>CM050165.1:115418822-116018822 GCA_027410445.1 Discoglossus pictus | reverse complement strand
GCTTGGCTTCAGGGTGGTGTGACCTCTTGGTTCCCTGACTGGAATCGAACCTAGGTCGTAGTGGTGAAAGCACCAAATCCTAACCACTGGACCTCCAGGAAACCCTATATGTTTATTACTGACCATTTAAAGGGCCACTGTAGAACAATAGCAGCTGTGAAAGCCATGGACATGAAATCATTTTTAAGTCATGAAAGCTGCCATGACATTAATACTATATTTTCATGAGAGGCAGGTAGCAATTTCTTGTCCCTTTCTACTAATGAGCATGTGCAATGGAGGTGGAATATGTCAGATGCAGAAAACATATCTAATTCAACAAACAAGGTAAAAAAAAACACCCCCTCAAGCACAACCAGAGTCTAAAATTAAGATGTTCTCTCAAAATGTCCCTGTAGCTTGCGAATAACAAATGATGTTTTCACAAACTACAATGGTACTTAGTTTCGGATTTCATTAGGAATATATTAAAAGTGCTTAAAAGCTTTGTTTCGTTTTTTTTCTTCATCCTAAAAGTATACATTTTTTTACATGTTTGGGTCTGCCCTCTGTAGCTCATGCAGCTCCAGAATACACAGTGTGTGAATTTAGTGTTTCAAATTAGCCTGTCAGTGGCCCCACTCAAGGAGCATGTTGCAGAATGTTGCACTTATTGGTTACTATGAGACAATGCAATCCTTGTACCTAGAAGTACATCGTCTTCATGAGCTGCATAGGGAAAACAAGTTAGGAACTATTTGTAAGATTTTAGGCAGTAAAAATACAGCTTTTAAGCACTTTGTAATAAAGTATAGTATACAAAAGTAAGGCGATACATAGGCATTTTATATTCCTAGAACATACAGAAACCTTCCATGTCAGAGCAAGCAAGTGAATATGTGTCTTTATCTATCTCTGTAATAATGCCAACACTCATTTCTTCTTCAGAAACTGCAGAGTGATCTTGAGACAGAGCAGGTGAAGGTCAACTCTCTAACTCATATGGTGGTCATTGTTGATGAAAACAGTGATGAGGGAGCCACAGTCACATTGGAAACTCAACTTCAGGTAAGGACATTTAAACAATACTATTATAATCACGGTTTGTGAACAGTCATTTTTTTCGTATAACTTTTTCCACAAGTCTTACAGAAAAACAATTGAAGTTTTATATTAAATACTAATGGTAATAATACAGTAAAATATAGTAACACAAATGACTTGGGATCCCTGCTGTGGAGAGGAAAGACACACGGGGGGAGGAAGACACACGGGGGGAGGAGGGAGGAAGGCACATTGGGGTGAGGAAGGCACAGTGGGGGGAGAGGAAGGCACAGTGGGGGGAGAGGAAGGCACAGTGGGGGGAGAGGAAGGCACAGTGGGGGGAGAGGAAGGCACAGTGGGGGGAGAGGAAGGCACAGTGGGGGGGAGAGGAAGGCACAGTGGGGGGGAGAGGAAGGCACAGTGGGGGGAGAGGAAGGCACAGTGGGGGGAGAGGAAGGCACAGTGGGGGGAGAGGAAGGCACAGTGGGGGGAGAGGAAGGCACAGTGGGGGGAGAGGAAGGCACAGTGGGGGGAGCGGAAGGCACAGTGGGGGGAGCGGGGGGAGTAAGACACAGTGGGGGAGAGGGGGGAGTAAGACACAATGGGGGAGAGGGGGGAGTAAGACACAATGGGGGAGAGGGGGGAGTAAGACATAATGGGGGAGAGGGGGGAGTAAGACACAATGGGGGAGAGGGGGGAGTAAGACACAGTGGGGGAGAGGGGGGAGTAAGACACAGTGGGGGAGAGGGGGGAGTAAGACACAGTGGGGGAGAGGGGGGAGTAAGACACAGTGGGGGAGAGGGGGGAGTAAGACACAATGGGGGAGAGGGGGGAGTAAGACACAATGGGGGAGAGGGGGGAGTAAGACACAGTGGGGGAGAGGGGGGAGTAAGACACAGTGGGGGAGAGGGGGGAGTAAGACACAGTGGGGGAGAGGGGGGAGTAAGACACAGTGGGGGAGAGGGGGGAGTAAGACACAGTGGGGGAGAGGGGGGAGTAAGACACAGTGGGGGAGAGGGGGGAGTAAGACACAATGGGGGAGAGGGGGGAGTAAGACACAGTGGGGGAGAGGGGGGAGTAAGACACAGTGGGGGAGAGGGGGGAGTAAGACACAGTGGGGGAGAGGGGGGAGTAAGACACAGTGGGGGAGAGGGGGGAGTAAGACACAGTGGGGGAGAGGGGGGAGTAAGACACAGTGGGGGAGAGGGGGGAGTAAGACACAGTGGGGGAGAGGGGGGAGTAAGACCCGGTGGAGGGTAGAGGGGAGAGTAAGACCCGGTAGAGGGGAGAGTAAGACGCGGTGGAGGGGAGGGAGGGGGGGGAAGACACGGTGGAGGGGAGTAAGACCCGGTGGTGGGGAGGGAGGGAGGGGAAGAGACACGAGGGAGGGGAAGAGACACGAGGGAGGGGAGAAGACACGGTGGAGGGGAGAGGGGGGAAGAGACACGGCGGAGGGGAGGGAGGGGAAGAGACACGGCGGAGGGGAGAGGGGTTAAGAGACACGGCGGAGGGGAGAGGGGTTAAGAGACACGGCGGAGGGGAGAGGGGTTAAGAGACACGGCGGAGGGCAGAGGGGGAAGAGACACGGCGGAGGAGAGGAGGGGAAGAGACACAGGGGAATGTCTAAAACAAGTTAAAGAACTTGTTTCCCGCTCAGGATTCTGAGAAATACAGTTATTACACTGCATTCTGGGAACCTTGGCAGGGACATGCAAATGTGCCCACAAAGGCTTTACTCTTGCAATCCATAACCATTTTAAACATGGCTTCATTTAAGCATGTGCCTGCTGTATCACAAATCTTTGAGCAATGCTCAGGGTAGATTTTACCCAAGCCAGGAATCCTACCCACGCACAGCTGTTTCAAGGTTGCTGCCATCAGTGTGAACCGGTTCCTAGCTCGTGTGGTAGATTTTGTGGGGAGGTAGTTTACCACAACAATCATTTAATTTATGGGGGGTAAAAGAGCTGTAGAAGCCCTCCACCGTAAAGTAGGCTTTCGCTCCAGGTGTCCCTTGATGATTTTTAAATTGACATGTATATTGAAAAAAAATGTTAAGTATATTATGGTGGGTAGAAAGGTGATTGAAAAAAACTCCAATGTATGTTCAGGAAGAAAATAAAAGATAAGTACACTTACATGTTTCAAGCTGGTCAAAAGGATTTTGGGTAGTGACATGCAAATGAGGCTCAACATGTAGCACCTTTTTGCAGTTTTCCCTTTATTTGCGACTGTTCACTGAGCAATTATATTGGCAAACAAGTCTCCAGAATTATTTTGTTTCTTTCCTTGTTGTTGTTTAGTCGTTCAGTTGTGTCCACTCTCTGTGACCCTATGGCCTGCAGCACGCCAACTGTCTCTGGTTGTGCTTATCCATAAGGTTTTCTTAGCAAAGATACTGGAAGCGATTGACAGTTTTTTTTCCAGTGGACCACGATTTGTTTGACCTGTCTGCCATGAGCTGCCCATCTTGGGTGACCCTACATGGTATAGCTCACAGCTTCATTGAAGTACACAACAGTTAGCGATCCAGTACAGGAAGTTTCCTTAATATATACCTAAAAGTATTCTAAATGGCGTTTTTTATGATGAATTTGTAATACCTCTAACAATCTACAAGGCAAGGAAAGTCAGTTCTGTACTAGGGTCAAACAGAGGCAGCGTTTAGTGTTTACAAAAGACTGGATAATTATTTGCAATCAACATGTTTTGAAATGAGAGCCTTTTCAATGGGCTTCATATTGAGATTTGAATTATTAATGCACAGACGTCTAAACTCATTCAGCAAGCTTACCTGGCTTTTTGAAGGGTTGCTAGGATCATTTTGATGCTCTGCTGTATAATGCAAATTTAGGTATAAAGAGGATAAACTGTATGCGGAGTGAAATGATCTGGTATTCAGATATCTTCAGATAATTTTACCTCATTCCAACCAAAAATGATTGAGATGATTTACATATAAATGACACGGGAAGTTTCCAATTATTGAAAAAATTAAGTACACGTAAAATGAAATATATTATTGTTGTTAAACATTTGTGTATGAAGGCGCTAATAACTGAGTTTTAAAGGGATTTAGAAAGTTTCTGCATTTTACTAGGTATGTAATGTACCTGGTGGTCCAGTGGTTAGGATTCAGGGCTTTCACCACTGCGACCTGGGTTTGATTCCAAGACAGGGAACCAAGAGGTCACACCACCTTGAAGCAGAGCAGGGTTGGCCTGGTCAGTACTTGGATGGGAGACCACCTAGGAATACTAGGAGCTGTATGCTGCGGCCTTACTGGAGAAGGAACTGGCAACCCACCTTTTTCTTCTCTGCCGGGGGGTAAGGGGACGGCAGAGAAGAAAAAAAACAAAGGAATGGGAGGGGGTTTAGTTCAGCTGTCAAATAGTAAAATTTGCTGACTAGACCCGACACTCACTTTTTGTGGAAAGGCATTTAGCTCTTGTTTTCTTTTCCTCCGACTCCCGCCGAGTCCCAGGTCCCCCTCCATCCAGTGCATCATAAGCTCATCCTAGTTTTCTGTTTCCTATGCTAGGTATACTATGAGGAGATTGCAGCCACGTTCCCCTTATCTCTAGAAAGTCTGTCATAGTGTCAGTTAAGAGATGGGACATCCTTTCATTTATAGCTACATAGTTTAATGTATTTATAACCACTTGAAAACTCAGTATATTTGATTTCCTCTGCTTAGCAATATGGCTTTTCATAGCCAACATTATGTATTGTAACAGCTTGTTTAGTGGTTAAGATAACTTTTGGGATGGGAAGCCCAGAAGACACGTTTCTATATTTGCTGGATATCTTATAGTTGAGGCCATGGCTGCAACTTCCTTCCACAATTGCTGAACTTTATTGCATGACCACCAAGTGTGTATGAACAAGCCTATATCTGGGCATCCGCGGAAGCAACTAGGATCCTTTACCACTTTCCATCTAAATAATTTCTGCAATGTCATATAGACGCTATGCAGCACCTTGATGGAGGTCTCCCAAATGCTGAAGTTATAGGATCCTTTTGTGAGGGTATCCCAGGACCTACCCCACTACCCCCAGCTTATGTCATGACCAACATCCCTTTCCCGGAGCGTCAAGTATTTATACTTTTGAGGATGTTGATTTGTATTCATAAAGATAGCTTACCATTTTTTTTAGTTCAGGGGAGGGTTTCACATAACTTACTAAACCAGTTACTTGTCATACCGCCCGATAAATGCATACGTTTCCTGATAAAGTGTTGTATTCTGAGATATGTGGAATGCTCCTCCAATGGTAGGTTAAACCTATCTTTAAAGGTTAGCATTGGTTCTTGAGCCTTGGATCTCCACCAAGCTAGCGAGTTTACTGGCAATGTTAGTTGCATATCTGGGTGGGGAATGACTGGGTTAAGTGGTGTAAGAAAATCTATGTTTTTACTGCCTAAAATAATACAAATAGTCCCTGTATGGGTCATCCCACTGCAGAACATGCCGAGACACTCTATAGGACTGGGTATTCCAAATTGTTGCAGAGTGTTTTTCGATACATGGTCCCTGATAGGCTAGGACTCTACACCGCACATCAGCACTGCAAAGTCTGTGAGCACTATTATTGACCTTTTACAGGGGTACAACAAATTCCCCAATTATGGTAAAATTAAAAACTTTACGTATAAACAGTGATATATGAGATGTGCAACCAGTTATTAAATAATTAACTTAGTGTTAGATAAATGACTTTGAACATTGCTGTTTTTTTAGGCAGAACTTACTATTCAAAATAAATAGGGTTCCCTGGTGGTCCAGTGGTTAGGATTCAGTGCTTTCACTGCTGCAACCTGGGTTCGATTCCAGTCAGGGATACAAGAGGTCATACCAACCTGAAGCCGAGCTGGTTTTGGCCTGGTCAGTACTTGCATTTGAAACCACCTAGGAATACCAAGAGCTGTATGCTGTAGCCCACTGGAGAAGGAATTGGCAACCCACTCCAGTATCTCTGCCATGAAAACCAAGTGGATCAGCATGACCATGGACATGAGGATGTGCCTGGTGTGTTACAGTCCATGAGGTCATAGAGAGTCGGAAATGACTGAATTACGCAAAGAAAAAAAAAATGTCTTATTATTACAATGACACCGCGAAAGGCCCTCTAATTATGGTACAAATGTAAGCTTTTTCTGTATACAAGGATATTTATAATAATAATAATAATAAAGACCATCCACAAGAACAAAAAAGACTATTGTAAATTGGGTTAAAACTTAACTTGTAATATTTTTGTATCTAAAGTGTGGAATTATAGAAAGAATACTTTAACAGCGAAATAATGTGATGTACACTTTTCCTTTGAAAAATTGTCTGTGTGCAGAGAACGTGTGTATTGAAAAAGAAACACTAATACTGACTTATGTCACATAGTAATAGTTTCTTGCGATGCTTTTGCTCAGTTGCTACAGATAACTAATTATCTGTGAAATTCCTAGTCATTGGCTCAAAATAGTAGTACCGGATTTTTTTTTGTGCAAAAAGTTTTTATTGATTGTTGCAAAGGATAACTATATTCATATACTTAAAGGGCCATTCACCTCACTGTAAGTGCTCTTCATGGTGTGATAGAGCTAATAACAGATACAAATCTACATTTGTAAGTCTCTGTTTACATGTAGGTGTATCCTGCTTACAAGCTGTTGCATGAGTAATAACAGATAGCGAAGTCCCGCGTGTGGTTTGGGGAAGGCAGTGATTGATAGCAGTTTACCAGTTAAACCATAGCTAACCTGAGTCCAAGCCTGTACGTGCAGCAGCAACTCTTGGGAATTGATGCAACAACCACAAAATGTATTCCTGTACTAATAAACATGGTCTTCAGAAATTCTGATGTCTACAAATGTTTTTATGTCCATGAGTTGTTTAGTCGTGTCCGACTTTGTGAGCTTATGGGCCAAAGCACACCAGAAACATTGTTATGTCTCTTCTCATGCTTATCCATAAAGTAATGTTGGCAAAGATACTGGAGTGGGTTGCCAGTTCCTTCTCCAGTGGACCGAGATTTGGCTGACCTCTCTGCTACAACCTGGCTATCTCCAGTGACCCTACATGGTGTAGCTCACAGTTTTATTATATTTATTATATCAAGGTAATGAACCAAAATAGGGTCCATGGCTTATACAGCTGCTGATATTGGGCCATATTAAATTTCACCCTTGTAAGTCCAACGTGTAGCACGTAATGGCTGCAGGGTTGAAATTTGGCCGTTTTATGTCACTATTAAATTAGAAGTGCTGCGAGTTATGAGCGAGAGATGCTATTTTGTAAACCAGTTCTCGGCTGTTCGAGTTGCGTGCTCGATTGCAAACAATTAAGGAAGCACGTAGTTGCGAGTTCAGATGGAGCCAATGGAAAAAGAGATTGCTAGCGTTGCGTCACAGAAATAGGGAAGGGTAGATTTCAAAGTCCTACGGGCTTCAATTACAGTTTGCGATCGGACCCACATTTCAGATATGATGCAATATTAACAAAGCCATGAATATGATATTCTATCACATGCGAGTTACAGTATATGTCTTAACACATTGATTGCGTGGATCGATATAACACAAAATATAATCATGAAATAAAGTATTTGCGGGCTTGAGAATGTTGTGCTATTAATTCTAAGACCTAACATCACTTTCCCTTATAATAAATGTACAGTAGAGTGTTTGTTATTTGCATTACAAGTGCTACTTATTGGACTTTACCCCCCTTGCGGGTGCTCTCGAGCACACGTTGGCCTTTGGGCTCTATTTACGTGTTAAGTGCTTGCTTGCGAGTGACCGTGTTGCAATTTAATAGCTGAATTGAAAACGTAGCAGTTACGGGCTTGACAGATCAAAGGATTTACGTGCGCGAAGTTCAACATTGCTCAGCATGTAGCCTATTCTCGGCCGTCCTGCGCCTTAACACGCAAGTCAGCTACGAGCAACGTTACATGGCTAATTTAATACCCGTACCACTTACATTTGAAGTTACGGGCTACGTTTAAAACGTAGCCCCAATATAATTATTGTCAAAGTCTCAGATACCCTAGAATCAAGATGAATTTGTATTATCCATTCAGATCAACAGATAATGTCAGCATTATATTTGTGACCATTGGGTTCAGAGTATGATATGATGCCTCAGCATTATCATCTCTATCTGAACTGTGTTTGTATAAGAAAGAATGTAATGGCAACTCATGGCAAATTCTTTCCTGTTTGTGTAAACATACTGATTAAATATGAGATCTCTAAAATTAACTTATTATAAAACCAGTCATACAGAGTTAAACTTGTGCTTGAAAAGTTTTTTTAACCCTTTCACTTTTTTAGAGGAATTCCCTTGTAAATATAAAGTGTAATATAATTTAATTATTTTTCTTCTGCTATATTGATTTTGCTTTATCATGTTTTCAATTTACTCTGTACTCCAAAATTTCTGTAATGCGTTTAAATAATTACGTTTTAAACAAAGTAATATTTATTGCTTTAAAAAAAAAGTAACATTTTTAAATATTGTAATATAATTAATGTTTAAATATAGTTTCATGTGAATGTTTTTTTTCCATAATATCTCAACTAGTTTAAAAACTGGACTGTTATTGTGGCCTTTTAAATAGTAAGTATCAGTAGAAACAACTTTTTTATATTTTTTGTGATTAAAAAAAGTTGATATAGTATGAAAAAGTTTACACCAAGATGCTTGGGGTTTCCCGCCATCTTTAGGCTTTAGCTTCCATTTATTTTTTAAACAATGTGGCACAACCTGCAGAGGAGTTCCTGCAGCTGCCTACTTGCTGCACAGATTTACTGAAACAGCATAGAAAAATTGTTCTACAGTTTGAAAAGAGAAGAGCTGCTCCAGGCTAAAGATAAGGGGAAATCTGCAGTTTTCTGTGTTGGTTTTCTCTCCGGTGTCTTGATAAATTCTTTATACGGACATCTACTGCTTTAAGGTAAACAGGACCATTACAGTGGTTCCATATATACAAATATGGAAATCTCAGCTTGTCCTCTAGTCTGGGTGAAATATTTATTTGTAGAACTGTAGATTTTTTTTTAAATATATCAATGTTTGAACAAATTACTTTTATCCTCCTTGATGAGTGATTATTTTTCACTTGGCTGATGGAAATCGGTGATATATGTCATCCTTATGTATAGAAGTGTCCATAAAGTTCAAGTGGAAAGTTATCTGTCTTGTAAACAGTGCAGGTGACACTTATATGCTGACAGTTTGCAAGCAACCAGTGAAGTGGGAGAAGTGGTAATCTACTGTAAATACTACTATTTCTGGGAAAATAAGTAGTACAAGAGCTCATATTTGGCCGAAAAGAGGTGGGGTGGGGTGGTGTATTTTTTTTTTTTTTTTTTTTTTACAAACAAAATCTTTAATTAGTTTATTTTATATTAAAGAGCACTCTTCAAGATGATTAAAGATCTATGGAAAAGTAGTGGAACTTCCCCAGTTTGCCATTACTTCTCTGCTTGTGGAGACTGGCAGCCACCATTTCATTTACATTTCTTTCACTGACACTTAGAATGCAAAGTTTGATGGGTCAAAAGATCAAGAGCCAGCTCAAGAGCCAAAACATCTATAACAACTCTAAATTGTGCTGGTTACATTCATGATCTGTGTTCTTCAGTAGCTCACATAACTTAACATACAATGGTCTTGTAGCAGTAAAATGAAATTCTCAAAACATGAATAGATATATTTAAACTTCTAAGTGTCATTTTTTCATATACAATACAACAAAGTGAGAGGTGCTTAATCAGATAACAAATTAACCTTAATAGGTTAGCTCTATGGACATGTTAACCCACTCAGAGAGCAGCATCTTTTAGCTCACATGTACCCTTCACAGGGAGAAATATCCTGTAGTATATCAGTCTGGTTCCACTCACTAGAGTGATTCAGCCCTGAAATGCCAGGCAATTCTACCCCGAACAGGAGAAACCACAAAGCCGTGACATGCTTTTCGGCCGTCATTGGGCCTCGTCAGTGAGGTGTAGCTGAAGTCGCTAGGGCGCAGTGAGCAAGGAGTCCACGTCTGGAGCCCCCTATCAGCCTTAGGGAGACTAATCCCTAAGGGCAATTTTAATAAATAAAACAGCAAAGTCAGAGGTGCTCAATAACTCTAGTGAGTGGGACCAGACTGATATACTTAGTTTTAGGATAATAATTAACTATTATATATATATAAATATATATATATATATATATATATATATATATATATATATATATATATATATATATAAAATGTGTGTAGATACATTGATGATGTACAGTATATTGTTTTTTTCCTGTCTTTTAAAAAGTCAACAGAAGGAAAATGTGTAAGCTGGTAATAAAAAGAAACAAACCAGAAACACTACACAAATAGTCTTAATCTATAATTAATAAAATAAACTTCCCATGGGTTACTTTTTTAGAATCAGACATGCAAAGCCATGTAATGACAATACTAACAGAACATTGTTTTTTATATGTAGTGGGGTTCAAGCTTATATGTGAATATGAAGATCCTTTCCTAATTGACATCTCTCTCTCTGTGTGCAGAGGCTGGGGGAGCGATGGGCAGCTGTTTGTCGCTGGACAGAGGAGCAATGGAGTAAACTGCAGGAAATTAATATCCTGTGGCAACAGCTATTAGAAGAACAGGTAAGGGTTAAGCAGGATTGGATTCATCTCTTTTACTTTGCTAGGTCAGGTTTATTCAGAATCACCCATGAACATTTGCCTGGGCTAGCTAAGGGAGAGAACGAGGGAAGGGCAGGAGGAATTACATGTTTTCAGTCTAAAAGCCATTGATAAAAATAATCTAAGTTGTGCTATTTAATAGATTTATTAGCAGAATTACACTAAGGATTCTGCACATGCACTGATTATCAGCTTTCAGACTGAAAACAATGCATGCAGACCCCCAGCAATCATTACACTGTAGAACAAAAAATACAGCTAAGGCTTTGTGGGAGAAAGTTTAATGGAGGGAGAATTATTATCCTTTTATTTGTAACGCTCCAACATATTCCCGCAACACTATACAGGGGTTAAGTAAAAGTCAAAAACAATATTAACATATTGCAAAAAAATGGAAGACCCAGTCTTTGAGATAAGAATCTAAGGTACATAGAGAATCAGATAATCATAACGTTGGGGCCAGTTTTAACAAGAGCAACCTCTCAACAAGCAGTCTCATTCATACACGTTGCACAACATTTGTATCCGCATCTCTTCTCTCACACACCTACACTGAGAGCTCTTCAGCTAATGGCGATGCAGTTCTCTCTTCACAGTGAGATTTGAATCTCTATATAAGTTAAACATGGTGTCCTGTCTGTTTTAATTAGAACTGCAGATGGGGATCTTCATTTGGACTCCATTGAAAAACTATGCTTTCTCCTTTCTCCTGCAGTGTTTGTTTAAGTCTTGGTTGAGTGAGAAAGAGGAGTCATTAAGTAAAGTGCAAAAGACCAACTTCACAGATCAGTCTGAGCTCACTGTCAGTGTGCGGAGGCTGGCGGTGAGTATTTGTACTATGCCAAAAATGCACTTTCTAAATGCAGACAATATGCAATAACTTGCTTGATGGGACTGCAGTTTCAATATAAGCCTAATGTACAGGCTTTCACCTAAACTTGGTTGATGTTATGCATCCTTCCATTTTGTTCATTATCACCCATTTACATTAGCCCCAAAAAGATGCTTAATAAATAAATATTGTAATATCTGTTATTACTGGTAGTTTTCCTGAGCAGTTTAGAACAGAGGTCCCCAATCTGTGACTTGGGGACCACCAGTTGCCCATGAGGTCTGCTGAAGTGGTCCATGGTGCAACTGGAATCACAAAAAATAAAATATGAAACATTTTTAAGAAAATGAAAATAATGTATGTGTTGCAGAGGAGTGCCTGTTTTACTATATTTTATGGATTATAAATCTACAGGCTATATTTCAGCATGGTAATGATAACTGGGCGTAGAACATTGTGGAAACACTATAATTATCATTAAAGGGATATGTAAGTGAGCTGGATTTTGAGTGCATCTGATAGAGGATAAATAGTAGTGTATGAAATTATTTTTGCATGAAAAAATACCAAAATAAGCATTTAAACACTTACCTTGAAGTTAGCAAAATATCTTTTAATTTCTGTTAGTTGACACTTTGGGTTAACACCATCCAAACCCAGGCTAAACTGGTATACAATTTAAAAATGTGTTTTAGCCAATAAGGAGGATGTCGCACACTGTACCCTGCAGGGTACACTTTATGTAAGCTTTCTAGGGGTGTGCACATCCACATATCAATATCTAGCATATAAATATGTAAGTACATTCAACTTTTCAATATAATACATATTTTTCTACTATTCCGTAGCTGTTTTTTAGGAAACATTTGAAAACCAGCTCACATCCATATACCTTTAATTTAGTATAACAGTTGCTGTTTTAGAAGACCAAATGGAAATATTCATAGAAAAGGTACAGTTTTCAAAAACTTCTACAAATAACTGTGTAAAAAAAAACAAAAAACAGGTATGTTATGAAATGGTGCCTTAGTTCTATAAACTGATACATTTATGCCTGATTATATGCTAATGAAGAGTAAAATGGCAGATTTGAGATAGAAGAAGGGAAAATCACAAGCTAAGTAAACAAAAATGACATTTATTTTATTCAAAGTATTTGTTTTATGCAGAGTTGCTGTTATGCAAAGTTATCTTACTAAGGCCCACAGTGAACTGATTGCCCACCTACAGTATATAATTGGACATTGGTTAATGAAATGGCCTAGATCAGACTTTTCAGTATAGAGCAGTGGTCGGATTATAATTTAACAATGTGTGCATACAGGTGATCAAATTAGAGGCTCCATTGCCTGTTGAATACTTATCTCCTCACCTGTGCTCACTCAATGTTAAATTGAAATTCCGACCTGTCTGAGGAGCCCTGAGGAGAGGTTTGGGAACTAGTGGTATAGAGGAAAAATAATCTGAGCCGGTTAAAAATTCAGTATGGCAGTGTATTCATTGTAGAACATAAGATCAGACCTACGTTACCATTCTAGTTCAATTTGCAGTAACCAGCTTCAAGTGTACTGATGCAAAGACAAAATAATAATGAGCTTGGGCATTTTATACTTTACATAGTCAAATGTATCAGTTTCAGAGCAGTTTACATTATGAAGCTATTTGTTTGTTCTTTAGCTTTTGAAGGAGGAACTTGGAATGAAGCGTCAGACTTTGGACCATCTCCACGAGGTAGCACAGGATGTAGAACAGCTGGTTGGCAATGGCAAAGCATCCAGGAAACTAAAGAGCGACATGGAAGATTTGGCCCAGCGATGGGATGGACTGGTGCATTTGTTGGAGGACCACACTAACCAGGTATTGTGAATGCATTCTTGTAGTCTCTGTATGCACATTAATATGCACTGTACTTGCACATATGTTATTCATTGCATCAGTCTTTTCTTTCTTTCCTTCCTTCATACACACCTTCACAATAATCGGAGACTGGGCAGATAAGGAATGTGCTGATTTTTAAATATGCGACCACTTAATATCATATTCTGCACTGTCAATAATCCTTCATAATATATTGTTACTGTCTCTAGGAAAATAAGCCATTAACCTTGACAGCTTATTCCTTGTGTTTGTTAAATACTCATCACTTTGGACTGTAATAGCGAACAGGCATATTCATATAATGTAATGGTAGATACATCTGTGTTTGCTGTGCTTTATTTTTCCAGGTAACTGAATCTGTGACGACTTTAGGGGTGACACAAATCTCACGCAAGGTCGTAATGGAAACCGTCACAATTAAAGAGCACGGGACCATCCATCTATCTAAGCAAGAGCTGCCCCCTCCACCACCACCAAAGAAACGCCAAAAAGACCTGAATGGGGAGGAAAAGAATAAGTAAGTGTACAGGAACAATTGGACATGTTTAATGGGACATTCAAACCCCATATTTACTATATGCTATTTCATAGAACTAACATAGATACAAATAAATGCCAGTTGTCATGCATGAAACATGCTCATTTTAAAGAACCACTGCAGATCAAGAAAAAATACACTTATATGTTAAGTATGCAAAAAAATTACACAATTAAATAATATAGGAATCCATTTTGTCTTTGTTGTATCACTTCCTAAGATCTGTATGATGAGTGTGTTTTATAATCAGTTGTGCAATGTGTGGGAAGGAGGGAATAGGAGGAGGCCAAGAGTATTTTTTAAAGGCACACCCATCATCAACATGAATAGATGCAAACACTGCTCTCCAGAAATGTAAATATGCCTCTCATACACAACCTTACATCAAATTATGATATAGTTCAAGAGACATATTTATTTAATTTAAAACCAGACTTTTATGTGCTCAACAATGCTCTTGGACTCTGCATAACTATTTTCATTGTATTCTGTTCCTTTAAATACTTGATTAAAAACATGTGACCTTAGAGTCCCATTATTGGGATTATATAGTCCCATATTTTCCATCATGCATTAAAATAGCCGCTATAATGGAGTGCTGTAATGTCCTAATATCAGTAGTTAGATGTTTTAATTAACCATATACACAATTCATTTTCAGTGAATTAAAAAAAGCAATATTGAATATTAAATGTCCTTACAAAGATCATACTCGCCTGCTAGTATGCACCAACTACAAGATCAATGGAGGAGACCACTTTATTTTCAATGTACAATGTTGTATCTTCATCATGTCCTCTGTTTGCTGTAGACTTACTGTGTCAAAGTGGTTTTCCTTGGCTACAATATTTTCGCTTTGGTGACCGCCTATGAGTGAATGCTTATCTAAGCTTAGCTACTTTTAATATATTGTAATATTTAAAAACATTTTCTTTTAAAGGCATTAAATCAACATGTGATTTTGTTGTAGGAATAGGAATCTGTAAATTGGGTAAAATCAGGTATTTGATAACAACAGTAGCATTTTGTATTTCAGATTTATATTTTAGAGACCTAGGAAATATTCCAGTTATGGAAAGTACACAAGTAAATATGATTTCAGGTCTTTGATATAGAAAAAAAAACTGTTATATTGAAATGTTCCATAATTGTACTTGGCTGTTTGTTTAAGCCTGTGTACCTGAAAGATCCTTCCTCTCTGCCACAAATGTTATTGATGGTGATTAATTAACTCACATTGAGGATTGAAGAGAATCCCCGGTTGGTATAAGTAAGATTAATGACGAAAGCTTTAACACTTATAATCCTCTGTGATTAAGCTGATTTAACCAACTGGATATGCTCTTCCTGCTCATCATTTAAAATAATCACCTTAGATAAAGTTAGTAGCTGATAGGAAGATTTTTTTCAGGTAATGTGTGCTTATAATAATGCTCAAGTTCAATTATCCAACACTTAAATGCAAACATTTTAACAATAACCAGTTGCAATTGTATTAAATAATGTGTGCCTGGATTTGGATCTTTGGTGTATCCCTATTAGTGCTTGAATTGTGAGATGATCGTTACTAATATAAATGTAATCATATGTATATTATTTGAAAGTTCGGTATAATAGATGATTTAGCATATCTATAAAAAACTTGAATGGCAAGAGACATTGTCTTGCAGCTCCCTAGGTCCACAGTATATTGCTTGATATCCCCTAACAAAGTTTTATTGAAGGCACATAATAGGTCATTAATAGATTTCATACCATAAAGTATTAAAAAAACAACCATCTTCCTCTTTTATTTTCTTTTTGATCAGGTTTGACGGGGAATGTGCGGATCTCTTGAACTGGATGATGAAATCCAAAGCTGTGGTTCAGGCTGCGCAGATCAGTGACTATAGGAAGATTAGAGAGACCTCAGACATAAAAGAAACGCTAAAGGTAAAACGAGCCGCGGGGAGGAAGTCGCCATGAATAGGGGTTTTGTCTGTTGCAGACTCTGTACCAGCTGGAGGTATGATCTGTAATCTTGCCATTGAGACACACAATCATCAGGTTGCTTTAGATCTCAGTGGTTATTGGCTATGGATTCTACCAGGCTGGAAATAATGAAAACCTGTACATGAATATTAAGGGGACACTGTAATGGTCCAACTTCCTTAACTTTTTAGTAGGAACTATCGGTATAAATATTTTTTTTTCAGTTTATTGCTCAGTTGGGCAACTGCATTTAATAGATAGGCAGTTTCCTTAGTTGCTTTATTTAACTAGCCAACTCTCTACTATATATTGAAATGTGTTTAAAGCAAGGTGCCGGAAACATTTACTGTGTTTCATCTTTAACATTTGTTTGTGTAACCTACATTGAAAAAAAATATGCTGATATATCAACCTGAGGCTATCCTCATTAAATATCATTTTAGATTAGTAGTGTATTGGTTGATAGAGCGGGAACATAATGTAATAAGAGTGAAGAGTTTAGGTGTATGAGATAGGACTACTTTAATAAGAAGGGGGGTGGACACATGCAATATTCTTCCAGCAGAAATAAACGGGGGTAGAACTGCACAGGAAATCACATGCTTGGCTACGCAAACTTAGAACATGGTCAAAGGCATATTACATTGACTGTTTAAAACATAGGGATATAATAAATAGATTATACTTCAGGGGTGCTTCTGATGTCCTGCCAGATCTCATGAGAACAGGATATTTAGTCTAAGTCCTCCCATCCATCTGTGATAGTACCTCTGTTTTGTGATCATGCCACAAAATGATTACCTGTACTGTTTATTCTCTTCTTTCTTTATTTCTTACTTCCCTCTCTATGCTTAATTTCCACTCTCTCTTCCTCACATTTTCATTTCAGCATCAAAGCAGATTGCAGAGTAGGTTTGAAAGTACACACGCCATCTTTTTTGTGTTATAATTGGAATTCTTGCTTATGAAATAGTACTTTAAGTATGGGAGTTATGTCAGAAAAATGCAAAATGACTGATTATGGATCTGTTTTGTAGACTCTTGAGAAAGAAAAGGCTGACAGAACAACAACATTTGAAGAGCTTACTTTAGTTGGACAACATCTCGTGGAGCTGTGTGAGCAAGGTAATAGAAACATGTCTTAATATTATGTCAAGCTGGGATTCAAATGCTCTTGCGGTATATTCATATGGATGGGCCATAAAGTTCTAAGGAGAATTGCCTTGTAACATCCCTTTAATTTGAAGTGAAAGCCTTTAGTCAACAAAATGTAAAAATAAAAAAAGTTATACAAAATAATGCATACTCTGTTTTGTGAAAATGGAGTAGACATTTTTATTTTTAGGGCTGTGTTATCTGCACTTCAGATCACTCACTTCTCATGCTAAATGCTGACATTTTTAGTTTTTTGTTATAAAAACTGGAATTGACTTTAATTAATCCTCTGATATTGTACCGTACCAGCCAACAAATCAATTTGACAACGGTTTATTTCCTTAGTGTTTTTCCACAATCACAACATGGAATATGGCTTCATGTAACAAAAAAAAAAATATGTATAAAAACCTAAAGTACGATGGACAAAACCTCTAGAGAATTGCAAATAAATTCAATCTGTACTTTTTTATATACTTTACATAGAAGCAAAATGATTTTAAGTAATGAAATCCAGTGGTCTCCCTAGGAGGTGGCTCCAACTGGTAGGTACAAGATGGTATCCACACAATGCTTTTCATTGGCTGGAAACTTGCTCTGTTGAAACATTTTCACTTTGCAACAAGTCATGCACGGGCAGCCTCAAAGCTAGAGCTTAAGTTCTTCTCCGTCTAATTACATAGGTCTAAAAGGCTTTACGAACAATCTCACATCCAAACTCCATCTCCCTTGATGACCAATAGCTCAATTGAAGGTCGATATTCTAAGCTTTAAAAGCATATTTAATATTGAATATTGCTTTTATAAAGCATTAAATATATATTTTTAGGGATCAATGCAAGGATCAAAGCATTGCTGTGTTTTTTTTATAGACCAATATATAATGCTTATATCACTTAAAGGGCCAGTGTAAGCACTTTCAAGTTGACTCTATTTTAGTTTACCATTGAGTATTGTTAAAATGCATGTGCAAACAGCAGCAAAGAAAGGCTTTAGCAATGAAGCATAACTTAAAATATGTCTCTCTCAATTATGGCCACTCCTGCAATTGTCCTTGGACACTACTGTCCAGATAAAAACACAATAAGCATGGAGCATGTCCTGTAGGATAAGGGGACTATTGTTGCAATCCTATAACTTTAAAGTGAACCTGCTCCAGGCAACTGGCATTCTTAATAAATACAATCGGTACTAATTGTGTTTAGCATCCGGAGAACACTCCAAGACATGGAGGCCTTTCTTTGCACATGTATTTTTTTAATATGAACTAACAGTAAACTTAAAAATATATTTATCTTGAAAGCGCTTACACTTTATGATAAAAAAAAATCCTTGCAAAAAAATTAAACTTGATTGAAAAAAATTGCAACTTCTTTGGCAGGAAAGTGGTAGGAGCTTTACTTAAATCACACTGAAGGATTCTGGGAGCTCTGATGAACTTCTGTTTAGTATAGTACAGCAGTTCCCAAACCTCTTCTCAAGACGCACCAGATAGGACATGATTTTGGTTTAATACTGTTTTAATACAGATGAGACAATTAGAGTCTGTTGAATGCAAATTGCTCCTCCTGTGTTCACATAATGTTAAACCGAAAACATGGTCTGTCTGGTGGGTCTTGAGGAGTGGTTTGGGAACCACTGGTAGAGTAATATGCCAATATGTGATGTATTGCATTCCGACATGGTATATCCGTATTATTCTTGGCACATACAGCCTACTGTTTGATTCATTCTCAGGGTGTACATTGAACAGTCAGTTGGTTCACTTGGCTTCTGTCAATAGTAATGGCAAAAGATACTTTCAGCCATGGGCAGACTTTTGTTTAGCTTCTACAGCTGTTCAAATATTGTTGTGAATGTGCAGAATGACTGCTTACCTTGGTTTGATAAACCTGTTTACTGGATCAGCCGTCAACATAATCTTACATGAACTAACATCTTTAGTATGGTGTATAGTGAGGTGTTGGAATTCCACAGACTGCAACTAATCGGTGAATACTCAGAGCGTGGTAAACTCCAAGATCTCATTTGAGGATACTTTTTAGAAGCACCCACAAAAGCTGTTAAATAATAGTCATCTTACACAAATAACGTAGGGTTTAATGCCATTAAAGGACCACTGGAATGCTCTAACAACATGAGCTAGATAGTTTTCATTAATAAAATTCAACGTGAAATATAAAACATAATGTCAAAGTTCGGCTACTGCTGGTATCTACCCACTTTAATAGTGGCTGGCAACCTATTTCACTTGAAGGACCTCCTATGTGGCCAATGAGCCCTTAAAAGGGTCTAACAGTGCTTCAAACCTTTCCATTTTACCCAAAGCAAAATGCTGAAATTGCTTCACGAAAATAATTATTTTGTAATAGAGGTATAGGTATTAAGGAGATAGGAGAAGTATTTATGAGTACTACTGAATATTATTTGCTTTAGAGACCTATGTAACTGGATTGTTGAAGTGGGACATGCTCTCATTTCAGAGATGGGTAATATGCCTTTCATAAAAAAAAATGGTCTTACAATATGATTGTATTTATTTATTTATGCATTTAACAACCAATTAGCAATATAATTAATCCGTACTGGGCAAAAATATTTAATTGTAGTTTTTATAAAACTTGTGTTTCAGACTGCAGTTGATTTACTTTTCTCCAGCTTCTATCAGGCGCTTTAGAGGCATTGTCTGTCCAATAGGCCGTCCTTATAGGACACTACACTATGAGCACAGCCTTCTGGGTAGATAAAGTGACCACTGAAGGAAAACTACAGTGGCCACAATTGTTTTATTTTTTATTTAAGACTCCTGTGCAGTATTTCACCAGCTGCTGGACACCTATTATAAGCAATGCTTAGTCCCTGAATACTAAAGCTCAAATTTTAGTCTTGGACGCTAAAATTAGATATGTAACACTGAGCTATTTAGAAGTGAGGGGAAATTTAACAGCAACCTTTTCAGTCCATTCGTATGCAAAAATGTAGAATTATTTATTATTGTTTTGTATCGTCTTAAAGCTTCTCAAATTATATATATATATTTTTTTGTGTAAAGCAGTTACCCCAGTCATTAAGTAACCCTTTAGTCCATCCAGTTGGGAGCAACAGCTCTCGGTTCCTGCTGTGTTTCCAGATGAGCTGTGTCGCAACAAATTGATTTTAGCTTTGGTGTGAACCTTGTATCCTAGATATTTAGCCAGAAATAAAACTGAATAATACCCCCTTCCACCTTTCAACCAAAAAAACAACAACAATATAATAAGCTATAAAATAACAAGGGAAACAACTAGAAAACAGCAAGTGCTTGCTCCAGCCAAACCATAAAACCAGGGGTTGGGCGGGGAAACGCAACATCATCTCCAGGACCCTATGCCCAAGAGGAAACCGCTGCACCCCCCGCCCTTCCCAAAAAAAAGAGCAAGCTCCCCCACCACAAGGCTAGACTAATTCATGCTGGCATTGCCACATTGCCATAAATAATGTACCGGGTTGTAGCAACCAGAGGTAAGGCAAGGCTTTCAGTTGGTTTCTCATGCCTTGGTGTGTGAGTTCTGGGGCTAAGGCACATTGGGGAAGGGATCTTCTGAACGGCCTCTGTGAAAGAACTGATGCGGCTAGCTGATGTGTCGGAGTAGTGGGCATAGTCACCATCAGTGCTTCAGGCCTTGCAAGGCCGCCAGCTCTCTTTCTTGGACCAGCAGAGCAGTAATAACAGAGAAAGCCATGGTAGCATAGAGGATAATTCTCAACAAGTGTTCTCACCAGACTGGAGCAGAGAGAGCTTTAACAACTACATTAATTCCCCTTGGGCTCCACTTCAAGATGCTTCCGCCCAGATTTACACTACTATTTCTTCACCAGCTCGTAGCCTAGTGAAAATCCCCTTTCCCACATCATGCCTCCAAGTGGCTGCCTTTACCAACGAGATAGAGTAATTTGCAACCACAGTGGTTCACCCTCTATGGGGTTTCTTCTGAATTTTTTTAAAAGCTCATTTGAATTTATTTTCCTCAAATACGGATTTGATTGCTAGCTAGTAACTAAACAAACACATTTCTATAGTGTTTCTTTAATGCTCAAGATACAGGCTCCCCAGGTTTCCAGGATTGCAGGGAACTGAGCTAGTGCATCACATGGTTTAAGGTTTCTGTTTATACTTTTGAAGAAGTAAAGTACTATATAATACTATAAAGTATTCTGTTTTAATCACTTAGTTGTTTATTTATTGTTGCAGAGGATCTCCCTGTTGAAGAGTTGAAATCGTCACTGGATACATTAACAACTGAATGGAACGAGATCGGTATGCAACTGGAGGATTTGAGCAAAGGAGTCCAGTACCAGGATGCCATTAATGCTTACATGAAAGAGCTGGAGGACTTGGAAAAAAGATCAAAGCAGGAGGAGGAATGGGTGACTACATTGCCCGTGCCTTCACAAGAACTTCCACTGCAATCACTAAAGGAGACAACCCAGGTGAGATCTTTGGATTTGCCCTAGAAGGCTGATAAAAGCAATACAGACCCAGACGGTTATTAGTATTTACTTATAAGGTGTAAATATTTTCTGCAGTGCTGTTTTTATGGGTTAAATTAAACACAAATGACAAGGTCAAAATAATTTAGAAATACAAAGATAACTTCTAAAGAACCACTAAGTGTAAATATTTGTTGTACACTTAAAAGTGCATGTTTTATAAATAACAAAAGTATTTTCCCCTGGAAAATAAATTATATTAATTGAAGAAAATGACCACTAAAACAACAAACAGGCAGATAAAAAAACAAAACATGTGTTCGATCCACATTAATCTTACCAGTGAGTTCATAGAAAATGTGGACAAGGACTCCTGGAGGTCCTGGTAATTGTGTTTTATTATCTCATTTACATTATAACCAATGGGAACAAAAGCACAATATGTTGCAGTACAGACATCCATGCCACTCACTGCCCTTCTGTTTATTTTAACTTATCAGGACAAAGGATGAGAAAACAATCATACTATATATATTTAATGTTCTTCTTCTACACTATAATTTTTTTAAAGTTATTTCTCAAAGTACAAAAAAAAAAAAATTGTTTAAAACATTATCTTTTAAATGCATGCTAGTTTGCTAAAATTTGGGGTTCCTTCTGGAAGTTGATATAACCAAATGATGTCAACAAAAGAGGATGACTAAGGTGCATTGATTAACCTAGGCTGGAGGAAAGGTCATGATTAAGACTAGTAGGTTGCTGTATGGGTCACACCAGGTGAAAAGATTGTTATTCTGCACTTTGTTCAAAAGCAACTTGCTGCTCGCAAGAAATAGAAGGAGAATGAATGAGGGGCGGGCAAGAATGCCGCTTACTTAGAGTGCCATTTGGTCCATGACAAATCTTGATAGTTATAATATATGCGCATACTTTACACATACATTAAGAGTGCTAATGTGCATCGTATTGGCCAATATTAATGTATGTTTGCAAATAGCAATAGTTAATGTTGATCTTTGTTCAAGAATACTGCTTACTATTGATTATTTTTTTTACGGTTTCAATTCTTATCTAGTAATGCATAGAACGTATTTTATGTTTGCAGATTATGATTTCCAAGGACTCTTGGTATTGCTATACAGTATATTGTACTTTTTGTTTGAAGACGGTTTCAATTCATAATACTGTTATTTTCTTTTAACCCACAGCAAAAGTTGACCAATATCAATGAAATGTCCCCCAGGATTGAAAGTTTAAAATTGACTGCACGGTCACTTAGCTCCCAACCTCAGGCTCCAAGTTTTATCCAGTTGAGTTTAGATGACTTCACAGAGCAGTACAACAGAGTGAAGAGCCAAGTGGAGCAGAACTTCCAGCAATATCAGAAAGGTTGGTAATTTGCCGTAGCTGTATGGAGTTGAGATTAAAGATACAGCTTTACCATAAAGCAATGCAGTTGAAGGGGGGTTAATAGTCAAAAATAATGGATCCTCATATTGTGTCATAATTTTCTTAAGTTTCTGGTGTTCTAATTTTTTATGTGTTTGTATACATACTACTTATACTGGTCTCCAATCCTGATAGATTAATGTCTGTTATAGAAACAGTGCTGAACAGGAGGTAGAGCAAAGATGATCATTTATTATAAACTCACTTTATCCTGTTTTCAAAACTTTTTTTTGGAGAGATAAACACTATTTTGGTAACTATCAATCTGACATGTCCCATTACTGGCATTACTTAATTAAAAGATCAATGTTTGAACATTTTTATATCTTTTGAGCAACTAATCATGAAAATGGCAAAAGTAGAGGTTTGTGAAAGTCTTGTTTAAAATTGTTTGATTTCAAGAATCTTTTTCGCTCTATGGAATCTATTGTAATCTGGATACGATAGAGTAGAAAAATACATATAGTATGTGCTGCAGAGGTTTTGACCCTTAGGCTAAATGGAGAAATTGTATTGGCAGTATTTATGGGATGATTTGGAAAGCACAACAAAGGTATTGGGGAGTTAATTCTTTATTAAATGTAAAACAAATGTAGGCAGTAGAGGACCAGATTAATGGTGAGTGTGATAGATGAGTCTGGCAACATCAATCAAGATAAAGTAGACAGCTTATAGAATTGGAAGGCTAATTAGAAGTTGGCAAGGTGAGAGTGAATTCTATTTTTTTATGTGTCTTGGGTGAAAAAAGGTCAAAGGAAATGAGCGACTAAAATTGACATCTAGAGGATAATGCAGAGTAAATGAAGCTTGAGAAAGATAGTAACTATTAAGCTATAGACAGGTGAGTAGATTTGTGGTAGCAGTTGACAGTAGCGTGTTTACCATAATGTAGTAGAAAGCCATTCAGTAATAGATAACGGTCAGATTATTTCAAATTATTATATTATTAGATCAGATGAAGAGCTCTATCAATTTTTGTTTTTTATTGTAGATCGTATGCTAAAACATAAGGATCTTGAGATTTAACAGAAATATTTGTCAGTGGTCAAGACGAGGTGCCAAAATTTAAAATTGAGAGGTTAGCTATTGTCTTAAAAGTTCAGAGATTCTAGACAGAAGTGTCAATAACAGAAGAGAGGTAAAAAATAATTATAATGGAGAAAAATCTCTTTGGGTTCAAAATAAAGCAGTAGTGTTTCTCTGTAGTTAGTATAGACTCATGAGAAAGAAAACAGGGGTTGGTTATGCTGCTGTAAACCAGTTAGTCAACTCATAGGGAGCCTAAGGGCATAAGATGATCACATTCATAGTTAGTGGTTGGATCAAGAGAATGGGACTGAATTTCTTGTTTGAGGACTGAGTCATGAAATACAAAATTGAAGTTTTATTTATTTTTCTCCTCATTTAAATGTATTTTTTTTTTTTATTGTTTTCTGAAATGATGAAAAGGCAGGTGCATATTTATCAGTGGTTTTACGTATTGCAGGGATGTTTTTTTTTAGTATGTTTCCAAGTAAATAAAATGCTATATTACTAATTCAAACTAACTTTTACTATTTAATTATAGTTTAATTTAAAAAAGGAGAAATCCTTAAAAACATATTTAAAAGGAAGCTGACAGCATGACAAAATGAGCACTGTATTGTTTTATTGCATAATACCTATCATTGTCAAGGATATTATTTTATTTGAAAGATTATACAAAATATTAGACAATATACAAGTAGATCAAATAAATACCTGGTTTATGTCATGTTCTAAAGTGGGGGGGGGGGGGGAGTATTTGATCCCATGCTGATTTTGAACGTTTGTCCACTGACAAAGAAATTAACTTAGTACTTGGTGGCAAAACCCTTGTTGGCAATCACAGAGGTCAGACATTTCTTGTAGTTGGCCACCAGGTTTGCACACATCTCAGGAGAGATTTTGTCCCACTCCTCTTTGCAGATCCTCTCCAAGTTATAAAGGTTTTGAGGCTGATATTTGGCAACTTGAACCTTCAGCTCCCTCCACAGATTTTCTATGGGATTAAGGTCTGGAGACTGGCTAGGCCACTCCAGGACCTTAATGTGCTTCTTCTTGAGCCACTCCTTTGTTGCCTTGGCTGTGTGTTTTGGGCCATTGTCATGCTGGAATACCCATCCACGATCCATTTTCAATGCCCTGGCTGAGGGAAGGAGGTTCTCACCCAAGATTTAACTGTACATGGCCCTGTCCATTCTTCCTTTGATGCGGAGCAGTTGTCCTGTCCTCTTAGCAGAAAAACACCCCCAAAGCATAATGTTTCCACCTCCATGTTTGACGGTGGGGATGGTGTACTTGGGGTCTTAGGCAGCATTCCTCCTCCTCAAAACACGGCGAGTTGAGTTGATGCCAAAGAGCTCGATTTTGGTCTCATCTGACCACAACACTTTCACCCAGTTCTCTTCTGAATCATTCAGATGTTCATTGGCAAGCTTCAGACGGGCCTGTACATGTGCTTTCTTGAGCAGGGGTACCTTGCGGGCGCTGCAGGATTTCAGTCCTCCACGGTGTAGTGTGTTACCAATTATTTTCTTGGGGACTATAGTCCCAGCTGCATTGAGATAATCAACAAGATCCTTCCGTGTAGTTCTGGACTGATTCCTCACCGTTCCCATGATCATTGAAACTCCATTAGGTGAGATTTTGCATGGAGCATCAGACTGAGGGAGACTGGCAGTTATTTTGTGTTTCTTCCATTTGCGAATAATCGAACCTGACATCCTTGGACAGCACTTTGGTCTTGGCCATGGTGGAGACTTTTGAGTCTGATTGATTGATTGCTTTTGTGGACAGGTGTCCTAATCTCAGCTCGTTACCTTTATAAAAGACACCTAGGAGCCAGAAATCTTGCCGATTTGATAGGGGATCAAATACTTATTTCACTCACTGACCTGGAAAACAATTTATAACCTTTTTGACATGTGTTTTTCATTTTTTTTTGTTTTTTTTTTTGGTATTCTGTCTCTTGCTGTTAAAATACATCTACCATTAAAATTATAAACTGATCATTTCTTTGTCAGTGGACAAATGTTCAAAATCAACACTGTATGTAAGTATGTACTAAGTGTATATTTCTAACATTGGTACTTTAAATCTTTTTTTTTTTTTAAGCCTTGGATTGTCAGCCCAGCCAACTTTACATCGACACACGCAAACTGCTGAAAGACGCAATGTTGGAGTGCCAGTACAAACTGCAATCCCCCCTGGCAGGGCTGTGTGATCCTGTGACTGTGGAGAAGGCCCTGCAACAGACAAAGGTGGGTTCTGACCAGCGATCATTTCACAATACAGTGTATTGCTATGAGAAGTAACTCGCTGGTCTTTAAGATGTTTACATATATTTATGAGGGTCTCACACTTCAAGATTTACTGTTGGTTGCTACATTCACAAACTGTAACCTTGCGAGTGACAAATAGTGCATCATACTCTGCATGGAGATTTAAAGGACCACTGTAGATTGGGAAAAACATCATAGGTTTGTGAAGTTTGTTACAAAATAGCAATATAAGCAGTTGTTTTAACTGCGGGCATAACCTAATGTTTAGGTAAAATGTCTACTTTAGTGGACATTGCTTGTGCCTTAAGGCTGTCCTGTTTGTGTATTCCACATTTCCTACTGGTTTGGAGAGTAAGAGAGTGTTATCTTCATTTTTAATATCTATTCACAAGTGGGAGGAGAATTTGGTGATACATTGGTGGATTTAGATAAGATTTCAGCACAATACACATCCTCTTCCCTCATTTAGGTTCAGTAGCAAGTAGGCTTTGAATCCTTGCTTAATAGGCTATGTAACAGCCCTAACTATGAATATGCTGGCAGCTTCCATGCACTTGCAGAGTCTGATAAAATTAACAATTTCTCTGAAAAATCTTTTGTGCCTATGGCCTTACACAGCTTATGTGAAATGTTTGCTAATGTACAGTGGTTATTTACCATTTATAAGTATCGGGACAGACACATCCCTATTTGTTTTTGTGCCCTTTGTGCAAGTGTATGAGAGACAGAGTGGGCTTGGTGAAGAGAGGGAGGCGGGGCTTGCTTGGTGAAGAGAGGGAGGCGGAGCAGGCTTGGTGGGGAGAGGGAGTCGGAGCGGGCTTGGTGGGGAGAGGGAGTCGGAGCGGGCTTGGTGGGGAGAGGGAGTCGGAGCGGGCTTGGTGGGGAGAGGGAGTCGGAGCGTGCTTGGTGGGGAGAGGGAGTCGGAGCGTGCTTGGTGGGGAGTCGGAGCGTGCTTGGTGGGGAGAGGGAGTCGGAGCGGGCTTGGTGGGGAGAGGGAGTCGGAGCGGGCTTGGTGGGGAGAGGGAGTCGGAGCGGGCTTGGTGGGGAGAGGCAGTCTGAGCGGGCTTGGTGGGGAGAGGCAGTCTGAGCGGGCTTGGTGGGGAGAGGCAGTCGGAGCGGGCTTGGTGGGGAGAGGCAGTCGGAGCGGGCTTGGTGGGGAGAGGCAGTCGGAGCGGGCTTGGTGGGGAGAGGCAGGCGGAGCGGGCTTGGTGGGGAGAGGCAGGCGGAGCGGGCTTGGTGGGGAGAGGGAGGCGGAGCGGGCTTGGTGGGGAGAGGGAGGCGGAGCGGGCTTGGTGGGGAGAGGGAGGCGGAGCGGGCTTGGTGGGGAGAGGGAGGCGGAGCGGGCTTGGTGGGGAGAGGGAGGCGGAGCGGGCTTGGTGGGGAGAGGGAGGCGGAGCGGGCTTGGTGGGGAGAGGGAGGCGGAGCGGGCTTGGTGGGGAGAGGGAGGCGGAGCGGGCTTGGTGGGGAGAGGGAGGCGGAGCGGGCTTGGTGAAGACAGGGAGGCGGAGCGGGCTTGGTGAAGACAGGGAGGCGGAGCGGGCTTGGTGAAGACAGGGAGGCGGAGCGGGCTTGGTGAAGACAGGGAGGCGGAGCGGGCTTGGTGAAGACAGGGAGGCGGAGCGGGCTTGGTGAAGACAGGGAGGCGGAGCGGGCTTGGTGAAGACAGGGAGGCGGAGCGGGCTTGGTGAAGACAGGGAGGCGGAGCGGGCTTGGTGAAGACAGGGAGGCGGAGCGGGCTTGGTGAAGACAGGGAGGCGGAGCGGGCTTGGTGAAGACAGGGAGGCGGAGCGGGCTTGGTGAAGACAGGGAGGCGGAGCGGGCTTGGTGAAGACAGGGAGGCGGAGCGGGCTTGGTGAAGACAGGGAGGCGGAGCGGGCTTGGTGAAGACAGGGAGGCGGAGCGGGCTTGGTGAAGACAGGGAGGCGGAGCGGGCTTGGTGAAGACAGGGAGGCGGAGCGGGCTTGGTGAAGACAGGGAGGCGGAGCGGGCTTGGTGATGGGGGGGGGAGAGATAAGCGAGAGATACATGTATAGGTATATGTGTGTGTACATATATATATTTATATATATATATATATATATATATATATAATATTAGATAGTAAGTGTTCAAATGGATGAAGTTTTAGGGAAATTACGTGATGGCGTTACTTTAGATGATGTTTCTTCTTGTACAACAGCCCAGTAGCTCTTTAGGTATTAAAGAGCTGGTGCCAAACTTTTTTTTGCATTATTTTTCCATAGTGAAATTTTAATTTAAAAGCAGTAGTTCTTCAGTCTGTCACTTTACAGGAGCGCACTTATTACCGCAGAGATCTCCTGCTCTGTGCTATTTGTGTCACTAATACTCTCTTCCTTTTCATATGCTTCCTTTATTAGTTCAGCTTAGTGGATAGTATATTTATATTCTCAATATGAACATTCTGTTCTTTCCTTTATAAATACCTTTTTCCAGAGTTTTTATGTAATGTTGACAGAGCCGGTCAATTGGGAAATATTTAACCATTTAATTTAAACCACATAACTGAAAAATGTTTTCTGCAAACCAAGTTATTTATTTCTGTATTTTTTTACTGTATTTCTTTATTTTCTATATAGAAGTAAGGGACTACTGTGGTCCATTTTTTTTTCTAGAAACTAAACTAAACTTGAAATTATATTATACTGTCAAAAAATGACAGCAATAAGATTGTAAGGCAGGTAATGGTGTTTGGTTCAGACATAAATTTTGTTGGTGTTCTGAGATGCTTCAGTGCTCATTGCGAGCCTCGCGCTGAGCGGCTTCGATGCTCATCGCGTGGCTCGCAATGAGCGCCTTTGGTGCTCATTGCGGGGTTGTTGGTTGTTTGTGTGCTATGAGCATTATTTTTTTTTCTTCTATGCTAATTAAATAATTAATAAAAGAATAAAAGAATATACTTTACCTATTTTGAAGTAATATATGCAGGAAGCATTGTGCAGAAGCGCTGACAATCTGTTTTTGTGTTGCTGCAGCATACAATGTGTGTTTTCAGTGCTGTGGAGCTGCTGTGTAAGTGTCAGCAATCTGTGCAGTGTGTAGTGTAAATAGTGTGCGTGCGCAAGATAAATCCGTTAGGGTAGCTGTGTACTTCTGGATTGTGTAAGCTAGTGTTGTAAAATGGCGCCTAATGTGTGGTA
Source organism: Discoglossus pictus (assembly GCA_027410445.1). Classification (NCBI taxonomy): domain Eukaryota; kingdom Metazoa; phylum Chordata; class Amphibia; order Anura; family Alytidae; genus Discoglossus; species Discoglossus pictus. The sequence goes on along the minus strand of CM050165.1, from coordinate 115,989,339 downwards.
CGCGTCTGTGGCTGATTTGTCGTCCTTATTCTTGGATCGCGTCCGTCTTTTTCGGAAAATCCATGTATGTTTGGTAGTGTTTTGCGTGTTTAGGGTCCTGTAACCTGGTTTTTCGTTTTTTTCGGCGGCCATTTTTTCTCTCTCTTTTCCCCCCTTGCTGTAGGTAAGCTTTTTATGTATTTTTGTGTTTTTAATGTTTTCATGTGTCGGTAAGGTCGTATTTTTGCGAGGTCGTAATGTTTTTTTTTCTGAGTCCCGCGTCTTGTATGTGTTTCTCGTAAGTCCGTAAATTTTGCAAGGTCTGCAGGCTCGATATGCGAGCCTGCAGCGTTAGCAACAACCCGCATGCTCACAATTATATATGTGATATTATATTTTTCTTTTCTATGGGGTTCCATTATCCTTTCTGAACTGCTAGTTTCTCAGAGCTTTTTATTAGTCCTGTTGCCAGTTTTATTTGCCACATTCCCACTATGCAGGCCAAAGCTTCCTCTGCGTTCACATTCTACACCTCATAAAGTTGATTAGGAGGTACAAAAATGGTAGAGTGTACCGCAGCATAATTATGTACAATTTGTAATAAATTAGAAAATGTATTCATTTTCTTGTCTATTTTCAAGTCTAGCTATTTGAAGTGGTTGATTTAAATACAGAACTACTGAGGTCCTTTGTAGTTTTCCCAACATGGAGATGTATGCTTTTTATATTTGTTGCTGATTCTGGTATAGTGGCAAAGGGACTGTGACCAAGTTTACATTTCATGTATAAAATGGAAAGGAGAATTAATCTGTTCATTGACATTAAAAGATAGCTGCCACTATTACCTGTTATGGCACCACAATGAAGCAACAGGGCATGTAACCACCTACTGCATCAAGCATTACAGATTCGGAGAGTTCTCAGAGGGTCCTGTCCATTGGGCTATTGTACTTGCTGGCACGGGTGACCAGCCTATCGTGTCTCTATGGAGTTTTATATATGTATCTGTCTATCTAATATTATGGCAAGCATTGTGTGTAAAAGATCAATACAATAAAATTCCGGTTATCCGGCACCCAACTAATCAGCACTCTCAAGCAACCGGCACCGACATAAATTCCCCATTTAAACAAAACTCCTGCTAAACCGGAATAACCGGCACTATCCGGCAGTTCAAGACTGCAGAAAAAAATACTAAGTTTCTTTCTCCTTTATTTTTTTCTGGGCCAAAATAGCCTAGTTTTGGTGCTAATGCCTTTTTAAAGGCATTTTGAGTGGTTTAAGGGCTCATTTAGACCCATTTTTCCCGGATTACCTGGCAACTACACTTATCCGCCAATCAGGAGTCCCCATAGGTGCCAGATAACGGGGAGTTTACTGTATAACGAATACATAGCACCTTATTTTTCAGCCATGATAACTGGTTCTAATTTCTGACTTTGTATTCTACAAAATCAAGTGAAGTTGAAACCAGCCAAGACCCAAAACTTCAAAAGCTCATAACTTAATTAATTAAACCAATCTGAAAAGAGAGATACTTTTTTTTTTTCATGCTTTTCCACCCTCTATCTGATAGTTCAGAGAGCATACGGTGTCTTCACTATTAATGCATTTGGGATAATGTACTCACCTATAAACCATTGTGATACTGAAAATAACATCAATACAAATATAATATTAAAAAATAGCTTTTGGATAGTTTAGAAAAGAGATAAATTGTATTCGTAAATACATTGACAGAATGGTATCTCTTTAAATAATCCTTGTGCTTTAAAAAAATCTTAGTAAAACGATGCTTAAAAGCAGATGAAAAATAAACATGTACCATTTTGAAGTATCTCTGGTCTAAATTAATACTATTTTCCCTCCCTCCCAGACTTTTGCTCAGACTTTGGATGATCATAAAACAAATGTAGACAAATTATACTCTGAAACCAAACTGTTGGAGAAGAGAGCACCTGAAGATATAACCAGCGTGTACCTAAATGAGTGCAGGGATATCGAGGAGCAATGGAGCGATGTAAAGAGTGCCATGTATGAACAGCTCTACCTTCTGGAGGATATTTCATCCAAACTCAGAGCATTTGAGGTAAGGAAAAAGTAAACAAGAGTTTATTTTTTATTTTTTTATTTTCATACATTCAAATATGTCTATCGGTTTGCCTGAACTGATTGTGCCTTAGGGCACGTTCCATCTAAACATACATTTATTTTATATTAACGAGATCACATAAAAAATATTAAATATAAATTTAAATGGAACTTGCGTTTTGCCACTTACTACACTGTTTGGGGAAACTGCAACTTAGAAGCTCAGTTTTGTCACTAGCACTTAGAATGCTGAACTGATTGGTCAACATCCAATTCAAGAGCCAATCAAGCTGCACTTCTAAGTTGTGAGAGTTACATTCATTATTTTATGTTCTACCGCAGGTCAAGGCACATATTATGAGAGGTCTTATAGTAATAAACTGCTAATTAACTAAGAGAAGTTCAAATATATGTGTTAAAGTTTTGTTTCATACAAGAGCAATTTGTGTTTAGATGAAAACTCCCCTTTAAAACCTATGAAAAAGGAAATGTGTAATCATTTTCATTTTCAAATTTCATATTCATAGTATGCTCTGTTGAAGAACATTACATGGTTGAGCAAAATGTTTTACTGAGTGGCCTTATAAACTGATTATATTCCCATTAAGCCCTTTGAAAGCTCTGGTTCTAAATAACTTTACCTCTGTACAGCTCTGCAGAATATGTTGGCTCGTTACAAATAAAGGATAATAATATTTTTGCAGTCCAGTAGAAGCAGTTGAGACCTTTTCTGCATTCTAGGTGTCCTCCCACTTTAATCAGAAATAAAAATGACCAATCCCACTAAAGAATAATTGCATGTGATAAAAAGATGTTTTTTTGTTTATTAATTTTTAAAAAATGTTGCCTATTATCGAGTATAGTTCTTCAAAATCAAGTATTATCGAAATGGGTAAAAAGTACTTCTCTAAGTAGAAACAAATAAAAACAAGTGGCTTTAATAGTTTCCAGTTCATGCCTAGGGAATGAATGGTATGATAAACTATAGATAAGAGGACACTTGAGCATAAAGTATGAGGTAGGATGAGAAGTATAACTTTACTAGTCACTTTTTTATTTATTATTGTTTTACCGTTGAACATGTATTCATTTTCAACGCTAGTTCTACATTTCAACTTAATGTAATCTAAGGAGGTTCTGTGGCCCTCATAAACAAACATATACAGGCACTGCCCTACTTGCAGAAGAAACATCTCTGCATGTGTTTGGCAGTGCGCTTTTGCCCATGCCTTGTTGGACAGCCTGGAGCATGAACCGAGTGTGCCGAGGAGGGTTTTATTTTATCTCAGTACTTTATGGACTGTTTCCTGGTCCAACCAGTGTTGGAGCCATTCAAGGTGCTTAGTGCCTCGTGTGCTGTGTTAAGGATGCCCTTTGCTTTGCCAGAAAACACCAGCTACTGAAGAGGGTCACTCTGACCATCCAGGACAGTCACAGACTGGTTCTCAGCCTGCTAAGAGACTGTTCCATCCTTGGTAGTCCTGAGGAGGAGGACTAAAAACTCCCCTGCTCCTGGCCCAAATTCAGCCCCTTGCCCCCCATTTCTCTCTGGAAAATATAGCAAGAGCATGATAGTAATTAAGTGGCTCAGACTTCCTGTCATGATATTACGTCAGGTCAGCAGGATGACCAAGCAGTTTCCTCTGAAGTAATTTGAATGTACATTTTCTAAGTTCGCTTTTTGTTACTGGAAAGCAAAAATTGTGTATGTTAAATATTAAACCATTTGGCAATGTCTTTCATTGTCGGTCTCTAGCTCCCCCTGGAGTCCCCTGAGAGTAATATAACTGACTATAATCTCCCTTCCTGAGGTGAATTCCTCAAGTTGGAGGATTGCATTGCTCAAATAAAAAATAAAACTGCTGACATGTAGTAATAATAAATCACCGCGTGCAGGAATTCTGTAAGGTCACATTCTTCAGTAATGGATTGTGAAGAGAGCAGCGTGAATTTATAAAGAAGCTTTTAGCATATATTCAAAGTGGTTCTGTAGCATCTGTGTACATGTGTAGTCCACTACCTGTCACAGATAAGTTCAGTCCCCAGGTTTTTAAGATATTTTGTTATGTAAATTAAATACTGACAAATAGCACTGTAATGCCATGAACAAATAAAGCATGGTTAATAAAAACCTATTATATGTTACTGTAAATATTACTTAACTGTCTTGCAAACTCTGAGCACTGGATATGATTTCTGCTTCTAGGGTAGTGGAACCTAGCAGGAGCTACTGAGTGTTTTTTTTTTTTTAGGATTTTTTTATTTTATTATTATTAACATTTTTTTCTAAACGCTACAGGTTTATACATCCATATACACACAGGGAAAATACATTAAATCACAGTAAGCATGTGATGCATAATATTACAGTTTAAACATACTTTTTTTTTATTAGAGTGAAATAGGGAGAGTGATTGATTACGTATTATTGAAACGTTTATGGATTATTGAAAAATATTTTCTTTCACATTTTAAAGGCTGATTCCAAAGTTATCCAGAAATGGGTCAGTGATGCAAAGGATTTTGTTCTAAACCAACATACCGCCATGGAAGACGCTGAAGGGCTACAGAAACAGCTTGACCAATGCATGGTAAGAACAAATGTGCCTGTCTCCCATAATAGAATTGGTTCACTTTTTTATTACACATGGTAGACTAACCTTGATGGTTTAGAGTAGAGGATGGGAGATCTTCCATACAGGAACATGGAGAATTATGTGGTTGCTGTTGAATGCCTAGCTTCATACTTTTGCATTTTCCACAAGGAGATTCTACAGTAGCACAATCAATGAAATGAAATTTCAAGCTCCATATAAATGCTTACATGTTCTCTCCAATGAAATAGTTTGTTTCAGATTTTTTTTTCTTTGGATTTAGTTTGTCTGGAGAGTGTCTGTGAGTGTATGGGCATTTGCAGGAAACTTGTGGTTTTATTGTTCTTTCAGGACCTGCGGACAAAAACACTCTGCATGTAACAATGAGAGAGGACAACCGGAAGAAAAAAATATTTGTATACAAGTTTTAAAATGGTGAAATATGTATCTGTTTAAAAAAAATAAAAAAAAACCCACTTTAGTTTCTAGTGGTTTGATAAATTCCGTGTGAACGGGTGTGGTGTCATATTTGTTCCTTCCATCTCCTTGGTTAATTGACTCCAGTATTGGGGAGCTCCTACAGCTTATTTCACATGTTATTCACACTGCTATTTCTGCCATCTTATAGGCACTTGTTAATGAAATGGAAGCTGTTGAGCCATCTCTAAAAAAGCTGAATGACGTGGATGTTGCATTGAGAAGCCTACCAGACACCATGCTTCATACTTGGGTACAGCCCAGGCTAGCAGACCAACAGGCACAGTGGGACAGGCTAAGCAAACAGGTGAATGAAGAATACACTGCTTGCATAGTATGTTGAGATGTGTTGGAGGATTGCAATGTTTTAATGTATATATACTTACAAGGACTATTTAGAATTTGTTTGTTTTACATAAATGTTGTATCTATTTGTATTTGTTATTTTAATTAATTGTGTAATTGTAATATTACATTTAAATATCATCTACTGCTAAGAAGCCCCCAGAGTAACAGATTCTCACCTTCTGGCGCCAACCCGATACTTTCAACAGCTACCAACTTGCACAGCTGTTACCTAAGGCCACACGGAAGGGTACTCACTATAATAATAGTTCATAACCAGTGATGTGAAATGTGCCTTAAGTGTCAAAGTCACCACTAGACACCTACATACATTATAAGCCTGTACATTTTCCAGAGGGGGTGGTGAATATGTTGATGGTATATTGGTTATTCCAGGATTAACAACCTTGACTGTATATAATACAGCACAGCTCCAATGAGAACATTCAGCAACAATTGCTGTATCTGCAATCCCCACATAGCTCTTATTAAAACTACAGTCGGTTGACCCAAAATGGTGACCAAAATGCAATGAAGTTCTGTTTGTCCTTATTTTTATTATGACTAAAAATAGATTACGTTCTAGTGTTATCGTAGATACCAAGCTGAATTTTTGTATTGGTCTAAATACGCATTACGTCAAACTATAAAAGTAGTTGTATAAATGTAGCTGTCAGGGAAGTTTATTCATAGTAACTTAACTTGCAGGGTGATTTACATTTATAAATCTTTGTCTCTTAGGTTCTTCATCAGATGAACAGGTTGTCCGAAAGTCAAGAGAAAGCTGTAAACTTAAAGAAGGATTTGGCAGAGATGCAAGAATGGATGACGCAGGCTGAAGAAGAGTATTTGGAGAAGGATTTTGAGTACAAGTCTCCAGAAGAGCTTGATAGTGCGGTACAGGAAATGAAAGTAAGAGACGGGTGCACCTTAAAGTAGTGTATACTGAGTTACTGTCGTAGGAACTGCATGCTCCATGTTTTATAAACCATACTACAAGATGTTCTAATTAATTACGTTTTCTTACTGGGTGCTAGTAGACATTTGCATTAAAAACAAACCAATACAAAATTCTTTATAATTAACTAATTACTGGTTGCAGACTACAATCTGTGGAGATGGTTGATTTTTTCACCACTTCTACACGCTGTACATCACTTCTACATGCTGTTGAGCACTAAATTAAGTCTGATTTTAGGCCAAGTAAGTGTGATGATTGGTTTCACACATTTTGAAACATTTCATGTGGTATAAAAGGAAGTTAAGATCAGTTTGAAAAGGTTTGCAGAAGGCGTAAAAGTAATGATCACATTTCTGTGTCAGAATAACATATACAAATTTTAACTTATTTACAACTGTACAACATACACCCTAAAAAGCAGGTAGAAATTTTAGGACGTTTATAAATGTTGCCCAAAATGTTCTATGTGTTCAAGAACTAATCATGACCCATTTCGATGGATACTTTAAGTAAGTAAATGTTGCTATCAGAGCCAATAAAACAAGTCAAAACATTGTTGTATAAACATCTGATGTCATTATATACCAAGGGTGTGCTGTCAATTTTGTTTTTGGCTTTTTGATCAATGAAAGGTTTAACTTAAATATACCTTTTTGATAATAAAACATTGCATTGCAGAATAGCAATTAATTACTGTTTTTTTTTTAATTGACCAATATTCTAGATCTTCCAAGCAATTCAAATGCCCCAAAAAGTTTTGCTTTATTTAATTTTAGAAGTTCCATTGTAATGGTTAACTGAAATTACACTACTTATTTTAAAGAGGGCCAATACAACAATCCATATTTTGACCAACGCCTATACATTTGAGTTTTAATTTATGCGTTATGTTATCAAAATAGCAATAAAACATACACAGTATTAATAAACATAATAGTGACGAAGTGTAAAATCTTCATTAGAGAGCAATTAGTTAAGATACATAATAGAAAAACACTATCGCCTAATCCAGTGGTAGGCAACTTGATCCTACAAGGGCCACAAACAGTCCACAATTTCTGGATCTATCTGCTTGTGTATTCAGGTTCTCTCTGCATCAATAAACCTGAATTACTCTGCTTCAATCATTCTGATTCACCTATGTTTAAGCAGAGATACTGAAATCCTGGACTAGAAGGCACCCTTGTAGAACAAAGTTTCCCATCACCACCTAATCCATTGATTTTGCTCCTTTCATAATGGTTTAAAAGCGTTGGCCTGTAATTAATCAACAACAGGTTTTGTGCTTCGCATAATACAAGGTTTGTCACCTAGATTATTTGCATTTTGTAAATATATTACCATCTACTATTATTGGTGGCCAATCATTTCATGAGGTTTCTACTTTTTTCTGTATGGAAGTTCTTAAGATTGTTTGTAAGTAAGCATATTTTATATCTTGTGTACCATGTGTGCATTGCACTTAATGTATGTTGTAACTGAATTGCCTAATGAATAATTTTCCTGCTCACAGAGAGCGAAAGAGGATGTTTTGCAGAAAGAGGTGCGAGTGAAGATTCTTAAGGACAACATCAAGACACTGGCTGCCAAGAGTACAGCCAGCGGACAAGACCTGACATCAGAACTGAATGTGGTTCTGGACAACTATCAGCTACTGTGCAACAGGATCCGAGGGAAGTGCCACACACTGGAGGTACTGGACTCACAAATTATTCCTAAATATTATATTTAAATGACATGGAGCTCTGTATTGTTTAAACTTTTCACTGAATGGGCATGCAAATTTACAGATTTAAGTTACTTATCCACTGGTTTTAAAGAGCATTTCAAAACTGATATCGGTGTATGTTTCATTTTCTAACAAATAAATAATAATCATATATTTCTTATGCGGTTACCCGTTGCTCTTTCCTTACTGTCTTTTACCTGCTGTCTATAGGAAGTGTGGTCTTGCTGGATAGAGCTGCTCGACTATCTGAAGCAAGAGACTACCTGGCTCAACACATTAGAAGAAAAAGTTCATAACTCTGCAAATCTCCCGGACAAAACGGATGCAGTCAGTGAAGCATTGGAGGTATTGTACAAATGGGGTAGCATAAAACATAGCATGACAGGAATGAAGGCCGTGTGTCATGTCTTTATGGACATTAAAGATGGCAGGCACCTAAAAACTACTTGGCTTTATTTTGAAGCTGAATAGGTTAAGGTCTTAAGCCTGTATCCTGCCACTTTTGGATCTCCAGTTTGGATTAAATTCCATTTAAATGAATACAGCATCCACATAGTCTAACATGAAAGTATTCAGTTCACTCTGTCGAAAGAGTTTTAGCTCTTCTTCTTTGGCATGGGTATATGATGATTTGAGAATAAAGTTAATTTGGCTTCAAAATGAAGTTAAATGTTCTTGTGACATCCTTCCCCTTTAATTTTTTTTTATCAGAGTGTATCCAGTATTAATTTTATGGAGCGCAACAATAATACTAGTAGGCCACTAGTTAATAGGGAACAGTTTCAATTAATAATTCAACAAGTTCACTATTATTGAGGAAGTGATACTCAAATCTGAATACATAGATTATCCATTAGTAGCGAGGTCTTGCTGATTTATGAAATCTTAAAGGACCACTGGACCTTCAAGAAGAAAGGTCCTTGCTTGTGTAGTACAGTACGTGACAAATTAACATCATTAGCAGCTGTGTAAGCCATAAACATGAAACCTTTTTTCGGAAAATCAGATTTTTTTTAAGACTTTTTATGAGTAAAGAAATCCATTTTATCTTTGTTACATCACTTCCGGAAAAATGGTTTAGGAGGATGTCTTGATATATGACTAGATGGAGTGGTGAGGGAGAAAGGGAGGTTACAAGGACATTTTAGATTAGTACAGGACAGGAGGCTACTTGCATTACTCTCCAGACATGTAAACCCTCCTCTCACACACAGTTTCTACCAGTGCATCATGGATGCCTTGAGGGTCCTGCAGATGCAAATGATAAATTAGCGTTATGGATTTCTCCCTGCTTAATTATGCGATTAGTCAGACTCGAAGTTTATAAATATGCATATTTTTTCATTGTACTGTAATAATTACTCTATGGTAACGCTACAACCTGAATTAAGTAATCGCACTCTTGCATCACAATTTCATAACCTGGCTGGACAGTGGGCTTTCCCATTTTCTTAAATCAAGTACAGTATTTTTTTCCCCAGTCAATACAACATTGAGTGTATTCTGTGTTTTAAATGAAGATGCTTTAAATTGTATTCATTAAAATTCACCTGGTTGTGCTATTTTTTAAAGCATGCTTTAATGTTCTTTATCAATAAAGTAATTGGCTAAAAATGCATCTTTCTTGGTTATATTTTAGAATCAAATTCATATTTAGGGCCATATGTACTAAAGGAAAATTTGCAATGATGCGTATCTCCCAAAATTTCATCAATAACTCACCATTTCATGGACATGGAAGTATTTTTTTTTCTTTCATACATTTGAAAGAACTATACAATTGTTGTTTTTCATTAAAAAAAAAGTAAAGTTTGTTTAAACCTCCTTGAAAATAACAGTAAGTTCCTCTCCTCCCATACAGCTATATTCCTGCATATGGTCGGCCAGGTACAAGCCCCCAATGGAAATTATACATTCAAAGTGGCTTACTCTGCTCCAGAATTTTTATTGAAAGAAAGAAATACACTGAAATATTAGTAAATGGACTTTTTAAAAATCATGAAATAATAATAAAAGTTTACCATGGCTTTTGGAGTACATCTGTCCCATATTGTTATATTATTTTCACAAACAGTCTGTAAAAATGCAGGTTTTCTGTCTGTGGGTTCTATAGCTGCTAATGTTATTAGTTTGTTACGTTTTTCATGCAAAAGTGCCATTTTTAACTACAGTGGTCCATTAAATCTAATAATTGTCGTTCATAAGGCAAGTGTATGTTATTTCAGTACTTGTTAATATTAGACATTTTTTATCTGTTATTCTCTAGTCTTTGGAATCTGTTCTGCGACACCCAGCTGACAACAGAACCCAGATCCGAGAGCTTGGCCAAACCTTGATTGATGGCGGCATACTTGATGACATCATCAGCGAAAAGTTGGAGGTTTTTAATGCTCGTTATGAAGAACTGAGTCATTCGGTAAGTACTCAGAAGCTGTTATGGTTTATTGTACCTCAGTTGAGGGCTTCCTATGCTGTTTTAAAACACTGGCAGGGCTGTGAAGGCATTAGCCAGGTATTAAATATTCATTACTCTATAATAATGGGAATTGGAGACCTTCTCATCACCTGTACATACCCAATCCTAAAACTTTAAAACAAATCCCCTACTTAAAGCAGCCATACAAGTTTAATATGTAGATAACACCACTGATGTAGGAATTTCATTAATGAAATGAAATATAATAAAGTTTCATTGGTATCCTTCAGTGTTTGAAAGTAGAGTTCACAAAGTTTTAACATATGCTTCTTCTCTGGGAATTGCTGTTTTTGATCTATGGAAAACCTCAGATTGATAATAAGTTGAATAGAGATTTTACCTTATTGGATTTAGCTTAGGTGCACTGCATCAGTATCTTTACAAGGACGACAATTAAAGAGAAAGGGCGGAAGTTCTGAATAGGGTATAATTTAAAACTGTATTTAATAGCAGTTAGTTAGTTTTTTTTTTAAATACATTTTTTACATTACAGTAATTTTTACCTTTAAGCCACCCACCAAACATGCACTGCTATCATATATTCATGTTGAAGGTTAACAATAATTAATATGTTTAAAATTAAGAAAATGCTTTTTTTTTTTTAAATAACATTTAATAACATTTTGGTTAGGTTTAAAAATGCTGTAAAACATTTTTTTTTAAATGTCATCAAATGTAATCCATGTGTATGTATACTATTTAAGAAAACGAATATTTATATATTCTAAAGCAATAATTACATAAAACATTAATGTTTGAAGCTATACCGATGCCTGTTGAGGAACAGACCCACTAGACAGTGGTAGGTTGCAACCAACCAAAAGCATGCATCTTGCTTCTTCAAGAAGATTTTTCATGATTAGGATCGGCTGCACATGTCTGGGTTTTGTAAGTCTTGGGTGCTTGGACAGATTGGGTTATGATTGGGCTGGAAACATGCCGGATGAGGGTAAAGTACTGATAAAAAAATCTAGGTCAAAACAAGGTAGCAGCAGAGTTCATTGTATAGGCAACTGGTGATGGCCAACGAGATGTATATGTAGAGGCCTGGACCGCTGCAGGTGATCAACAAGAGGGGATTTTAAAGCTATTACTATGGCTTTGGGGTAAGTTGCATAGTATTTACTTGGGGTAAGTTGCATAGTACTTGGGGTAAGTTGCATAGTATTTACTGGCATGCCTTCTGTAAACTATGAAGTAAAGGAGACCCAATGATTTCATTTCTGTTTATGTTACCAGGCGGTGAAAAGGCAGATTTCCTTAGAGCAGCAGCTGCAGTCGTTGCGTCAGAGTGACCACATGCTCCAGGTTTTACAGGAGTCTCTAGAAGAACTGGACAAGCAGCTGACCGCATACCTAGCTGACAGAGTTGATGCCCTGCGAATGCCACAGGAGGCTCAGGTATCTCAGCAATGTCTTTCAAGTTCAGAATAACTGCTTCACCTGTACTGAGCAGCTAGATAACAATCTGATCTTTATGACAGCAATGTGCAGAGGTCTCCAACACAGAACTAAAATGGGGCACTGGTGGTTTTTCTGGTTGTTTAGTCAGAAACTCATTCTTCAGTGGTAGCAACATAAACTTAGAATCACAAATATGATGGCCCAGCTTGTCTGCTGTTCTGTCTTGCTACACATTTTCAGGATAACCGTATGTTTATCATGTCATGCTTGAGTTCATGCCATAGTAGGCCCTTACAACCCAGTTTATTTAAAGGAAGCTGGACCACTGTAGTGTTTTTTCACAATAGGGTTTAGTTTGATTATTTAATAACTTTTTAACAATACAAGCATTTGAAAAAAAAGAAATCAGCAAATATTTTCATACTTTCATTTGAACACTAGTGTTCAGACTTCAACAGAGCTGCCGATGAATAGTCCAACAGACAAGTTATAAAATCTATGAGCCCCATTCACTTGAGCAGTTGTAAGTTACTGGAGCCCGTAAGTGAGGCCGTAAATTAATTTGTGGTGTCTTTTTGCGGGCTCCAAATGTTTTACGGGTTACAGCCTTTAAAACCTTGCGGTTGTTAAACCTGGAACATACAGCCTCCCGATGCCTTTGATCTTTCCCATCCGCAAGTGTTACGATCGCTAAATTCACAAATTAAAATGTTTTCACACAACCGTAAACCGCAGATGTAGGAGAAAATCCTGCGAGTATTTATGAGGACCCACAAGGGGGTTTAATCCCTGTCTGCAGCACTGTAATTGCAAATATAAAATCCTGCAAAAATACTGCACTGTAAATGACGTGTGAAAGCGATGATAGACATTAGAATTAATTCCACAACAGTCTCAAGCTCGCAAATCGGCAATAAAAAAACAAAACATTTTTTTTCTGTTCGGCTATTTTTAAAATTGGGAGTGGACCATAAATACAGAGATATATTCTTGTGCTACAACAGACTTGTGGCAATCTACTGTATGGTTAATGGTGATTTTACCAGTCTACAAGACCTCTCCATTCTGTGAAAGCAAAGAAGACAACGGATGCCCCCAGTAAAGTACACTTTTATTTAATAGGCTGTATTTTTTATGACTTTGAAATAATTTAGCCCATTGTGAAGTCTAGTAATTTAAAAATAACTTGTAAAAATAGGATTTCACTAGTTTTATACCATGTTTTTGCTGCCCTCTGCTGGCCCTGATGGAACATATCTTTGACAATATATATATAAATACTTTATTTGAGGAGCACACTGTTTGCAGGATATACCAAGATACACTACCTGGGAGTACTGTTAAATACAATGAACCACAGACCAGACCAATGTCATTTATCTTATATACTCTTTTCTAAAGTAATATTATTTTAACATGAATCATTACAAATATAATGCATAATAATATATTAGATGGTCAACACAAAGCAGTGGTTCTAAATATTTTGAGGAACAGTTTTTACCTTCCAATGCTCAATGGGACAGGTTATGAGGTCCAGAACATTTTAACAGGGTTATACAATACATGACATATTTTTCAACTTTTTGCACTGATTTGAATACAATTTTAACTACAGATTTGTTCATCAATAATGTATCTGTTTATGAATATAACTAATGGTAGGGCTATGTTTAAGTTTTTAGGCTCTCCTCATCCTCCTGATCTGGGGGACCAGCACAGTCCTGGGACCTGCTGTTATTATTGAATATAATATATTAATAATTTATTTAAAATTTAGGAAACATTTTTTAATTAAATAAAATAGATGTACAGCTTAGCAAGTGTACAATTTTCCAGTCTCACGAATATTTGAAACACTTTATACATTGCTTAACTTTTTTGGTCACAAAATTAAGTTTCTTTTATATATAAGATAACTCTTAGAGAAGTTTAACTTTCTATGTAAGAGTTATGAGCTTCAAATACATTTTCCTATGTTCTTCAGCCGCTCACATCACCAAATGTAAAGAAGTCTTGTAATGATAAAACTTAAAAAAATATATTTGAACTTCTATAGTGTAGAGCAGCTTGTGTTTAGACGAACTTCTCCTTTAAGACTTTATATTTCAGTTAAAGAACCACATTAGTCCAAAATGGTAAATCCCATAACCCCAAAATTCCATATAAGAGGCAATAAATGAAAGGCTGTATTTTTTTCCATTATAACAACATGTTGGTGCTACAAAAGTGTATATTTTAAATATAGTACAGTGGTCCTTAAAAAACATTCATAAATTGATGTTTTAGCTAATTAGGTATGATAAAATATGTGTAAAAACAGGGGAAAGAGTTCAGTTATTACAATCAGTGAAGTAAACCGAATGCTATTCAGCACTCCAGCACCAGTTTGTTGCGTATATTGTTTATACTATCATTTTACATAATTAGAAACGTATCCTGGGAGAATTTTTGGTAGAAGATTATTTTCTTTTTGTGTGAAATAGATGAACTCAAAAGTGTAATTTTTGATTGCTATAGAAAATCCAAGCAGATATTACTGCTCATGAGGCAACCTTGGAGGAGCTGAGGAGGAATGCTCGCCCATCAGTCCCTGCATCCCCCGAGATGAAGTCCCCACGAGCTTTATCACAGCTGGACACAGTACAGGTAATAACACTATTCTGATGTGTCTGCTACATTGATTGTAAAAGACAAAATATATAATTTTGCATATGAATGTACATATTTTAGATTACAACTGTTTCTGCATGAACAAATACCAAAATAAACCTTTAAACAGTTACCCTAACGTTTGTTGAATTTCTTGCATTTGCAAACTGTTTTCTATCAATGTTGACACCCCCTGAAATTCCTAGGTAAAATTAGCATCGATAATTCATTATATCTTTTTGGTCTGTGAATTGAGCTGTATCTTTCCTTTAGATTTCTGTAATACCCAGAACAAGGTCTGTGTCCTTTCATTCACTGATTGTTTTATCTACATCCCAGGTGAAACTTCCCCCAGCATCAGTGATTTGCCCCTGTAACCCCCCAGCCCCAGTGATTTACCCCATCATCTCCCCCACCCCCAATGAATAGCCCTTGTTATCTCTCCCAGCCCCAGTGAATTACCCCATTTACCTCCCCCAGCCCCAGTGAATTGCCCCTGTGATCTCTCCCAGCCCCAGTGAATTGCCCCATTATCTCCCCCAGCTCCTGAGAGCTCTCCCAGCCCCAGTGAATTGCATGCACTCTCTCACAAGGAGACACATGCACAGACCAAGAACATTCTCTTCCTCATAAGCGTTGCAGGTCATTGCAGAACCATAAATTAGCATAAATGTTTATTCACCTAAAAGACAAATTAGAATAGGAAAAAGAAGCTGAAATGTTTCGTTTTAGTACAATTATAATTTGTCAGAATTTAGTAGAGGGTGTATGTCTAAAGAACAACCGGTTTGTAGCTCAAGCATTTTTACTTGAATGTCGATTAATGGTCCTTTAAGGACCCATTGTAATAGTAATCTATGCTGGTTGCATACAGCATTGCTGATTGGCTGCAAAACTGGGCATGCTCACATGGACAGGGTACACTTTTAGAAAATCGTACCCTGAGAAGCCTAGTTCAATCCGGGGATGTAAACATCACCTGCAACAGATTTTTTTATTTTTAATGCAAACATAGTGCATGCAAATAAATGTAATCATACACTACTAATTCCCCTCTACAGGATGCATTCATAACCCACCTAACTTTAATATGCCTTTAAAGAAAGTAGTGTAGTGGTAATACAATCATTTTTCAAGTTTAAGATGCATGTAGTATAATTAGTTCCCTTTTAATTCAGTTATGTAAAGCAATTTGTTTACTTTTCTCTGCTTACCTGTAGGTGGCTGCCATGCTAGCCTCTCTTCCTCCTCCCATCCCTCAGAGCATGTCATGGTGTCATGTGGTTGTGTGCAAGCTTTGATCCTTCATATTTCCTATCACAAACGGCACATTCGCCAGCTTCCCACTGGTCTATTGCTCGTGTTATACCAGCATCTGATGGTTTTGTGGCTATAGGTTGCTGCTGTCCATGCAGAGTTTGCTTTAGAATATGGAGATTCATAGCTTGCTGATCATTTACATTATCAACAGTAACACAATGAGATGGGTGCGTGGAGCGAGAGAGACTAGCGTGGTAACCTAAATTAAAAATAATAATAATTAATAACTTCATTTAATTTGGCTAATATAGCTTTCATTATTCTAGATACCACTTATACTTTTAAATGGCAATAACTTGTTTTACCTTTAAAATCTCCTTATAAGTGATGCAGGGAGTCAACTTGTGCTGAATTGTTACTTTCCTTTCACATGCTAAGCTGAATACACAGACACTACTATTAGACATAACTACCACATGCTAAGCCAGAGGTCAAAGCACATACATCTATGACAAGCTGTATTTATGTCATGATTTTAAGTTTCTAAATTCACATTAAACATGGCAAGTCCACTTTCAGTGTGTAACGACTTGTTAATTCACACAGAGAAAGCTGCGAGAGGTATCCACAAAGTTCCAGCTCTTCCAGAAACCTGCCAACTTTGAGCAACGGATGTTGGACTGTAAGCGTGTCCTAGATGGTGTGACGTCTGATCTATCTGTCCTTGATGTGAAGGAAATCGACCCGGACGTCATCCAAACTCATATGGACGGTTGCATGGTTAGTGTGTATCAAAGGTGTTATTCAAGAATGCAATAAGGGATTAGATAACTACTTGACACCAATATCCAGAAACCAAACAAAAAAAAACAGCATTCTTGTATATAATAATTTATTTTAGAAACTGCCAATATTGTTAAAATATGATTCAAGTAAGAACTGAAATTGAAGACTTATTTTAGATGTATGTGAATAAGACATAAGAATACATTTGAGGAGTAGTTGTTTGTAGCTTATAAGACTTCATAAGGCATTTTAGCATAAGTAAAGATCCAGATTTATCACAAGATGCTACTCCTCTTCTCTTATTACATTTTATGTGGTAATATTATATACTAGAATATATGCTTATTCCATTGTTGTATATATAACAGAATATTTTTCATCATAAAAAATCGATTATATGTATTGAAGAAAATTGGCATTAAAACAATAGATAGGGATATAGAAGAACATTGTGTTTGGTTCACCTTTATCTTACCAGTGAGTTTAAAGGAACTACAACAAGAATTCGTGAAGACCCTGTATCTAGTGTTTTCTAACTTTATTTTCATTAAAAACAATGGGAACAATAGCACAATATGTTGCAGTTCAGTCATCCATAAGGAGCAAAGCACTTTGTTTCCTGTAACTTATCAGAAAAAACAACCACACATGGTTTATATTTAAAATAATTTTCTACATTATCCATCAATTATTTCTTGTACAATTTTTTTTTTTTTTTTTTAATTTTTAAAATGTGGCCATTTAAATGGATGATAGAAATATTTGTAATCCAATGGCCCTTTAACTGGTTCCTTAAAGGATCCCTATTGCATGGGAAAACCATGAGCATCTTTGTAAGCCAGAAATGTCAACACATTTTGAGTGAAAATTTAAATTTTTGCAGACTCCGCTTCCATTTTCGACCCTTTAAACTTCTTGTGGCTAATGGGTGCCTGAGGAGGAGGGTCATTTTATTGGGAGCTGCTCTTCTGTTTAGTCATTGTTTTAGGTTAGTAAAACTAAATTGAGATCGTCTCTACATCCAAGGCTCCTCCCAGGTGAACAAAATTGAGCACAATAGTTAGTAATTAATTATTTGTTGTATTTTTATTGTAGTGTAATTATGCAAAAGAGCATACTATAAATATTACACTTCAGGGGTCCTTTAAATGGATAATATGTGCTCTGTATGATCAGATGGGTGGTAAGAAAGTTATCCTTTATACAATTAATGCTTAAGTAACTGAGTTATGAACTTTTAAAGCTAGTGATTTTAGGTTATTTCTGAAGCTACATGCTATGGCAGACTAATATATATATATATATATATATATATATATATATATATATAGCGTAGCTTGTGTCTTCTATTTTTTTTAAGTAATTATTTTTATTTTCTTTGAAATTATACTATGGAACACAAAATTCAAGTGTAAATAAATAGTGTATGTGTGTGTGTGTGTGATCCCAAATGTTAGATCCCAAAAGCAAATCTAAATCACCAATGGGACAGCAAATCTTGTATATTTATTGTATTCTCTCTTTGTAAATGGTAGAAATGATTAATAATCAGCACATTTTATCTTTGTGTTCTTCAGAAACTCTACAAGACACTGAGTGAAGTTAAGTTAGAGGTAGAAACTGTTATAAAAACTGGGCGCCAGATTGTACAGAAGCAGCAGACTGACAACCCCAAACATATGGACGAACAACTAACCTCCTTGAAGCTTCTATATAATGATCTGGGAGCTCAGGTAAGTAATGAGCTATAACTGATTTGACCTTGAACAAAAAATTATAAAATATTGTATGCTAATACAGGGCTTGACAAATCCCAGGACCAAGGGAGCCATGGCTCCTAAAATGTTACTTCTCACAGATACATTTTTTGTTTTTTATATTTAAGTGCATATATTTCTCCCTAGCTCCTAAGAAAGGTTTGGGTGGCTTTTCCAACTTTTAAACTAAATGGATCTTATGTAAAGTGGACTAGAGGCACACAGGTGGTACAGTTTGAGGCTCGTTTGCATGTTGCTACCCAGAATTCTTAGTGGCAAGGGAATACTGTTGACTGTGAAATTCTGTGGGGAAAACATGTTCCCTTACCCGATTGTCTGTCTGATAAAAAGAAGGTACCTTTTCCTTCCACTCATCAGAAATCTCTTCTCTGTGGTCGCAAAATGCATATCTGGTGGCACAGTGCAAAATAATCTAGGAGTAAATTACTGAAATCCAACACTATAAATATAATTTGACAGAAAGATTGTACAATAACAGATCTGTTGATAAAATGTCCATTCAGGATAGGGGAGTTGTCCATTTATAGAATTAAAAACTGTATCAATAATAAAAAACGGATATATTGATAATAATTAAAATGCTGATGAGGAGTAAAATCAAAACTAAAGATTTTTATTATGCAATTTATTTGGTGGATGAAGTAGAAAGGAGAATGGTCTCACCGACCACTGAAATAAAAATATATATTTGAAAAAGTTGAGCCTGACTAACAGCAGAATAATTACTAAGGAAAAAGATGATAAGGTCAGTTTCTAATTAAATAATTATTCGGTGAAGGTACCAGGTTTGAGAACGGTGCTTACATTTGTGCAGGGTATGTGGAAAGGGGGTGGATGTCAAATTCCAAAATTTCCAATGATTTAACTATAACCTTCCCACCCCCTTTCACTTATAGATAAAAAGAAAGCATATCACTGATACATTAAACTAATAGTAAGTCCTCTAGTCAGAAAAGATGGAAACTTTGTATAAACAAATAAAATTAATTAGATTTTCTCTAAAGAACAGTTTTAGGTTGATGGTTTGGTTGCTAATGCTTTTTATGTGATAGACACCTAAAACAAAGTGTTCCTTTAAACATACGCTAATTAACCATGATGTCTTTTTTTTCAGTATAAAGAGCTTTATAATAATTTAAGACAATGCATTATACATTTTTGTTCTAATCCATAACCCTAGACCGTGACTGCTACACTTCACTTTTATTGAACAAATTGTAAATGACCTAGCACTGCTGTCTGGGCCTTTCTATTAATGTTGGGTATTTGAGCATGTACTGTGAGTCTACATTTCAGATTTAATGGAGTTTACTGTTCATCACCTGTGGAGTCACAGTATGATCAGGCTCACTAATGACAACCGAAGCCATGGCTTTGTTTGGCTTATAACATGGCACTAAATGGATGATTGACACATCGACAGTCTCAAAATAACACCTGCAAAAAGTTTTGTTTTTCAAATCTGTGCTTGCTGTCACTTGAAAGGCTCTTTTTAGACTGTGGGTGTGAAAAGACGAAGGCTATGTGAAGAAATAATAAATAGGGGGAATTAGAATAAATCTGGAAGTTCGTCAGGCTCTGCTCGGATAAACTTATGAATATATGAATGTGTTTTTAAGTACCTTGCCTGTCTTAATGATTGTGTTTCCCCTGCAGGTGACAGAAGGAAAGCAAGACTTGGAGAGAGCCATTCTTTTGGCTGGGAAGCTGAAGAAGGAATCTGCTTTATTATCTGAATGGCTAAGTGCTACTGAAGCCGAACTAGTCCAGAAGACCACTTCGGAAAACCTGCATTCAGATCTTGATGTGGAAATTGCCTGGGCTAAAGTAAGGGTGTTTTTTTTATATTTTAATTTTATTTCATTCATTAATAAATGTATTTTTTTCCATGCTCTATATTTAGTGGAGGGTTTTCAGTCACCTTATAATACTTGACTAGTCAGAGTCTTGCTCTAGCCTCATTTCACAGTTGCCACAACCAACCTCATACTGATGAACCCCAGATAAGAGAGAAATACCTGTTTGTGGGTCTGGCACTGTACCTTAATCCAAAGCTTTGTCCTGAAGGCTGCCTCCGAGCAGGACACATACATTTAAAAGGATCCCATACCAAATGACCACTGCAGTTCAAGAAAAGAGTCACTTGTTTGTTGAGTATGTAGCAAACTAGAGATATTAGCAGCTGTGTAACATTTTTATTGGTGAAATCTGAATTTGTGAAGACTCTGTTTATGAGTTCAGAAATCCATTTTGTGTTCGTTACATCATATCCTGAGAGCTGGGTGATGGGGTGTGTTTGTAGTTATCAGTGGAGGGAGTGGTAAGGGAGAAGGGAACAGGCAGAAGTCCTGAGCCATTATTTGATGACTGGATAAGATTGAAATTTACCCTATACCTGTTCCCCCTCCCTGGCCCAGAAGTGGGAAATTGCATCAAGGGATGCAACCCTCGCTCTCCAGAAATGTAAACACCTCTCTCGCAGACACAACTTCCACCAATGTATCATAGATCTCTCCAAGGTTTTTTTTTTTTTAATAAAACTAGCTGTATGACTAGGTTTTAACATACATATTGTTTTCTTTGTGCCGTGGTCCTTCAAGTGGGACCGGCCTGCTTGGGATATGTAGATATACTGAAAATGGCATTTTGTTTCAATACTATATATGAAGTGGAGGATATTTTGATCTTCGTTCTACTCACCATAACATATGTAGAGACTGGTTGAAAAAAAATTGGCTATACATTTATTGTGGGAGAAAAAGGCTGGTTCAATCATTCCTGAGTAATACAGCATTGTTTTTGCAGCTTATTTGCTGCTGTAGGGGCTAAGTACTTATTAAGTTTAATGGGGGAATTGTAACTGAATAACAACACATTTGGGGTCATTGTTTTGTCTGTCTCAAGAAAAGACAAAGTAGACTTGATTCCAATTAGCATATCAAGGCAGCTAATCAGTATTTGTGAGTCAATCATTTGCAGAAAAAGTATTGAATAATACTGTGTTTCTCAGGAATAACCAACTTTGGAAAATGGCTAATACAATTCACAGCAAGTTTAAGAATAACCTAAGAAAATAATCTTGGTATGACAGAGTCTCTTTAACATGCATGATAGCCTTATGCTTATCTCAGGCATGCTTCATTTCCTTTAATGTGTTCATACACCTACTGTAGTTTCACACATTACCCCAACATATTATACCCTCCAACCTCAAACTATCACCAGTTGTTCTTGCATTCCTTATTTTATTCTTTCCTGGACTTTATTAAATTAGTTGAATATATTTGAAAGATTTGTCACATCACTCCTTTTCTTCCAACCCTTTCACGACCTGCTTCTTCAATGGGGCTTGATAAGAACCTGGTTCAAACCTACTACAGCAGTATTATTTAGTTCTTGGCACAAAAGATGACTTCAGGATAGGAACAACGTCCAAAGCTATGTATAGACGATGATGCAGGCAGGATACTAGTGATTTCAGAACAGGATTACTCCCCACTCAGGATACAAACATTAAATAGCCTCACACATTTTTTATGTGAAAACTGTAACGGACTCTTATTAATTCAAATTCCGCATATTTATACCCTGTCCCTAGTTATGAGCAACCAATGCCAACAATGTGCATTCTTGATTAGCCGATCAAGATAAGCCTATCTGTGAGATGGAACATTTATTAACCACCAATCAGGCCAAGGTGCATTCTCAGTTGCCTTTGGAACACATGCGCACATGTCCAACAGAACATCCCAGGCGCATAGCACCACATGTTCTTCAACAATCATCAACCCACCACCCCTTTGGAATAATCACATACATAATACAGAGAATAAGTACATATATATCTTTACAATATTAGTGCTCCCTGACTTACTTCAAAAGCCAGTTGTCTGGCCAAATCAAACATAAACGTATTCAGTCCAGGCCTAGATACATTGATCTTCACCATCGCTAGGGGCTTTGGCTATGACAAACCCTATTAGCTATACTATTATTATTATTATTACTCTAATTACCTCCAAACACTGTTGCTTTGTTGAACTGGTTTGATAGTAGAAACTGAATGTCCAACCTCTTGGCGTTTATTGTGTTGAACAAATTTATCATGAAAAATCCATCAGCAAGCTTCAGTTGAAGATTCATTTTGAACAAGAACAGCTCTTCTGAAGTGCGCAGTTGATTATCAATGTAGTTTGAATTTTAAATAAAGGAAAACAGTTTTGAGACATCAGTCTCCCTTTAATTACTGACTTATTAGAAATTATGAATAAGGATGTGATGTTTTTATGATTTATGCTTAGAAATGCAATTATAAGGAAATTTCACAAGATAAATTATGCAATTATTTTTCCACTTGATATTTATTGAAGTAAGCATCATTTTTGCTTGATTGAGCACTTCTGTGCATTTATATAAATGTAAGCTCCTTTCATATTAGCACTTTTGTTAAATACTAAATTCAAATAGCGTGAAAAAAGTACACATCAAGCTACTCCATCAGCATTAATTGGGCGCAGAGTTCTCTCTGAATTATCTGTACACGGCATAAACAAATTGTGCCTGACTTACTAAACGACTTAATTATATCTCGCTTGTGGCTTAGCTTCACCGGGATACAAATCGCTTGCGGATAATGAATCTTTAATTGCCTCAGCAAATTGTAAGCTAAACACATTGAAATAATGGATATTTACAGAAATAGATGTCTGTTTTGGACTCTAGACTTTTGATAGTTAAAGAGCAGGGCAAGCAATGCTTCCAAGTATACTTACAATCTGCCTCCACTGAGCATATGGGAGGGGGGTGGGATATCCTGTGCTGAAATTGTATTTGGATCCCCCTCCTTCCATTATTGAATGTATAATAAAAATTGTGGAAGTTGCAAACATTGCACCCTTTAGGCGTTTTTACCTAAAAATACTATTATGCCCTTGATTTTCTAGCAGGTAATGTAGTTACTTTGTTACAAACTTCGCAAATGTACAAGGTTTTTCCATAACCCATAGTGTTTTTTTAACTTCTATATGCAAATTAATTTTTTTACTTTTTCTGAAGAGCGTATGTCCATGTAAAATAATGAGCTTTCCATTAATCCTATTGAAAGCATTGTCAGTTTTTACTATTCATTTATTATTTTTAATGTTGTTTTGTAATGCGCCAACATATTCTGTAGCGCTGTACATAAGTTAAGTTCCAGGCAATTTCAAAATGAACACATTTCAAAGCAAGGAGGGCCCTGTCTTTGAGCTTGCAATCCGGTGTCCATAGCGCTTTCTCCAAAGCACCGTGCAGGATTGAAACTCCCATCCTTCCAATCTAAAGGTTAAGGTTTGTGTGTGGGCAGGAGGTTGAGAAAGGTGTTGTGCGTGTTAAGATGGAAGGTGATAGGCTTCTTTAAAGAGATGTGTTTTTAGTGAGGGATGAAGGATTTAAATCAGGAGGATATTCTGGTGGAGCGAGGTAAGGAGTTCCAGAGAATAGGGGCAGCAAGAGAAAAGTCCTGGAGGCAGGAGTGAGGGGAGGTGACAAGAGTCGCATTCAAAATATTATCCTTTGTGTAGTAAAAAAATAATAAATTTGTGTTTTACATGTGGATGTCTAACAAAGTGCAATGACTGTATTTCTCAGGAAGCAAGGAAGTTTTTTACCCTTTAAAAAAAAAAAAAAAAAAAAAAAAAAACAGGGGTGGGGACATGCAAATGACCTCACAATGCATTTTCAGTCTCTAATCCAATACCACTTTATATGTGGCTCCTTTTTGTTTTTGTCAGCCTATATATGATATACAGGTACCTTGTTTTTTCATTGACATGTTTTATAAATATATAACAATGACTCCATTATATAAATTATGAATTACTATGTTCTTAAGAACATTTAACTAATGTATTGATCATGTAATTCGCCTACTCCCATTTTCATAATTTTTCTTATTATTATCATGTAAGCTAGTTGTAGAGCAGTGTTAGGTTTGCTTATTTTATCTTTACTAAGCTTCATCAATAGTTTTTATTGGAAAAATACATGGCTCCTTTTAGCACATGCCTCCTTTTATAACACATCTTTGAAGTATAGAATTGGATGCATTATGCACAAGCCAGGAGACCAACCCACAGACAGTCACTGTTTCGATCTTAATTAGATCTCATCCATGTGGGGCTGGTGCCTAACTCCTACTATAGATTTTGTGGGAAGGCTATTAACCACCTATGTATGTAAATAGACAGAATGATAGATTCCACTACAGCATTATTGATTATAAAAGATGGTTAATTGGCGAATGTCCTATTTTTTTGTTTTGAAAAAAGCGTTTTCCCTTTATGAAGTCCAGTTATTTAACAGAGGGTATTTTAAATATTGTACTAGAGCAGGTCCTATAGTTTAAGAAAACTAGACCAAGTTTGTCATTATGTTAGAAATTAAAAGGGGTATGTGTATAATTAAATAGTTACTTAGGACCTCCCAAAGAGTTTGGTGAGACCAACAAACAGCCTGTGCAGAAAGTAAGTATATGAGGAGGCTCTCCTGCCTCCATCCATCACATAACCTGTGCTAGCGGGGTAATAAATGGGCTCTAATAGACCCAAGACTTTGAGAAGTCAGTCAGATAGCTCCTCTCTGTCCCTGCATATATATATATATATATATATATATATATATATATATATATATACTAGCGAATTGCCCGTCAAAAAATGACGGCAATGAAATTGTAAGGTAGCTAATGCTGTTTGGTGTGTAATAATGAAATATATAATCCATTAATAAATGAATATACTTGACCTATTTTGAAGCATTGTGTTGAAGAGCTGCAATCTGTTTTGATGTTGCTGGAGCATTAGTGGTGTGGAGCTGCTGTGTAAGCGTGATGAATGTGTGCAGTGTAATAGTGTGCGTGCCCGAGACCAAACCGTTAGCGTAGTCGTGTACTTCCGCATTGGCGTAAAATGGCGGGTAATGTGTGGTATGTGTCTTAGCGGAATATCCGTAGGTCTTTTGTGGTGTTTTGCAAGTTTCTTGTGGTGTTTTGCGTGTTTAGAGTGCTGTAGCCTCGTTTTCGTTTTGTTCGGCGGCAATTTTTTCTCTCGCTTAGCGAATATTTTAGTGTCTAAACTCTTTTATTTTGATGTAAATTAAGGTGTAATTTGCTTTTTTGAGGTCCTGGATGCTTCCTCTTGCTGTAGGTAAGCTTTTTATGTATGTGCTGTATGTATTTTTTGTGTTTTGAATTTTGTAATGTTCGCGAGTTGCGTCCGAGTGTTGCGAGGTCGTAATGTATGTTAACGTGTGTCGTTGCGAGGTAAAGTTTGCGAGGGTCGTAGTTGGTGTGTCGTGTTGTTTGCGTTGCGACGTAAAGTTTGCGAGGGTCGCAGTTGCTGGCAAGGAGCGCCTTCGGCGCTCCATGCCAGCAACTGAGGCCCTCGCCCGCAGCCCTCACCACGTGAGGGCCGCGGGTCGCACAGCGAGCCCACAAGCGTTGGCAACAACTCGCATGCTCACAACTATATATGTGATACCATCACAGCACCTCTGTAGTATTTGTACAATAGGATGCTATATGCTAATACCTGAATCGTGATACAACCAGTATTTAAAGTAACATATTTTAATGTAGCTTTTAAAATAACATTTATAGTGTAATCTTCAACTAAAATACTTCTCTCCAGTCCCAATCAAGTGTCCAGTGTGTGGGAGAGGATATGCCCAGGAGGCTGTTTTGATAGGAATCTACCTCACATAATATTTATCAGGGCATGGGTAGAAAAGTGGCTACTGGCAAGAAAGCCTAAACTGGCCAGATAAAAAAATCAGACAGCCTTCTGAGCAGATCCTCTCCGACCCCTTTTACCCTAATAGGGGAGGAGAAAAGCAGCGTAAAGTTCAAATGTAAGTGATAGAGGATTTTATTGTTTTCAGCTACTAATTAAACAAATGGAATATTTGACCACCACTAAGTCCATCACATATTATAATTGTCTAACTGCGATTCGTCGTCACGCTTCAGACGAATCGCAGTTTGACAATGCTAAACTGCTGCGCATTGCACAGAGCGCGGCGCCATCCGCGCATGCGCAGAGCGCGGCGCGAGCCGCAAGAGTGGGGAAGAGTGGGGAAGAGGGGGGGGGGGGGTAGAGGCACAGAGGGAGAGTGGGGAAGAGGGAGAGTGGGGAAGAGGGGGGGAGAGGCACGGCACAGAGGGAGAGTGGGGAAGAGGCACAGAGGGAGAGTGGGGAAGAGACACAGAGGGAGGGGGGAGAGACACAGAGGGATAGGTGGGAAAGAGACACAGGGGAGGTAGAGGAGGAGGGAAAAGACACACGGGAGAGAGAACAGGGGGAAGATACACATGGGAGGGAAATGGGGGGGGGAAGAGGGGAACAGACACAGGGGGAAGGGGGAAAGAGACACAGGCCAGGGGGGAACAGGCACAGAGGGAGAGGGGGGAAGAGGCACAGGGGGAGAGATACAGAGGGTGAGGGAGGAAGAGACACAGAGGGAAAGGGGGGAAGAGGTACAGAGAGAGGGGGAAAGAGGCACAGAGGGGGGGGGGACAGAGGAAGGGGTGAAGAGACACAGTGGCGAGACACACAGAGAGAGGCGGGGGAAGAGGCACAGAGGGAGAGGGTGGAAGACACAGAGTGGGGAGAGACACAGAGGGTGAGGGGGAAGAGACAGGGAGGAAGAGGCACAGAAAGAGGAGGGGGGAGAGACACAGGGGAGTGAGAGGAGGGGGAAGAGACACAGGGGAGAGAGTGCAGGGGGGAAGATACACAAGGGAGGGAAATGGAGACACGAGGAAGGCCGTAACAGACACAGGGGGAGGGGGAAAGAGACACAGGCCAGGGGGGAACAGACACATGGGAGGGTTGGGGGAGACACAGGGGGGGAAGAGATGCATGGGAGGGAGAAGGGGGAAAGAGACACAGGGGAGGGGTTTAGAGACACTGGAGGGAGAGGGAGGTAAAAACACAGGGGGGCAGGAGATACAAAGGAGCTAGAAGAGGTGGAAGGAGACACAAGGGAGGGAGAGGAGGGGGGAAATAAGACACGAGGGAGGAAGTAGACAGAGGGAGAGACTCGCAATGAGCTCCAAAGGGGCTCATTGCAAGGCCTGTGATGAGCGCCAAAGGCGCTCATCACAAGGCCAGTAAAGTAGAGGGGGAGAGGCTTACATTGTGTGGCAAACAGCATTGCCAGGCTTTAGTTTTTATTGCCGTCATTTTTGACGGGCAAGTCGCTAGTTTAATTATAGTTTTAGGAGATGTAACAGTTCTAGCTAGGAGATCTATATCAATGATATGACTATGTATAAACATATAAACATTTCCATGACTACTCCTTTAATGATAAGCTTATTTAGCAGTTGGATCCTGCAGAAAGATGGCTCCAGGTGAATAATCCTCCCTAATATGGCTTGTTTGTGGCGTATATTTAATAAACCTTTCCTATTCCAGGGATGCTGCATGACATTACAGAGCAGCTTAGCAGCGGGTCTCCTGTACTGTTAATCAGCTTTCAAAAAAACAGAGTTTGAAGGATTTGTCAGCGTGCTTTGAATAATCTGGCCTGCTCCTTTTGTAGAATGTGCTGAAAGAGCTGGAAAGGAGGAAAGCCGATCTGAACAGCGTGACGGAGAGCAGCGCAGCGCTGCAGTGCCTGGTGGAGGGCAGCGAGACCACCCTGGAAGAGAAGCTGTGTGTCCTGAACGCCGGCTGGAGCCGAGTGCGCACCTGGACAGAGGACTGGTGCAACACACTACTGGTGAGGAGACTGACACTTCTAGGGAGGTGACAAACTTAGGGACACTGCAAACTCCACAAAGGAAAAGTACACATATAAATAAATACAATTACAATTGGTTGTTATTACAAACTTGGAGTGGAACGGTTAGATAACCAAGCTTGAAGGGTGGTTATTGTAAGCAGAAATTACTTGGAAAAGTCCACCATCTTGTCTATTGACTTTCTCTGTTGATTAATTATCTTTCATATTGGGAACATGATAAAGCACATGAGTATGGATAAATAATAAGTGTCAAAGTCTTATCATTCATCTAATCTATATCAACTGAGTATGCTCTTGTACCCCCACTGTTTGAGAACATTCATCACATGGTATAAAGTCATTAGGGGCATGAGAGGTCTTTTTTCATGTAATTTTATATTTCA
Source organism: Discoglossus pictus (assembly GCA_027410445.1). NCBI lineage: Eukaryota > Metazoa > Chordata > Amphibia > Anura > Alytidae > Discoglossus > Discoglossus pictus. The sequence continues at coordinate 115,960,638 of CM050165.1, read as the reverse complement.
AGATAAAAGCAGGATTAAACAAAATAAGAAATTAATGATATAATAGGAAGGTGTATAATACCAAAATATATTGACACCTTAGATTTGAGGCAAATTGGATATACATTGGCAATTCGTGAGTGTATTTTTGTGAAATAAAGTATGTATATTTCAAGTCTTGAAACACTTAATTATTGTCAAATAATTGTCTATTCTTCCTTTCATGTACTTGTCTTCTTAAGTGCTTAAAGGGCCATTTACCTAACTATAACTGCTCTTCTTGGTGGGAAAGAGCACATAATTCTATGTTAAAATGATCTATTTTTTCTTTTAATTACACTAATAACACCTAAAAAATCTAAGGTCTTAGGTCCGTTTACAAACACACTGATTGTTCCATGATTAATAACATATGCCCACACTGTGCAGTGAAGACTCTGTGAAGACAAAGATTTATACGTTTTTCTCTGCAATCAGGAATGCAGCAGGAAGCAGTTAACCCACAAGTAACCTTTTTAGGTGTTTCCAACATTCCTTTCTCTGCAAAGATGAATTTGTGAAGGGTGAACCCTTTTTTTCCCTCTTATGCTCACTGCACGAAGCTGTTGCTGTTGGTCTTGCTGGGGGCATGTCAGTGACTCATGCAAAGAGAGACTTAATTAATAATTTTTGAAAAATGCACATATCTTTACAGTGGTGTGCTCCAAATTGTACTTAATTATGATTGGTATAACCAATAAAAAAGTAATTAAATCTAAAATACCCAACTTTCAAGTTTTTAGTTATCGAACCGGTTTCCTTCAAAATTGTGTGTGCAACTATTAAATTAACTTTGTTTATATGTTTATGTTTTGGCAAGAACTGGGATCTTTGCTGTAACATTTTAATGGGTCACTGTTTATTTTACTGAATCTATAGATGTTTAAGGAAACCGCTTTCTGCTCCTAAGACCAGCTGTTTGGAATTACTCGTGTATGATATATAAAAAAATGTTTAACAGAATTTAGATAACTTGCATTTCTCAATCATAATCCAGTCTGTAAACCTTTAGGAAGCATGCTGAATGGCGGCACACATGCCATTAGTAATGCTAAGCTACTTTTTTCGTTATGATAAACTAAATGATCTAGTAAAAGCACTTTATCCATTAGTATGGATGGTGTCTTTCTCTGTAATTATATTTATGTATGTGACTATATTGTAATAAGCATGTTAACATATTTTTCCTACAATAATAATTACAATACTACAATGCTAATTATAGAAGATTATAGTGTCATATTGGCATTATATTATAGTTAGAAAATCATCACATTGTTCAGCTCTAAATTGACTTGGAATTATCTTATTTGTTTATCATCTATTCTAGGCAATCAACCATTGCTAATTTTAAAAAACAAAACAAATGTAGCTTTGCAGTATGGTCAGGACCACTTTGTGATAAATTCAGATTTGGGAGTATCAGTTGCAACATAGAGAGAATAGATTATTTCTCTATAGAGTGCCATAACTCAGCTGGTGCAGTGCCTGACACACACTAATTAGTCTGTCAGAAATAAATCTTAAATTATGGCAATAAAAGCTGCAGTGGAAATAAAAGGTTAATTTTTAAATTTTCTGTATTATTTTTTTATGCAAATGAACTACTCTTTTGAGCGTATGGATAAACAAATATGTGCGTTTAATTGTCCTTTAAGGGCAACTTCAAACTAAAATTAAGATTCATTTATATCAAAGAGCATTTCTAAAGAATATTACGGTAACTATGTGTAAAGGTTAAGGAACTTGTCTAGTTGGTTTTTAAATGGCCAATCACACCTCAAGTGATGGTTTAAACGTTCATGTTCTGTTTCATCCAGAAGCTCACATCACCAAGAAATACAGAGGTCTTGCAGCAATCAAAGGCAAATTATATAACATCTACACATATATTTGAACTTCTTCATATTTGAAGAGCAACTTGTGTTTGTGAAGCTTCCCCTTTAAACATTTATTAATAAAAGTGCCGTCTAACAGATGTGTTCATTGTAATTTTTGATCCCATTACATCTACCTGCTCATATATGCCATTTACTTGGCCGCATGCCTTTAATAGACCTTTAATGGACCTTCTTGTGTTTTTACAGAATCACCAGAGTCAGATGGAGATTTTTGATGAGAACGTTGCTCACATTAGCACCTGGCTCTACCAAGCAGAAGCCTTGTTGGATGAAATCGAGAAGAAGCCAGCAAGCAAAAAGGAGGAGACTGTGAAGGTAACCTTGATCTGCGCTCTGACCGTGCCTGGAAAGTGTAAATACCTTTACCCAACAGATACATTGATTTTTTTTTTTAAGAAGCACTAAACCCATTGATATTACGACAGATTGTTCAATGTTCATGATACAGGGCACTGAGCGTGTGTAACATGTCTATCTGGTCACACGTTTTAGTATGAATTATTTATTTGCTGTAATTTGCTATAAAATAGAATACTTAAAGGGTCGGTGGAGGCACCAGATAAAGGACTGTGAGTGTCTAATTTCTACACTGGTTAGTCCAAGAGATGTGTGTTTATAAAGTCAACAAGATGAATAATCAGAGTATTGCAGTATACAGCGATACCTTTTTATTGGACAGACATTTTATTTAGAGTGACAAGCTTTTTCAGGGGGCCAACCTCCCTTTATCAAGTCTAACGCAAAACGGTATTGCTTTAGACTTGATAAAGGGAGGTCAAACCTCTTGAAAGCTCATCCCTCTAAATAAAACGTTTGTCCAATAAAAATTGTTATTGTATACTGCAATACTCTGATAATTCATCTAGACCACCGGACAATCATGGCTACTCCATTCTTCATAAAGTCAATAAAAATGTCATCTGTAAATAAAATGGTTTTAAAGAATGGACATTTGATTGATCTGCTGTGTATTTTTCCACGTTCCCCCATCACATGACTCTCATTGTTCAAGTTGAAGCCATTGAAGTCAATTGTCAGCTGTTTAATTATTCAGTAGTTGTGGCTTATCTCCTATCACTGTGATGTGTGCACTTGTGACATGCACCTACATTAGTGTTGTAAATGTTTTTTTGCTGCCTGATTTTCCAAAAATTGGTTGATATCAATGCCATCAGATGAAAATATCCTCTAAATCATGACTCCTGAATAAGTAAACTGCTTCTGGGCCATCCATGTGCGTCATGTGACAGGATATAAACTCAGACCCAGCAAATCAGACAGATTAACATTCATTTTGAAAACATTTTATTTACAGATGGCTTTGTTGATGACTTTATAAGCACACATTTATTGAACTAACAGAGGCTTAAAATATTTTCCATTTTTGACCACAATGGTCCGTTAACAAGCTTTTCTATAGCTCTTTACTGACACAAATGAATGTCTTTCTCTCAGCGGCTACTCTCTGAGCTTGATGATGTGAGTCTCAGAGTCGATAATGTTCGTGACCAGGCCTTAATCCTCATGAACAGCCGGGGTACTAACTGCCGTCAACTGGTGGAACCAAAGCTGGCAGAGCTCAATCGCAACTTCGAGAAAGTGTCCCAGCACATCAAGACTGCCAAAGTGAGAGCACAAAATTTATATTATATTTCTCTAGGATAGCAAAATATAGTCAGAGATGTCATAGTTCTGGAAAAGTCGACATATTTAAAAGGAATTAATAGTTTTACACTTTTTTTTATATTATTTTAATCTATATATATATATATATATATATATATATATATATATATATATATATATATATATAAATATCTGGGTTCAGATGCTAGTGGTATCATCTGCATATATGTAGTAGGTCAGTATAGTTGATTGGGATCAATTACCAGGGACTAATAACACAGAGAGGAGCAGGATGGGGATGTATTTTATGTGCGGTAGTTCTATTCACAGATCACCCCTTCCTCTCCTTTCCTCAATAACGGAGTACCACTGAGGTGTTTCTACCTCTCCTGTTTGTGAAGTATTTAACACATTAAAAATATTCACAGACCTAACCATACAATATTTTAGGTAAAATGTTATTTTGGCAGAATCTCTGTGGGCTTGACGATCTCCACTTCAACAATTCCTGCTAGTTTGGAACCTGAGGGGTATGGTCTGCTAATATTTATGATCTATTCTGTAGTGGAAGGAGGGAGGAGAAAGTGGGATAAATTGACATGGTTGATTCAAATAAGTATTTCACATTTGACGACTTCCCCCTCCCCTGCACATGCTCAGCAGAAGGCAACCACAACTAATCCTGCAAGCCATTTGCTCTGTACTAATGCCTCATGCCTTGCAAATGAAGTATTAGTTTCACTGCATATTCATTGAACTAATAAAATCTGTTAAAACAAAATTTTCCATGAAAATGCTTTTAATCCAATTGTTTACACATCTGCTAAAGTTGTTTATTTGTTGCATATTTAACAAACATGATGTATTTTCTACTGTACAGTGGACCTTCCTATAAGCATTTGCTAAAAAATGATTACTTTAGGTTCTATTTTGTATTTATAATACAGGGGCAATCTAACCAGATATAGTAGAGCAGGCTATTATGCTTTGGAGATAGCTTTGAGGCCTTGCCCGCTTTAAATATTTTTCCCCCCTTGTTGTCTGTATGGAGAGTTGAATGGACATTTGTTGCATGTCTCAGTGTCTCTCTGGGTGTGTTTGTCAGATGCTGGTGAGTCACGATCCCCTGGCATACTCTGTTGCACTAACTGAGGAGGCTGTTACGGCTGAGCCCACTACTGCAGAGCTGGAAGAGTTTGAGGCCGAGCTTCTCCGTGTCCAGAAAGAGGTGGATCAGCATTTACAATCCAGAGACGACGAGGAAAAGGTGTGTAGACATTATATGAAATATTGCAAGAAGTCCAAGTGGGAAAGCTTCTCAAAAATTGTTTGGCTTTGTTTTGTTTCTGACTTTGATTTACATCAAGCATGTCACAGACCTCTGCATGACTAATTAAAACTGCATTTTACTAAAAAATAAATCCGATAAAGTTTGTTTTAACCGCAATACCTTTTTCCAAATTGGAGATATTTCAAATGTAAAGGTTTGTAGGTTGCCCCGAGAACTTAAAAAAACAGTTGCCAGAATTGTACATTGATGAAAAATGTTTAAAAAGCCATTTTTTTTAAATAAATGATTTTATTAATGTGTCCAGATGATTTCAACTGTGAACTTAGAAACAAACACACACATTTATGCAAGCTTTCAAACTGTAGGTTACTTTTTTTTTAGTACACCAGATAGGCCACTGATCTCCTAAACAACAGGCACCTATCTTAGCCATTTTGTATTTTGTTTGCACTAAGAGTCCACTGGAAAGCAAGCAAAAACAGCACGTGGTTACAGGCAAGCCCACACTAGTGCCAAACAATATAAGGGCATTTGATCTCCTGAATAAGGTTTACCTTAAAGTCCAGCTTTGATAGATATATATTCCAGCAGCTGTTTGTATGCATACAACATTCTAGTAGTGATTTATACTTCTGTACATTCTTAAAGGGATTTTTTATACATTTGTTTTATCCAATTTATTTAACTTGGTTACTTAATTGATTTTATACTCATTTCTGTAATTATGGTATACAATTTACAGTTCTAAAACCCCACCTGAGTGACACATTCTCACTTTTCTTCCTGTTCTCGCTCATGTAGGTTATCATGTTTTACATGTGTTACCTAAGACAGGGACATTACACTACCAGTGTGTCTTGCTGCTCAGACACACAGCTTGTCACTGTCTGCTTGCTAACAGCATGAGACATTGGTAGTGTGAAGTACCCAATTGTGGATGTAGCCTCAGGTCAGAACTGTGGAACATGGCACGCTGCATGAGAGAGAACAGGAAGAATGGGAAGACGTCAGAATTTTTTTTATTTTGGAGGCTTCTTAGAAATTACCACAACCAGAAAGAAACTGATGTTCCATCGACCTTGCAGTGTCAAGTTTTGTATTGGTTCAGCCAAACTGAATCTTGTATGCAAGCTTAGGCCCTAAATAATATTTCTTCAAAGTTGGGCAAAGTAGTGCAAGGTGTCCGTCTCGCTTTATGTAGGTGTCCGTCTCGCTTTATGTAGGTGTCCGCCTCGCTTTATGTAGGTGTCCGCCTCGCTTTATGTAGGTGTCCGCCTCGCTTTATGTAGGTGTCCGCCTCGCTTTATGTAGGTGTCCGCCTCGCTTTATGTAGGTGTCCGCCTCGCTTTATGTAGGTGTCCGCCTCGCTTTATGTAGTGGTCCGCCTCGCTTTATGTAGGTGTCAGCCTCACTTTATCAAAAGCTTCAACTTTTATGCGTTTAGAGTGAAGAGGAAAAGGCACATATTGAAGAAGTCATACAGAGAGGAGAGCGCCTGCTGCAGCTACCAATGGAAGACAACAAGAGAGAGAAGCTGCGCTTGGAACTGCTGCTGTTACAGACCAGATACAATAATATGAAGGTCAGAACAGCACACTTTCAATTAACATGTTACATGCATGTGTTCAGGAAATATCATTCAGAGGCTTCTCCTGTCCTCCAAAACAGGAGGCATGTCCCTCACCCCCATTATTTATACCTCCAAAGCACGCAAAATTAATCCTAGCACCCTTTGTTCATCTTAATTGGATACTAAAGTCCATTTTCTATCATGTATTTAAAACCACACATTTTTGAAGAGTAGAAAAGTCTTAATCACAATAAGGAGAGGGAAATAGTTTAGAGAAGTTACTATTGAAGGATTTGCTTGATCCTCTTCATGCCCTTTCCTGTTAAAAGAACACTGTAGTTTGGTAACAAAAACTAACTGCATTAGCAGCCGTGTAAGTAATGAGAATACAAGCATTTATATATAACCTTAGGGGAAGTGTTATCATACTTTAATATACTTTTTTTAGCATCTAAGGTTCATCGTTCTCAGGTGTCTAATCCATTCTTAAAAACAAATGCAAAATGTCTCCTGCCTTTGAAGCAAAAATTAATAGTGTAATTAAATATTAAGTACAGTATTTATTTGAAATGTTCTAAAATTGTACATTCTTAAGTCAATGTTCTCATAAGAATGTACTATTGATATGACACTTTAATGGTAATACAATGGCAGGAAGTCCTGGTAAAGTCACTCTTGTAAATGGCCTAACATCCACTTGAACAGACTCCCTGAATTATTTAACAGGTCAGATAGATGTGGAGTAAACACATTGTTATATTTGTGTTATTGTAATGTTATTTTTATGGACTTCAGTGTAATTCTATCTAATATATATATCGAACCTACAGGTTTATAAACTACTTTTTTTTTTTGCTGAGCGATATCATTCCTTGAATGCTTCCAACAAGAACTTAAGCATATGTTTTCTATTTTTTTTTATGAATTTGATCCTCCTCAATTTAATGGATAAGGCCTTACACAGAAAAGGAATTTAAGTATACATGTATACGCATAAGGTTATCCTGAGGATGTATTAAAGAACATTTTAAGTAGATCAAACAGACAGTGTAGATTGGAATATTTGTTCTGATCAACCATCTATGTTTAAAGTAAAAATCATTATAAAAAAATATAAAACTCAAAAATAATTAGATTTTTATACTTTATTTTATTATTTTTTAATGATGATGATATTTTTTCTTTCCATTTTCTCTATCAAATGACATGTTCTAATAATTGACTTACTAGCAGTAGCATCTTGAAGTCAGGATGCAGCTTTGTACTGGCAACATGTGAATGTTTTACCCTCTCCGAGTGACACATGCATCAGTGAGAGTTTTCCACCCGCCCTCTGAGATCTTGTATGTTTCACAGGAGCTGCGGTCAGTTCGGAGGAGGCAGGAGGTGAAACTGTCCCCGGTGGTGGCTCAGACCGAGCAGCAGGAAGACCGCCTGTTTAACTGGATGAACGAGACAGAGCATCGGCTGTCTGGACTCAATGAAGTGGAAGATGACAAGAAACTTCTGGTGAGATGTTATGATTGGCAATAGTTATCCCTTTAGTAGGAAAGCTTGGTTCGGTTAAAATTAGTTTTTCTAAATTATATCCATGCAACTCTTGCCTTGTTCATATTCATAATTATTTAATGATTATGTTAAAGTGACACAGCAACGTTTTCAAATATGGTATAATATAAAACTATATGTAATAACATGTACTTTATCAAATCAATATTGTTTAAAAAAAATTGCATTGCCCTACAGTAAACATTGACGTTTAGTCTACTTTTCTACCTACACATTCTTATTTTGTGTTAATGAGAAGCCATTGCCATTAATTACTTATTAACCCTTGAGGCATTGGGTCCATTGTCTTGAGGGTAGTCTCCTGCACAAAAAGGCTGAATGTCACATGTAAAACTTCACATGTCTTTTTAATTACTTTCAAAGTACTTATTATTACCTATAGTGTCAGATTTGCAACCTCTGCTGTGATTCTTTAAAGTGACACCACCAAAGTAAATCTTCATTGTGTATAAGATAAATGTGCAGTACCCTGGACCTCTTATTTTCTATTACAATCATTCTCTTCCAGCCAGTAGCCCCCGAGTGTTCTCCCTATTGATCCAGAGGGTAGATTCTTGTGCAAATGTTTGCACCTTGCAACAGAATCCAGTAACATCAGTAAGATCAAAACACTTGTCACAGACAGTATAAGTCTTTTAAGCCAGCATTTGCGTGAAACAAAATTGGGGACACTGCACAGATATGGCTGTATTACTCCGACCTTAAAGATTAGGAAAAATACAAAGCTTCTTTTGAACTTCTCTCCACATTTTTGGAATTCCATGTTGTTTTTTATTTCACCTCCCGCTACCTAAACTCACATTAAAATGGTCTGCTATATGAGTCCCTTTACACATTTTGACTGTATAATTTCCCTAATATATCCCTTTTATAAAAAGGACCATTGTAATTTAGGAAAAACATCATGTTTGTGAAGTATGTAACAGACTGAAAGCATTAGAAGCTATATAAGCCATATGCATAAAATCATTTTGGAGTAAATATTACATTATTTTTCATGTATTATTTTATTGTTTATTTTATATTTTTATTGTTACATGCATAAAAAGGTAGTAAAATATTATTTAAAGAAGCATGGGATTGAGATTCAGTGAGTGTCTCTTATGATGTTTGTTCATCTAAACAGGAGCTGCTGCAAGAACTGGAGGATCACAGAGAAGAATTCATTGCCTTACAGAAGAAGAGTGAAATCTCACAACAAGACCCAGCTGAGGAGGCTGATGGCTGGAAAGTTAAACAACGCTGGGAGGACATTGAGAAACAGTTTGCCAGTTACCTAGGTGGACAACACCAGAGTCCAGTAAGTTATTGTATATATATTATCCATGTGCCATCAAAGAGATACAGGGACCCATTAGCATTTTTGCAATCTATAACCATATCAAACTTGGCTTCCTTTAAGCATATGCCCACTGTATCAAACAACTTTGAACAAAGCTAGGGTTGGGTTATACACACGCTAGGAATCCCACCCACGTACAGCTCTTTCAAGGTTACTGCCTCTCATCATGTGTGTGTATATGTATGTATGTGTATGTATGTGTATATATGTGTATATATATATATACACACACACACACACACAAGTTTAAGTGACTTTATTTTTTTATCCTCACTAAAATTGTCATATAAAATGTACACTTCACTTTCTTCCAAGAAACCTCCAGAGTAATATATTCTCACTTTCTTGGATCTCCCCCTTTCTTCCTGGACTCTCTCGCTTTCTTCCTGGACTCTCTCGCTTTCTTCCTGGACTCTCTCCCTTTCATCCTGGACTCTCTCCCTTTCTTCCTGGACTCTCTCATGTAGGATGTCATGTTTCACAGATGGGACATAAGGTCACACCCACAGGTAAGGGGCTGATACTACCTGTATCTCATAATGTGGGCATTGAAATGCTTTGTATCTGAGCAGCATTACCTAGTGGTACTCCTCTGTGGGTCTGGTCCTATTTCACGTAAATAAAGGCACCTTATTTTTTTTTAGGATGTCACAGAGCACCATCTGGATGTGAGCAGCTACTCCACAGGATTCTCTTCCTCCCTCCTTCCTTCTGATTACCTGGTGGAAATAAACAAAATCCTGCTTTCTATAGCAGACACAGAGCTGTTGATAAATGCACCAGAGTTAAACGGTGGGGAATATGAAAACTTCTCCATACAGGAAGATTCACTGAAGGTAAAATAATCTATTAGCTGAGAAACTTATCTGCACGGAATTCAGAACTATTTTTTTCCCCCTAAGTTTAATCTGCCAGTGTAAGCACCAGGTAAAGGGCTGATCTGTATGTTATTGGCCCCTGCTTTACTGGATATATTGATTATTATTATGTTTTATTTGTAGAACAGCAGATTCAATAGCATTTGGTGTACAATAAAAACATGTACCAACTTTGTATGTAGATTTAATTATATCCGCATGCTCATGGTCTACATAAAGTATTTTTTAAAACTTCAAACAACTGTGTAAAATAGTTTTATATCATAAAAAAAACATTTTCTTTATATTAAAATAAATATTTTTATAGACACATAACACAAATAGTTAAATTCTTCTATGAGACTTGGGGAGCATGCTCTGACAGAAACATTATTTAAATAATTATCTTAGTTTGCATATACATTCAAAGTGTCAAAAGTGTACTTTTGCAGTTTAGCACTGTTAATATTAGCAAAATATCTTTGGGATCTCATGTACACAAATCATATCCCTTAAACACCAACCTAGATTGTTCAGTCATGAAATCTCAACAGCCAGACCTAGTGTGCACATTGTATACTTTTCACATCTTCGCTATCGATTTGACTAATTTCCAAAATGTTTCTTATTTTCTAGAATATCAAAGATGTTCTGGACAGATTGGGAGAGCAGATTGCAGTTATCCATGAAAAACAGCCTGACGCCATATTGGATGCCACTGGACCTGAGGTGGTGCAGATAGGTGACTCCCTGACCCAGGTCAATGCAGAGTGGGACAGGATAAACAGACTATACAGTGATCGCAAGAGGTAAGAAATTTGTATAACTATATTTTTAACAAATTAAAAATAGCTCATCTCATCATTTACACTAATATAGCTACAAATGATTAACTATCTATGCAAGCTCTGTTGTTACCGACTAAAATCAAATAAACATTACCTGCTTGGGTCTGTGCTCTGCAGCTCATGAAGACATATACTCTATTACTGGCTATGCAGTGTCTCATAGTAGCCAATTAGTGACCATGTCTCAAAAGCATGTTGCAGCATGTTGTTGAAATGTTAGCCATGATTGGTTAGTATGAGACAGTGCAGTCAGTACTACAGAGTCTTTGTCTTCATGAGCTACACAGTGCAGACCCAAGCTGGTACTATTTGTATGGGTTAGGCAGTAATGCAGGGATTTTAAGCGCTACTTAATAACATAAAATATATAGATACACTAGATACTCTCCATGTCTTTTTCGTTTCCTTTGCCTGGTAAATAAGGAACTGGAAAGACACCAATAAATGCCTCACATTCATTTTGTTACTAAACTTCTTTGTTGCATTATCGTTTTGTCCACACTTGTTGTTTTTCTTCAGCTTATCAATAAATATACATTTTTTCCCCCAACTCTTTTAGCCGTTTTGACCGGGCACTAGAAGAGTGGCGACAGTTCCATTATGATCTCAATGAGCTCACTCAGTGGGTCACTGATGCTGAGCATTTACTGGCTGATGCTCAGACTCCAGGTGGCACCTTGAATTTGGAGAGGGCGCAAATACACCAGAAGGTAAATACGTCATATTTGACTAAAGTTTCAAATTTTACTGTTATATTCTACAAAAACAAAGAATTACAAATGTTAATGCTATTACATATTATTTATTTATTCAATGTATGGCATTTAATTAATTGATGTTTTTATGTCGATATTACATGATATACAGTGGATATAAAAAGTCTACACACCCCTGTTAAAATGTCAGGTTTCTGTGCTGTAAAAAAATTAGACAAAGATAAATCATTTCAGAACTTTTTCCACATATAATGTGACCTATAAACTGTACAACTCAATTGAAAAACAAACTGAAAATTTTTAGGTAAAGGGAAGAAAAAAAAATAGAAAAATAATGTGGTTGCATAAGTCTGCACACCCTCTTATAACTGGGGATGTAGCTGTGTTCAGAATTAAGCAATAACATTCCAAATCTTGTTAAATAGGAGTCAGCATACACCAACCATCATTTAAAGTGTCTCTGATTAACCCCAAATAAAGTTCAGCTGCTCTAGTTGGTCTTTCCTGAAATTTTCTTAGTCGCATCCCACAGCAAAAGCCATGGTCCACAGAGAGCTTCAAAAGCATCAGAGGGATCTCATTGTTAAAAGGTATCAGTCAGGAGAAGGGTACACAAGAATTTCCAAGGCATTAGATATACCATGGAACACAGTGAAGACAGTCATCATCAAGTGAAGAAAATATGGCACAACAGTGACATTACCAAGAACTGGAGCTCCCTCCAAAATTGATGAAAAGACGAGAAGATAACTGGTCTGGGAGGCTACCAAGAGGCCTACAGCAACATTAAAGAAGCTGCAGGAATATCTGGCAAGTACTGGCTGTGTGGTACATGTGACAACAATCTCCCGTATTCTTCATATGTCTGGGCTATGGGGTAGAGTGGCAAGACGAAGTCAGGCTACATTTTGCAAAAACACATCTGAAGTCTCCCAACAGCATGTGGGAAAAGGTTTTATGGTCTGATGAAACCAAGGTTGAACTTTTTGGCCATAATTCCAAAAGATATGTTTGGCGCAAAAAAAAACTGCACATCACCAAAAGAACACCATACCCACAGTGAAGCATGGTGGTGGCAGCCTCATGCATTGGGGCTGTTTTTCTTCAGCTGGAACTGGGGGGCCTTAGTTAAGATAGAGGGAATTATGAACAGTTCCAAATACCAGTCAATGTTGGCACAAAACCTTCAGGCTTCTGCTAGAAAGCTGAACATGAAGAGGAACTTCATCTTTCAACATGACAACGACCCAAAGCATACATCCAAATCAACAAAGGAATGGCTTCACCAGAAGAAGATTAAAGTTTTGGAATGGCCCAGCCAGAGCCCAGACCTGAATCTGATTGAAAATCTGTGGGGTGATCTGAAGAGGGCTGTGCACAGGAGATGCCCTGGCAATCTGACATATTTGGAGTGTTTTTGCAAAGAACAGTGGGCAAATCTTGCCAAGTCAAAATGTGTTATGCTGATAGACTCATACCCAAAAAGACTGAGTGCTGTAATAAAATCAAAAGGTGCTTCAACAAAGTATTAGTTTTAGGGTGTGCATACTTATGCAACCATATTATTTTATTTTTATATTTTTTCTTCCCTCTACCTAAAATATTTCAGTTTGTTTTTCAATTGAGTTGTACAGTTTATAGGTCACATTAAAAGTGGAAAAAGTTCTGAAATGATTTATCTTTGTCTCATTTTTTTACAGCACAGAAACCTGACATTTCAACAGGGGTGTGTAGACTTTTTATATCCACTGTAATTTGAGCATTATACACTGTTGCCTTTTTTGGTTTTTAAAAGCTTAATATTTTTTTATGCAGTAGAAAAACATCATTTAAACGTTTATAATATGATTAAAGACTCTTTGCAACTGATATACAGCATTATATGATTGTTTTCTATTTAGTAGTAATTACTGATTCTACCTGAGCAATTTATTAAAATGTTAACATTTTTCTGGCGACCTCCAAAGCTTAATGATTGATGTGTTGAATACCTTTGAGAGCTCTGGGATCATGCCACCACTTCAAGTAGAACAGATTTCTCCTCAATTAAAGGGATCATTTGTATGTATGTGTGTGTGTGTGTGTGTGTGTGTGTGTGTGTGTGTATATATATATATATATATATATATATATATATATATATATATATATATATATAAAAAGAGAGAGGTAGCTGTGTATGTCCAGTAATCCAGTTGAATAATCAGAGTATTGCAGTGAATAGTGATACCTTTTTTATCGGGCAAACGTATTCATAATAAAGCGACAAGCTTTCGAGAGATAATGCCTCTCTTTATCAAGTCAAAAAGCGATACTGATACAAATATGAACTAAAAACAGAAAACAAAAAGAGATGGGGAAAAAAAAAATTGGAAAAACAAGAAAGACTAAATTAATTGGCCAGAGTTAAGTGAGAAATAGACCAGCATTGTGAATAATATCCTGATAGGTCAGTAAGTCTATAGATCAGGTTGTAGATAAGAACACAGCAGAGTAAAATAAAGAGCAACAAATTTCAGCATAGCATGTAGCTTACAAAAACAGCAATAGAAGGGGGGGGAGGAAAGTGGAATGTGTTAGCTATAAGACATTAAGATAGTGGGCCAGAAACCAGCCAGAAACTACACATGCGAATGAACCTCCACCGAAGCTTCATAAAAAAGCACCATGAAGACAGCTATTGTACTCCAGTCTTACACCATTTCACCCAGGAGAATCACTCCATCCAGAACCTCAAAATAAAAGTACTCAGAGGGAATTTCAGAACTATCAAACAGCGGAAAACTTTTGAATTAAAAATGATTAAATTTTTTAATGCAAAGGATTTGGGCATTAATATCGACTTAGGCTTTCTGGCCCAATATCTTAATGTCTTATACCTTACACATTCCACTCACCTCGCCCCCTTCTATTGCTGTTTTTGTAAGCTACATGCTATGCTGAAATGTATTGCTCTTTATTTTACTCTGCTGTGTTCTTATCTACAACCTTATCTATAGACTTACTGACCTATCAGGACATTATTCACAATGCTGGTCTATTTCTCACTTTACTCTGGCCAATGAATTTAGTTTTTTTTTTTTTTTTTTTCATTTTTTTCCCCATTTCTTTCTGTTTTCTGTTTTTAGTTCATACTTGTATCAGTATCGCATTTTAATTTGATAAAGAGTGGCATTATCTCTCGAAAGCTCGTCGCTTTATTATGAATACGTTTGTCCAATAAAAAAGGTATCACTATTCACTGCAATACTCTCATTATACAACTATAATATATGGTGGCATGACTTACGCAATTACAACAACGACTAATGTGCGCCGCCACAAGCGCATTACACACTAAATCGTGCAACCACACCGGCGGAAATACCAAAAAGATGGTGGAAGAGGAGAATAGATTTGTAATATTCATATATCCTTTACTGCTCCCCATCTCTTTATTTCCAGTGCCCCTATTCCTTGTCTCTACCTTTGTATGTGCCCCATTTTTTCTGGCCCAAAACTATAAAGATGTAACATAATATATATATATATATATATATATATATATATATATATATATATATATATATATATATATATATATATATATATATATATATATATATATATATAGAATTACGTAAGCCTGCATGCCACACAACAGTATGACCCATGTGTCTCCCTTTCCGTTGTGATGCAGACTACCTTATCTCTATTTGGATTTTCTAGTTTAACCAGTCTTGTTTTTGCATAGGATTTTTTTTTTAAATTTGTTATAATGAAACTTCTTGTAGAGAAGAGCACACTTCAATCCACCCTTGCAATCATCCAATTAAAAAAATGAAAAGATTTTATTCTAAACCCTTCACAGTTTGTATGAAGGGCCACAGTACTGTTGAAAACTATAATGTAAATAGTTCTTCACTCAAGCTGAATATTCCAAGCCTTTGTCATTTGTTTTGTCCCCGTGTCCTGAATAGTGGAGACGCATAGGATGCGGGAATACCTTTTTGTGATTGTTTCACTGTTTTATTGTTGCAGGAGCTTGAAGAAGGTGTTGGCAGCCATCAGCTTAGTTTTACTATCCTAAACCAAAGCGGGGAAGGTATTGTTCAGCATCTATCTACCACCGATGGTGAGTTCCTGCGAGAGAAGCTTACAGCTCTAAATAAACGCTGGGCTGCAGTGAAGGCTGAAGTCATGGAACGACAGCAGAGGTAAAGATTTATGTGTCATATTGTATACAGCAAACTCATATTTGTAGTATGCGCTTATTAATAACTTCACTTTTTTGGGGATAAAATGTTTTACAAAGCTTTAAAAAATATTGTATATAACTTTTTATTTTAATTGCGGCAAACATTTGCTTTTCGTAAAGGGACAGAGACTTTGGAGGAACCAAGGATTTAAAGTGGATAAAAAGTCTACACACCCCTGTTAAAATGTCAGGTTTTTGTGCTGTAAAAAAATTAGACAGAGATAAATCATTTCAGAACTTTTTCCACCTTTAATGTGACCTATAAACTGTACAACTCAATTGAAAAACAAACTGAAATCTTTTAGGTAGAGGGAAGAAAAAATATAAAAATAAAATAATGTGGTTGCATAAGTATGCACACCCTTAAACTAATACTTTGTTGAAGCACCTTTTGATTTTATTACAGCACTCAGTCTTTTTGGGGATGAGTCTATCAGCATGGCACGTTTTGACTTGGCAAGATTTGCCCACTCTTCTTTGCAAAAACACTCCAAATCTGCCAGATTGCGAGGGCATCTCCTGTGCACAGCCCTCTTCAGATCACCCCACAGATTTTCAATCGGATTCAGGTCTGGGCTCTGGCTGGGCAATTCCAAAACTTTAATCTTCTTCTGGTGAAACGATTCCTTTGTTGTTTTGGATGTATGCTTTGGGTCGTTGTCATGCTGAAAGATGAAGTTCCTCTTCATGTTCAGCTTTCTAGCAGAAGCCTGAAGGTTTTGTGCCAATATTGACTGGTATTTGGAACTGTTCATAATTCCCTCTATCTTAACTAAGGCCCCAGTTCCAGCTGAAGAAAAACAGCCCCAAAGCATGGTGCTGCCACCACCATGCTTCACTGTGGGTATGGTGTTCTTTTGGTGATGTGCAGTGTTGTTTTTGCGCCAAAAAGTTCAACCTTGTTTTCATCAGACCATAACACCTTTTCCCACATGCTATTGGGAGACTTCTGATGTGTTTTTGCAAAATGTAGCCTGGCTTGGATGTTTTTCTTCATAAGAAAAGGCTTTTGTCTTGCCACTCTACCCCATAGCCCAGACATATGAAGAATACTTGAGATTGTTGTCACTTGTACCACACAGCCCGTACTTGCCAGATATTCCTGCAGCTTCTTTAATGTTGCTGTAGGCCTATTGGTAGTCTCCCAGACCAGTTTTTTTCTCGTCTTTTCATCAATTTTGGAGGGAGCTCCAGTTCTTGGTAATGTCACTGTTGTGCCATATTTTCTCCACTTGATGATGTCTTCACTGTGTTCCATGGTATATCTAATGCCGTGGAAATTCTTTGGTACCCTTCTCCTTACTGATACCTTTTAACAATGAGATCCCTCTGATGCTTTGTAAGCTCTCTGTGGACCATGACTTTTGCTGTGGGATGCAACTAAAAAAATTTCAGTAAAGACCAACTAGAGCAGCTGAACTTTATTTGGGGTTAATCAGAGGCACTTTAAATGATGGCAGGTGTATGCTGACTCCTATTTAACATGATTTGGAATGTGATTGCTTAATTCTGAACACAGCTACATCCCCAGTTATAGGAGGGTGTGCAGACTTATGCAACCACATTATTTTTATTTTTTATTTTTCTTCCCTCCACCTAAAAGATTTCAGTTTGTTTTTCAATTGAGTTGTACAGTTTATAGGTCACATTAAAGGTGGAAAAAAAAATCTGAAATGATTTATCTTTGTCTCATTTTTTTACAGCACAGAAACCTGACATTTTAACAGGGGTGTGTAGACTTTTTATATCCTCTGTAGGTAATCTCAGTTTCTTTCTATTGAAAGACTGCAACTAAATCTAGCAACCTCATAATAGAACTGGAAAGAGGAGCAAAGTAACCCTCCCCCTCAGCCTGACGGCAAACTAGCTATCCAACATGAAAGTGTCCATGACACAAGCATACTCTTTAAGATAAGGTTTTGATGCTCATGACATACATAGCTGCTAGTGTTGTTAGTTTATTACAGGCTTCAAAAACATGAGGTTTTCCCCAAACAACTGGGAATATTGAATATAGAAGAATATAGAACTCACAGATCCCATATCACTCATTTGAAGAAGATAAGTTGTTTTTTAACCTTAAAAAAATGCATTGGTCACTTTTTTCAAATGGTATCCTAAATAATGAAAATTTAAATTAGGTAAAATGTTTGTAGACCTTAAAAAAATAAAATAAACACAACCTTTATATTTTGTATTTTTTATATGTAGTTATCCTTTGCTACGGGTTTCACTTTATTAACTTTATCGGGAAATGCCAAATTCCCATTGTGCAGAAGTTACTTCTTGTGTATTCAATATCTCATCCCACCTCAGGAAGTCAATTGCACATACAAATTGCACCCAAAGAGCAATAAATTAGAGGCTGCATTATTTATTTTTAGTTTCTATAATAGCAAGATGCCTCTCTTCAAATGTATTTCAAAGTGAAATATACAAATTTCACCTTTAAAGACTGCTGCAATGGTTAATGAACCCTAAATTTAAAGCCTCACTCTGCCTGTTACTGAGGTCCACATCTGATGTCGTCTATTGTCTATTACAGCCAACCACACGAGAGGCAATTTCTCCATCAATATATATATATATTTTTTTTTAAAGAAGCCCCTCTAACAACACTACAGCCAACCATTGTGTAATCAGAGTGCATGAATAGGAATCGTCAGACCTGGATTTCAGTATTTCTTTCCTTTGCCCAGGAAAGGCAATCACTGCCTCAGAAAGTCTGATTTGCTCACCTGTGCACAGCAGGGAAATACTGAAATCATGTGAGACACTCCAGGACAAAGGTTGCCTATCCCTGTTGTAATGAATGTCGTGTTGTAAACCATATTGGTAATTTGGTTGTTTTCCTTTTGCCATCTTTTACTTTTTCAGGTTGAAAGGAGACAGTCCTGCCTTAAGTGACTACAAGAAAAAGATGGGTGAGTTTGTCATATGGTTGGAGAGGACAACTAACTTGGCTCAAGCAAAACCGTCTTTGGACACTGAAGAAAGATTGGAAGAATTGAAGGTAGTTATTCAACATTATGTTTAAAGGGACACAAATTGTTTGAATGTTTTAACTAGGTCATTTAATTAATTTATCCTCAATTTAATTGTGATATACAATTTACACTTCACTTCTAAGCAATCATTTTAGAGCTGGAAAAGGTACAGAGAAGGGCAACAAAACTAATAAGGGGAATGGAGGGGCTAAGTTATGAAGAAAGACTAACCAAATTAAACTTATTTTCTCTAGAAAAAAGGTGCCTAAGAGGAGCTATGATTACCTTATGTATAAATACATCCAGGGTCAGTATAAAGATTTGTCAAGGGAGCTTTTTGTGTCAAGAGGTTTTCAACTGACAAGAGGACATCCCTTGAGGTTAGAAGTAAAAAGATTCCACTAAGGGTGATTAATCTGCGGAATTCTCTACCAGAGGAGGTGGTGACAGCGGATTCGATAGATAACTTTAAAAGGGGACTGGATTTATTTCTAATTAAAAAGGGAATTCAGGGTTATCATGGATAATTAGAGAGGCAGTATTGATCCAGGGAGAAGTCCAGTTGCCGGTGTATGGGACCAGGAGGGAATTGATTTTTTTTTTTTTGGAACATGCCCCTTTCTTCCTTTTCTGTTTCATATATGGTGCCATATTTCAAAATTGTGACGTAAGACCACTCCCACAGGGGGGCGCTTCATGCTACCAGTGTATCGGGCTACTAATGATTAGACTGTAACATGCAGTGTGAGTGGTAGTGTAAAAGTTTTTTCCCTGTGGGCATGATATTTGGTCACAGCAAGAGAAGAGCAAGACAAAAGCGGAAAGTTCCATAAGGTGAGAATCTGTTATTCTGTGGGCTTCTTAGAAGAAAGTGGAGAGTACATTTTATATAATGTTTACACCGAGAAGGATACAGTTAAATCATTTATATAGAAATGCCTAAAGAGTCAACAAGGACCACTCTAGTTAAAGAAAGAAGGCACATGATTGTCAAGTACCAAACGTACAACATAGGTAGCCTTTATATGCCATGGACATAATAAACATGTTATCCTCTGATGCATGTGCTTGAAGATTTGAGATCTCCAGCTGTACACCCTTTAGTGAATTTTATATGTCTGCTCACATTTGTAGACATCTCTGATCAGGGGTGGAGCACGTGTCTCCTATATATTTATTAAGACATTAAAGGGACTGTGAACTCATACATGCAGCTCTGCACCATGATTTAGAACAGTCAAAATCAAGTGTAGAAGCGTTTAAACCTTTTTTGTTTTGCTCACCACTGTCCAGTTAGAAGCGTCTTCTGCATTCAAAGTCTCCTCCGACTCCAGTTCAACAGCAGAAACCAAAATGGTAGATTCCAACAAAGCATAGTGACATGCAAATTACATTTTAAGAACATTTAGTCTATTTTCAAGTAGTTCAAAAGAGTATATTTGACTTATAGTTCTACATTGGTTCTGTAAGAAGTCGTGACTCTGTGTCCTTTTTAAGAAATGTGTCCAACTTTAAATAGTAGTATCACTTTAGATTTGTTGCCGTGCCAATATTTTCAGTATGCATTTGGCACTGAACTTTCTACTAAGCATATTTATTTTTCACCCAGGAAACTGTCCAAAATATCCTATTTGTAAGAGCCTATTTTTTTTATCTAAAGCAATTTTCTGTCCTCTCTAGGCCCTTTCTAAAGAAATGGAAGGACGAAGTGAGAGAGTGGAGTGGTTGAACCGGGCAGGGCCCGAGATGCTCTCTCAGGTCACCCTCAGTCCTCAGGAAAGAGAACTGCTGTCTGTCAAACTGAGAACCATAAATATGAACTGGACTCAGGTATGTTATACGATTTTTGAGAATCATTATATTGTCAAGCAATGTATTTTTGTTTCATCTTGAGTCAACCCACCCAACTAAAGGGACACTGAAAAACCTTTTATTGGGCCACTGTAGTACCAAACCTTCCCTGCATTTAGGTCAGCATTTTTTTTACATTGCAAAAACATTTTCCCAATGGAAAATAAATTCTATTAACTGAAAAAATGAGCTTTAAAACAACACGTACATGAAACTAATGTGTTTGACCCATCTTTATCTTGCCAGTGAGTGAAGAGCAAGTACAAACAAGGTTTCATGAAGACCATGTTAATTGCGTTTTCTTATAACATTAAAGGCCAGTGGGAACAGAACCACAAAATGTTGCAGTTCAGACATCCATAGGGCTCACTGCCCCTTTATTTCTGGTAACTGATGAGGAACATGATCTTTTAAATGCATGCTAGAAACTTTGGACTACGGTGGCCCTTAATTCTTGTTGAATACATAAAAACCTATATCTTTTTGCTTTTGTCAACAAGCTATAGTCTTAATACCACCATTTAAACCTATGTTTATCTGTACTTATCTATGACAGGTCTCCAGAGAAGTGCCTGAAAAAGTGAAGGACCTGGAAAATGAACTTTACTATCCAAGCTATGCAACACAGCCAGCACTATCTAGTAAGCAATGTTATATTTTAAAGGACCACTGTAAAATGAACAAATTTATATGTTTGAAAAGTCTGATTGAGAGGAAATTAGGCAGGGAAAAAGTCCTAACGCTAGTTGATAATTAGAGAAACATCAATTTTGTTGGCTCTATAGAACTGTAGAAGCATTTGTGATACTTTGATGGAAGATGTGTTGGTAAAAGCAGGGAATTTACATTTCTAGAGAGCAATGCCTGCATTTCCTGATGCAAGCTGCCTCCTCGGTTTGTAAGATGAAAGGGAGTGAAGTTAATTTCAATCGTATCCGTACTCCTTACCTTTCCTGTTTCCTCCTCTCCCTTCCCTTCTGATCGATTAAAAAAATAAATAAAATACAAACTCATGGTCCAGCTCTCAGGAAGTGATTGATGTAAACAATTGCATTCCTATGCTCATAAACAGTCTTCAAGAGTACTTAAATATGCCTGTTGCTTACACAGCTACTAATGTTATTAGTTTGTTACATACTTGCAGTGGTCTTTTAGGCCACTGCAATCTTTGACCAATATATAGAGCAATATATTCACGATAGTATAAACCTCACCAATATCTATTGTAGTCAGTGGGACATCTTCCCCCAGCTATTAAATATATCTGTGTCTCTTAATTGAAAATGGACTAGAACCCTCAACTTTGTCATTATAGCCTTGTGTTTTTTCACAGTGTTAATAGATGCTGTAAAACATGTGTATAAATGTATCTGTGTTTTCTGGTTTTCACAAAACTTGGTGTATTTTTTTAAATATAATAGTGGGTATGGAAGAAAACTCATTCACAATACATATGGACCACTATTTTTCGACTCCCTTGTCATGGCCTATTTGTTTTATTTATTGATAAATAAAGCATACACACTATATTAAAGTAGCAAACAAAACAACAATATGTTACAGTTTATGTCAGTTTGGGTAAGAATGCAACTTAGCAACTATCTCAAGTCTTGCTTTTATAGTATTTAATTGGGCACTTTTGAGTAGATTTATTTTAAACTATGCAAAGTATCAATTATGAAAGGTTTTAGAAAAACAAATATACATCAGCAGTCTTATTATTTGTGTGTTTCATAAGAAAAATTAAGAATGTTTTCAAATTACATTATATATATATATATATATATATATATATATATATATATATATATATATATATATATATATATATATATATATATATATACATTGCTAAGTTCAGAAGGGAAGACTTGCTTCTTGAACCTCTCTTCTCCCTCACAGATCTGTTCTCTAGTAGTGTGGCTTGTGGAAAGAGGGAGTTCATATGTGGTTTCGTGCTCAACAAAGCAAGCCATGGGTTGGGAGTATTTGAAATGTCTGTTGTATCTTTAAAAAAAAAAAAAAAAAGAATAAAGTTTTTAACGGTATGAAGAGTTTGGGCAGGAATTGCCACCATATGTGTAGCATCATCCTTTTTTTTTATTTTTATTTTAAAAAATATAACCAGTAAAAGTGTTATTTTTTTCTTCTAATAATGTGATTTTATTTTTCTCACAGCTTATTCTCCCGTCCAGAAAGTTGTGCTGGTATCTTCCTCCTCTGAAATCCCTGCCATACCTAAGCATGGGTTTGAACTGCCTGCCCCCACTGACCTGGACAAGACTATGACTGAGTTAGGAGACTGGCTCCTTCTCATTGACCAGATGCTTAAGTCTAACATTGTCACTGTTGGGGATACCGATGAGATAAACACTACAATAGCACGCATGAAGGTAATGACCAGTGGCACCATATATAAAAAGTAACCCGTGTTAAAGGGATGGTAAGGTCAACAAACTGTTGATATGAGAGAGGCCATTTTTGTATTTGAAAATGTGCTTCTTTCAGGTACATGAAAGTCACTAAAACTTCTGTCCACCATCAAGTGGAACTTTTAAACAACTTTCCTGTGTCATTAAGACTGGGCTTAGATGTTTTTTTCTTTAGTTACCGCTTGTATAGACCTTGAAGACCTCCCAGAAAAAACTACACAAAGTGTGATGTTCAAACTGTCACTTTGATCATATTTTAGTTTTACTGATTTCTATCCTCAATCTTCATCAGAGAGATAGCACTATGGTTAAAGTAACTGCCTTTGTCATGGATAGTGAGTTTAAATCCAAGCTCTCCTGCTTTTTACATTAATGTTTAACATAATTATCAAAGATAAATTAAACATGGGTATTGTAATGCCTTTATTTTTTGTCTTATACTCCTCTCTTTACAGTTTTGTATCTGTTTTTTATTTCATCTTGCAATCTAAATATAATCTTATATTTATTAAGATTCCTCCTTTTCCAAAATGGAAATTTGTTATGGACACGGTAATGGGATTAAAGGTCACTTGGTGGTTGTTTCACTGTTTATATAGTTATGGAGTAATGGTTTGTAATTAATATAATTATCACAAAGGGCGCTTCATGCAGATTTGTTGAGCGTATTTAATTGTTGTTACTTCGCTTCAGTAAACATCTAATCATAATTTACTTCCAGCATAATGTATACAGATCTGTTTAGTATAATTTACTTCACAATGACTGCAAAAACTACAAATGTTGTTTTAGGAGCAATAGAGGAGACAGGCAAAGGGAAGGAGGAGATAATTAGACATGGACAGTGGAAGGAGGCACTTAGATGGGGGCAAGGGATGAGGCAGTTAGACAAGGCCAAATGGATCTGACAAGTAGCAAGAGCAATGATGAGGTACATTTGAAGACAAGTTGTCAAATAGTCGGATCTAGAGTGGGCCATGGAAAAGAAGGAGACTGTGAGTTGGGGAAGGAAGGAGACAATTTGCCAAGGAAAGTTAGGTGATGTGCTCCATCAGAAAAAGTACATTTATAGACTGAGCTTCTGTATGAGAACAAATAACTGCCATATAGCTGTTCAAATATATATATATATATATATATATATATATATATATATATATATATATTTTAAACCTAAAAAGAGCAAGCCCATTGATTACATTTTACTTTTGATGTTCGACAGATAACAAAAGAAGACATGGAGCAGCGTCACCCACAGCTTGAGTCCGTATTTACATTGGCTCAAAATGTGAAAAACAAGACCTCTAGTTTGGATGTCCGAACGACTATCACAGAGAAATGTAAGTGTGTTTTCTTGGAATTTAGGTTTTGTAAGAAGGAGATGGCACAACAGAAAAATATCTATCTTATCACTAGGTTATGATGAGTTGGGTTCCAAATCTTGGTATTTAGGAGGTTTCAGCACTCTCTATAAGTGACAGCTCTTACAGACGTCTTTACTGATTGATCACATTTAAATACATACCAATTTGCAGGAGATGGTTTAAGTAGCTCCATTGTTCTCCCAGTTCGCCAGATTTAAAAGTGTAATCATTTTATTACAGAACCTGACAGCTCAGAGTCCAGCCAGTCATGGATACGTTAACATTCCAGTAGAAAATCAATCTGTAACCCTTAAACTAACCCTAACCCTTACCTTAACAGTCTACCTAACCCTAACTATGGAATCGGTACTGAAGGACGGCAGCATCATCTAGCGGTTGGTCGCTGCCACTGCTGGCGAATTTGAAAAGGGAAAGAGCCAAGCTGTTTATCAAAGCAAAACGCAAAGTACTGTTCAACTGGCGGCCCACAGGCTGGATGTGGCACGCCAGCTGCTTTTTGTGGCCCACTGTCTGGCAGGGAGATTCTTCTCACAAGCCTAACATTATTAAAATAAAATATTTAGGCCATTAAATAATACATTCAGAAATCTTTAGTTGTTTCTTCCCAAATATGTTAAAGGCTTAGCTTTAACTAACGAATAAAGTTTAAGGCAGTGCCTGATATAGCGGGCAGACCTACAACCTTTAAATTCTTACACTGCATCCGTTAGTACACATTTGTTTTCTGATCCCTCCCATCTCTCCCCTTTCACATTCCCTTCTTTAATATACATGGTAAATATCTATATAAAGGGTGGACCTTCCAGTCAGGCTTGCCCATGCATCACACCTTGAAGCCAAACTTAAATCTCTATTATTAGATTTCAGAATTGTCTTTATGGTGCTATTAAATAAACTCTACGGGTTAAGGCTACGGGATAAGGCTGTGCTTGAATTTCTGAGCTTTTTTAAGTTAATATTATAAATCCAGCCCACAAACTCTGTGGCCAATACAAATCTGCCACTCTTCTCATATGAGATGGACAACACTTATCTAAACTTGCCCCATAAGGAACCCAGGTGCCATTGCTTGCCTCGCCCTATGTCAGCTTGCGTTTATATGGAGATCTCTGTGACATTATCCTGGCCATGTGCATGTAATGAAATCCTACCTAGAATCCTTTCTGAATTCAAATTATAAATGAGAACTGGTAGAAAAGGAGTCCGTTCTTGTTTGGTAGATTTAGGATGAGATTACATCCACTTACAATCTGTTTTCTCTTTAGTATACTAGTTTCAATTTTTTGCTGATTTTACCAGTTCCATGGAGAGAAAAGAAGTGTAGAATACCGTGCTCTTCTGTTATTCCACCACTTTAAGCTGCATTGACTCCATTCTATTTAATTCATAGTGACAAATTTATTAAAATACAGTACATTTTGTACATTTATGTGACTAATTTATATGAAAGCTTTTAAACAACTTTTACAATAAAACTGAATAGCAACCTTCATCTTACTTATTCATAAAATAATTATTTTTTATAGCTTGTTTTATTAATAATGGGCATAACCATTTTAAAAGCTGAAATAAATTGAATTTGATTGTGACTTGTGTTTAGTACAATCTCACACCAGGGTCCCACATCCTGTTTTAAAATAAAAACATTTTGTTAATCATTAATAAAAAAAGACAATCAGGTGGATATACATGGTGCAGGGTGTGCTTTTAGAAAATACAGAATGATTGAAAGCTAATTCAATTTATTTGAGCTTTTAAAACATTTTGACAATTTTTAATAATGGTTTTCTGTTACACGTTATTTATTTTTTTAACCAATATTTGTATTTTTTGCAAATTTTGTTTTTCTCCAAGCACCACTTGAAAACTGCAGAGGGTTTTTTTTTTCTGTAAGAAGGGCCAGTGTAAGTGTTGTCCTGGACACTGTTGTCCAGATGGCAAACACAGTCAGCAAAGATTACATTCATTATGCAGGCCAGATTACTTGGAGCATGCTCACTTTAGAGAGGTGGGGTTATGGCATGGCAGCCAAAATTTCTCCTACAGAGTGTACTACAGGTAATATGACCGGTATTATTCATGCAATCTGTGCTGATTGTGTTTGTCATCAGGACATTAGTGTCTAGGACAAGGAGGGAGGAGGTGGGGGATGGGTGCAGCAATGGCCATAATTGAGAGGAATATATATTTTTTTTTATTATTATATTTCTTGTCTAACACCTTTCTTTGCTTCTGTTTGCACGTGCACTTTAATATTATTTAATGGTAAACTAAAAAAAAGAAGCTAAATTTGAATTAAAATAAATAATCTTGATGTTTGTGCTGATTAAGGAGGCATCCTCCATGGTACTTAGATGAAGTTTGTTGGAATAGAGCTTGCAATTAGTACTATAGGGGAAAGGGTGTATGTTTGAAATACTTTAAGATCCAAATGATTTTAACCACTCTCCTTCACCTCCTAGTCTTATTTTCTCTTCTCCCCCCACCATAAACTCCAGTACATAAGAACATGCCCTCAGGTTTAAGATATCAGGAAGTCAGACAAGATGGAAACTTTCTGTATATACTATGCAAAAGTTAAACTTTTCTCTAAAACTGGTTGTATGCGCATGGCTTGCATAGTTGCCTATGATTTTTTTCAAAACCCCAGTGGTCCTTTCATTTATTTATGTATCTTTTATATACCTTTTTATCAAATTCCACAGCGGAGAAGCTGAAGAACCAGTGGGACAGCACTCAGCATGGCATTGAGGTGCGACAGCAGCTGCTACAGGAGATGATGACGGACAGCATTAAATGGGAAGAGCAAAGGAAAGAGATCCAGAATATCTTGGATCAGAGCGATTTCCGTCTGTACACCCTCACACAGACATCCAGAGATCCACTTGTGAAACAGGTGGCAGAGAATAAGGTAAAGACCCAAAACTGCATTCAAATTTTCTGGTTTTCTAACAGTTTGAGATTTCAGTTTTAAGAGTGTCATTGGTGGTGTACATAGAAACATAGAATTGTTGGTAGATAAGAAACAATTGTCCCAAGTAGTCTGCCCATTCTATTCATCTAAAAAGCTTGACTTAATTCATCCTCCCTGTAGGTATCCATGATACTTTGGTGGAAGTGTGTGTGAGAGAGACATTTCCATTTCTTAACAGCAGTGCTTGTGGACCTATGAGGGTGAAGGGGTCTGGTGTCAGTTTCAATCTTATGCAATTATCTATTGATCTCCCCCTGTTCCCTCTTTGCCCACCCCTCCCTCCACTGTTAGATACAGGAAAACACTCTCACGAGCCAGCTCTCAGGAGGTGATGTAACAAATAAAAAATGGATTAGTTCACTAATAAAATTCAGATTTTTTTCTAAAAACTTTTTTATGCCCATGGAGTATGCGGCTGCTAATGTTGTTAGTTTATTAAACACATCACAAATAATTACCTTTATTCTTGAACTACAGTGATCCTTTAAGGGACTCCTGTAATGTCCTAGCAAGAGGAGCTAGTTGTTTTTATTATGCACTGACCATCAACACACCATTTTTATAGCACAATTCAGTATTAAATTATAACATGAGGAGATCGGCCTTCAGCTGAGTTTTTGAGCCAATACCGACTACACTTTAATGTCCTTATCGGAGTGGAGACAGGTCATTACAGATATTTTAGGAGAATACACAATAACTGATATGCTACCTCCACGGCAAACCTCTTTTTCGTGACAAATCTCCAGCGAATGGAGATCATTGTGTCCTTACACTGTTGGAAATTTTAGCAGCTACTGATAGATAAAGCCACCTCCTTCCATTGACCTTATAATGGGTGGATACCAGCAGCAACTGAGCTTGAACCCTGAAAGTATGTTTAATATTGAATGTTATATTTTTTAAATCCTTGAAAATGATTTTTTTAATTATCAGTGCTTAATTAAAATATCTAGTTTATGTTGTTATGGCACTGTAGTGGTCCGTTACCAGTGTGACCTTCCCAATAAAACGTTTTATTAAAGTCCCATAATCCAGAAGAATAAATCTAACTGGAGCATGAAACAGGCCCATTACATTTAAACAAAAGTTTGTTCTGGCTGAGCATCACATCCATGTTGGCATAGTCCTAAACAGTTTTTTTTCAATGTCCTTTTAAACTTAATTCCTGGACGATGCAGTTCTAAATTGTGACCTGCAGAGGGCAGTCTTGCAACACTGAATTAATCCACAGTGACGGTACAAACTCACTGTATATAGTGGAAAACATATTTAGCACATGTTTGCTCCTGTATAGAGGTTACAGGATCCCAGTGGCAGAGCTAACACAATGTTTTACACATTTAGTGCACATTTGTTTTAACAGGGTACTATTATAAATCTATTAAGTTTTTAATTGACTTGAATTTATGCGTCCAATATTGGATGACTAGTAACATAAGGGAGCTTTTATCAGACCGATAGTATCTGACCACAGATTACATTTAAATAGAAACAAAAACACCTTTAAATGTAGTGGTCATACAGTAGGTTTTCATTGGTTCATTTAGTAACTGATTAGCAATAAAATCAGTATCTGAACTAAATAAATTCAGTATAACATTCAAAACTTTGAACTTTAGTGTTTCATAGACTAGCAGAGCTGCTACCCTGCAGAGGGTGGAAGAGGATCTGCGTAGGAGGCTGACCTAATTAAATAAAAAATCATTTGATTTTATTAAATGTATTAATTGACAACACACATATTATGTTTATAGTTTGTTTCTTTAAGAACTTGATTTCATTAAAAGTATTTAAGAAGTTAAACATATACTACCTTTTTGTTTTATTCATCTTTCTTAACTAGATAAGTCACCTGGGAAGGAATTTAGGTGAAGATCAATTCTCTATTCATTTCCTTAGTAAGGCTGCCATATTGTTATGGCACTTAATATGATTGTGTGCAGCTCACAGTGGAATAATTCTCCCCCTCAGTCTACAAGCTCCTGCAGTCCCCACACACAAGCTGTGACTGCTAAAATTTTTATTTTTGTTAAAAATGCATTAATGTTAATGGCTTACACAGCTGCTAAAGTTAGTTTGTTTCGTACTTCTTAAACATTGTTAACCTTCATTTTGGTAGGAAGCTGCCATCAGTGTGTCTGTTTACCTGCTTTGAAAGTGAGGTGGGGCCTTTGGATACAGATAAGATTTCAGTTGCTGCTACTGCAACATCTTGTACTCTGACAAGCAAACTTTCATGAGAAAATGCAAATTTCATCATCTTAGACTTCTTTCCCACCCGCGAACTGTGATAACAAGCAAAGCAGTCACAGCGTCCTTGTGCAGAATAATTGCATATAGTAGTAAATACATTAATTGCTGTATGTTTTGTTCATGTTATAAAAATACCTTGCCAATTTATCATGTCTAGTTCTTCAAAAGCATAACCCGTAAATATGGGATGTCAGTGGTCTTTTAAACAAAAACAAAAAAAACATTCTTAATGCTGTAGTTTTTTCAGTGGATTTTTTTCCTTACTGATTATTCACTCTCTTCCTCCACACACTGCTCAGAAGCAGGCAGCTGACACGAATAATTGCAAGCTTTGCTCCTGCAGAAATGTACACACCCCTCTCACAAAGACAACCAAGTGTTACAGCTGCCTCCAAAAACTAACAAAGGCATTAACATTTTTTGTCTTATTATAAACTAGCTTTGTCTTTGCCTAATTATGACCTCAGTCAGACACAAAGTTTCCAACCATATATATTTTTCATTGTACAGTGGTCTTTTACAGTCAATTTCAGACCTAAAATGCCAGGCAGCCACATATATTATTTCCTTCCTATACCTTAACAAGCCATTTAACTCACTATAAGTGCTCTAGATGGTGTGAAAAACACAATATTATTCAAAAGTTTACAAATACAAAATCAAAAGTTTTAAGTCTCTGTTTACATACAAAGCGTATCCTGCCTACTGGCTGTCTCATGAGTAATAACAGATAGCAGCATGTGATATGGTGATTATCTGTAGGGAAGACAGTGATTAATAGCAGTTAGTGCATTCCTGAGTGCAGGGGACAGACTAGTTAACCCATAGTTGACCTGTTTAGGTGAGTCTAGCATTCCATGCTCTGCACAGATAGATTTGTTAAGGGTTAGCTAGGAGAATATTGGTCTGCATTGTTCAAATTCCAGAGAGGCAAGGGAGAAGAGTTTTAATTTTCTGCCATAAGAAATTACAAGGTCTGTTCCCTTCTACTGGAAATGTAAGCAGTCTTACAATTGACTTGAATGGGGCATACACCCCTGCAACCTTATAGACTGCCCACATCCTGTGACATTATTGCATCCAATTACACATGTAAACACAGATTTTATGTTATTTCTCATTGAAAAATGCTCATATTTCAAATAGGTAAAAAGTATTTCAACATGCTTTTAGGAGATCTTTACTTCGATGTTTTGCAATTTGTGCCGAATTAAGTGGCCCACACACAAAGTCTTCCTAGTGCTACCTAACTAACTAAATAGCTAACTATCTACCCAGCTACCTATCTACTACTGTACCAGTATGTTTCAATATATCTATTACAAATATCATAAAATAGCTTTAATGCAAATCCCTGATTCATGCAAATACTGCCTAATCTGTAAGCACAGTGTAAATTAATTAAAATTTCGAACTGTATATAAAACCATGAATAAAAATGAGAATTTCTCAACTTCTCATAAGGGAGAGATGTATAAAAATGACTGTACGGCCTGAGATGATCGCATTTATTTGATGGGCAGAGTTATTAGTTTTTAGGTTACAATGAAACTAAAACTTTCTTTCTCAAACAAAGATATTCTAAAATTGATTTATGTTGAGGAGAATATAAAAAAAGGTTTAGCGGCAGAAAATATTTAGGTGCAGTAGTTTCTAGGCCTTTTGAAGCATTAAATGAAATTTGAGATGGGATTTCAAATGTTGTGCATTAATATTGTTTTCTTTAATACTTTTTCTTTCATTGATTTATCTTGCACCTAAATTATTATTTTTCTTTTATTATGTGTAGGCATTAGTGCAAGACCTGCATAAGGGAGAGATTATAATTGACTCATTTAATGAGCTTTCAAACAAACTACTCCGGGATTACAGAGGGGATGATACCAGGAAGGTGAAAGAAACCAGTGATCAGTTATATATGACTTGGGTGAACATGAACAAGAGGTAAGTACCCACATATGTAAGATGTGTTAAAAATATATACCCACAAGATGCATTGCCAGGCCTGTTTTAAAGATATATAGAAGTTTCCTGGATTATGAATGCATCTGATAGACGAGAATCAGTAATGTATGCAAATATATTTTTTTGCATAAAAAAAACAAAACAAAACCAAAATAAAACATTAATAAACTTACCCTAGAGTTTGCAAAAAATGTTTTCAGTTTTCTGGCAGTTGATTTTGAGAAGGATTGCCCCCTGAAAATCCAAGCTAAAATTAGCATAAAGTTTATAATTAATTGTAACCAATGAGAGGCAGCTACAACATTGTAGCAGTGATGAGATTCAGTCTCTGCACCAAAAACAATATGGGATTTGCAGTCCTTTGTTCCAAACACCTCTCTCTCTCCTCCCTTGAATGATGCTTCTCAAACAGTGCTGCTCTGGATCGATGTAATGTGCTACTACTGGCTGGAAGGTTAATAGAGGGTTAAAATACGCATGCAGTGAATGCAGTGTTTCTATTGGTTAGTACGAGGTGCCTATGTAAGCAGCTCTGGGGGTGTGGAAACCATAAAAAAAAATCTGCATGTGTAGAACGACTCAATGTAATGTGTGTTTCTATTATAAGCAGTATGTGTTAGAAAAAGGACAACAAATGGATATTTGGGTATTCTAATATGTGCATGAAGTGGTTAAATCCTGCAGAGCTTAATCAAAGGCAAACAACAAATAAATAAACATGAATGTGCCCATATGAGATGTAAGTGTGAGTGTCTCTAGGCTCACTGCTGTGTTAACTCTTTCATGTTGGAGTTGTTGTTTTTTTGCTCACACATAATTTGTGCATATATATAATAATGAGAACAATGAGAATTATGATAATTGGTACGCAGTGTAGCTAGCAGTCTACCCACTCTGTTACTAACACTTTGCTACTGTTGTGATGTTGTGCAAGGACAATTTGTGTCTTAAAGAACTCTACACAAGCCCGCAGCAGACAGATGCGCACAGTTTGGGAATAAAGCAAATTGTTAATTGCTCTACATTGAAACTATATGCTTTTTCTAAAATGCCACCAATTTCACTTTAGTTATTATGTACAGAATGCTAAACAAGTAATCACATTTTCTTACATACTCATTTGCTTTTATTTATGTCTAAGGTTGCAAAGCACCTGTCTAAAATAGTACATTCATAAGTTTATCAATTTCATTAATCCCTACAAGCCTGGATACTTAGAAAAGCTGAGGTTAGAAGATTTCAGTTGAAAATTAGTGATACCATATGTCACAACCCAGAGATGAAGGGCCACTTGCACCCCTAACGCCCTATCAGTTCCCAGAATGTCTCAGGACTATTTCTCAGGAACTCTGGAAATCACAGGTTACAGGATCTTATTAATGTATCAAATAACAATAACCAATTTCCCTATCCCTTTATGTAGGATAGATCTGAATGGAATAAATAGAGGCAAACACACCTTTGGCTTATTATGTCAGACAGCCTTTATTTTTTCTTTCACAGATATTTTAAAACCGTATTAAAGATCCACCTCCCCATGCCTTCCTCCCCTGATATTCCTTCCTCTGAGATATTTGATCTGATATGTTTTACAACCACAGAGGGGCAATTCTTTTTCATATGTGCCATTGGGGGAGGGAAACCCCTAAAATGCAAGTTCGTGTCTCCAGCATGTAGATTATACATAAAAGGAAATAACACCTGTCACAGTCCTTAGACCACATCCCATGTCCATCTTGACCCCAAATAACACAGTCTGTGAATTCAGGAGGCTGTGACAATAAAGATTTGGGACATACTAGGCCCTGCTTGTGTGGTTTAGGGGAGCTCCCTCCTTGGCCCCCAAAAGTCAGTCATGACACCAAACATACATGTGTTTTATATTTTGAGATATTACAGACAGAAGAACATATTTTCATGTAAATTTATGGCAAAAAGACAATTTTGCGTATTTAAATTTTCCACTTTATGTGATGAATGCCTGTATTGAGGATTATCTCCTAAACAGAGAATGTGCACTGATGATATTGGGATATTCATGATCCCGGTCTACATAAAAGGACCATACAAGTATATCCCGTTTGTGATGGAGACCCTACAGGTATCCATCTAACTTGGGTGTGTGGGTAGAAGGGTTAACCACTGAAGAACTATCCAAGCTAGCACTCACCTACCACTATTCCAAACATCTGTTTAACGTACCCCCCAACCCCCCACCCCCCGAATCGCACATGCACCACTCACGGGCGTTGCGCATGCGCAGTTGCGCGTTACACCTGTGCAGAGCACATCTCGCAGGCGTTACTCACAACTACAAACTATTTTAGTGATTTAAGAGTGATTTTTGTTGATCCATTGTTGGATTCAGATAACATTTCAGCACAAGACACCTTCCCATAGACTCGGTCGACAGCTTATTAGTAAACTTACATGGCATACCTGCCCTGCTCTGTATCGCCCCCTTGTGCCTTGAAACTGAAGTATGACTGTCATGGCTTCCATGTACTTGCAGAGACTGCTAAAATGAAAATGCTTTTATACCCATGGTTTTGCATAGTTATTTTTTTGCACTTCATCAGAATGATGGATACAGTGAGGAATCCTTTTGAACATAGCAGGGAAATTCTGAAATACCGACCTGTCTTCAGCACTTCACTACTGCTGGTGCAGGAAGTGCAAAGCACCAGGGCCCATAACATGATGTGGGCCCTCTGCTACCTGAAGTAAAGGGTCTTTTACTTTATTAGGTGACAGGGATGGATCATCTATTTTTATCTTAGAGATCTGACCCTTTACAAATATTTATATATATATTTGTGGCTGCTTTATTAACCCTTATCTAGAGAAGTAGCAAGAGGGGGCCCCAAATTATTTTGCACCTAGGCCCTTCATTCACTATCCCTCAACGACACAAAGTGTACCGGGTTCTCTCCTGGGAACCTTTAGTTGGTACTAATCTGATGTATCTTTATACACAAAGTAATAATATGACTTGATTTTTACCTTTTATCCATAGTGTAGTTTAGATAATTTTACTGATATAGTCTTAGTGCACAAGTAGCTGATTTGGTAGCAGATTATGAACATATTAATGCCTGTTTAGGGAATAGCACTTTAATCAAATAACTTAACATATCAGCCCAGCTCTGAATGACATATTAATATTACAAGTACATGCAGCAGAGGTTATTTTCCAACATATCATCCGATTATTAGCCTTATTTAGCCTGATTGCTGAAACTTTATGAGAACATGCATAAAAGTACATGTACAATAGGTTTAATAAAATATACTGCAGTTTTTATTCCCTTGCAAGGTGTGTTTGCTTTGCTGTAAGGAATAAAGGATTTTATCACCAATAGGCAGTGATCAACTGAGATCTACTTTCAAATAACATCATAATCATGGATTTAAATAGACCATATTTAAAATATTAGACATTTATTTTTTTGTTTGAATAGTGTGTGGTTTGTACAGTCCTACATGTTTACCCTGAACTATAACATGATACAAAATGGCATGAAGCCTTAACATTAAGATTATGAATTATTACCATACTTCTTAATGCACAACTAGCATAAACAAGCGCATATGATTGGCTTAATAAGCACTTGATGATGTGTCCTCCAAAATGTGTTTCAATTTCCAAGTCAGACTGGAGACGGAGCAAACACTTTATTATGGAGCTGCTTTTGTGTTTTCTGAACCTACCCTAATCTAATTTTATTTCTCATGGAAAAATAGTTTTTTGTATAAAATGTTAAATAATCAATTGCGTCCCTTGAAAGGATCACTGTGGTTAATTTATTCCATATTGTATTTTGCATAAATAAATATCATAACTCAAAATATGTTTTAAAATAAAACCATAGATCCTGCATTAATTTATAGGCCTTCTGGCCCCCTGAACTCTCCCAGTTTCCTAGCAACTGGAGACCCACACTCCTTTTATGAAATATATTCTCTTTTCTGTGTTGATTTTCTCAGGCAACAAGGGAAGCAGTTGTTTGGAGAATGACAGAATCAGCAAAAGTGATTTCCATACTAGATATTGTATATAAAGCAACTGCTGCGTACAAGGCTTATGTTTGGCAGTAAATTGCAAATGATCTTTCCACAAATATTCTAATATGAATATGTTAATACTTCTATATATTATCAAAAAAATGCTGCAAAATATTTGGTTTCTTGATTACATGCTTTTTTCTCTTTTATTAAACTGCTGTATCTTTTTTGTTAGCTGTGTGTGTGTGTGTGTGTGTATAACACCCACCCAAACACACACAAACAACCAAACACACACACCCACCCAAACACAACCACACACACAACCACACACCCACACACCCAAAAACAACCACACACCCACCCACCCCAAAAAAAACACACACCCACCCACCCAAACACAACCACCCACCCACCCACCCAAACACAACCACCCACCCACCCAAACACAACCACCCACCCAAACACACCCACCCAAACACAACCACCCACCCACACAAACACAACCACACACCCACCCACACAAACACAACCACACACCCACCCACCCAAACACAACCACACCCACCCACCCAAACACAACCACACACATCTACCCACCCACCCACACACAACCACACACACCCACCCAAACACAACCACACACACCCACCCACCCACCCAAACACAACCACACACACCCACCCACCCACCCAAACACAACCACACACACCCACCCAAACACAACCACACACACCCAAACACAACCACACACACACCCACCCACCCAAACACAACCACCCACCAACCCAAACACAACCACACACCCAAACACAACCACACAAAAACACACCCACCCACCCAAACACAACCACACAACCACCCACCCACCCAAAAACAACCACACAAACACCCACCCACACACCCAAACACAACCACACAACCACCCACCCACCCAAACACAACCACCCACCCACCCAAACACAACCACACACACACCCACCCACCCACCCAAACACAACCACACACCCACCCACCCACCCAAACACAACCACACACCCACCCACCCACCCAAACACAACCACACACCCACCCACCCAAACACAACCACACACACACACACCCACCCACCCACCCAAACACAACCACACAACCACCCACCCACCCAAACACAACCACACACACACCCACCCACCCACCCACCCAAACACAACCACACACACACCCACCCACCCAAACACAACCACACACCCACCCACCCACCCAAACACAACCACACACCCACCCACCCACCCACCCAAACACAACCACACACCCACCCACCCACCCAAACACAACCACACACCCACCCACCCACCCAAACACAACCACACACCCACCCAAACACAACCACACACCCACCCACCCAAACACAACCACACACCCACCCACCCAAACACAACCACACACCCACCCACCCACCCACCCACCCAAACACAACAACACACCCACCCACCCAAACACAACCACACACCCACCCACCCAAACACAACCACACACCCACCCACCCAAACACAACCACACACCCACCCACCCACCCAAACACAACCACACACCCACCCACCCACCCAAACACAACCACACACCCACCCACCCACCCACCCAAACACAACCACACACCCACCCACCCAAACACAACCACACACCCACCCACCCACCCACCCACCCACCCAAACACAACCACCCACCCACCCAAACACAACCACACAACCACCCACACACCCACCCAAACACAACCACACATCCACCCACCCACCCACCCAAACACAACCACACATCCACCCACCCACCCAAACACAACCACACATCCACACACCCACCCACCCAAACACAACCACCCACCCACCCACCCAAACACAACCACACACCCACCCACCGACCCAAACACAACCACACACCCACCCACACAACCACCCAAACACAACCACACACCCACCCACCCACCCAAACACAACCACACACCCACCCACCCACCCAAACACAACCACACACCCACCGACCCACCCAAACACAACCACACACCCACCCACCCACCCAAAAACAACCACACACCCACCCACCCACCCAAACACAACCACACACCCACCCACCCACCCAAACACAACCACACACCCACCCACCCACCCAAACACAACCACACACCCACCCACCCACCCAAACACAACCACACACCCACCCACCCACCCAAACACAACCACACACCCACCCACCCACCCAAACACAACCACACACCCACCCACCCACCCAAACACAACCACACACCCACCCACCCACCCAAACACAACCACACACCCACCCACCCACCCACCCAAACACAACCACACACCCACCCACCCACCCAAACACAACCACACACCCACCCACCCACCCAAACACAACCACACACCCACCCACCCACCCAAACACAACCACACACCCACCCACCCAAACACACCCACCCACCCAAACACAAATACCACCCACCCACCCAAACACAACCAAACACCCACCCACCCAAACACACACCCAAACACAACCACACACCCACCCGCCCAAACACACCCACCCACCCAAACACAAATACCACCCACCCACCCAAACACAACCAAACACCCACCCACCCAAACACACACCCAAACAGAACCACACACCCACCAGCCCAAACACACACCCAAACATATCTACCCACACACCCAAACACATCTACCCGCACACCCAAACACATCTACCCGCACACCCAAACACATCTACCCGCACACCCAAACACATCTACCCGCACACCCAAACACATCTACCCGCACACCCAAACACATCTACCCGCACACCCAAACACATCTACCCGCACACCCAAACACATCTACCCGCACACCCAAACACATCTACCCGCACACCCAAAC
This sequence comes from Discoglossus pictus, assembly GCA_027410445.1. Classification (NCBI taxonomy): domain Eukaryota; kingdom Metazoa; phylum Chordata; class Amphibia; order Anura; family Alytidae; genus Discoglossus; species Discoglossus pictus. The sequence goes on along the minus strand of CM050165.1, from coordinate 115,921,914 downwards.
ACATCTACCCGCACACCCAAACACATCAACCCACACACCCAAACACATCTACCCACCCAAACACAACCAAACACCCACCCAAACACAACCAAACTATGCGTTTTGATGTTGCTGCAGCATTAGTGGTGTGGAGCTGCTGTGTAAGCGTGCTGAATGTGTGCAGTGTAATACTGTGCGTGCGCAAGCCGAAACCGTTAGCGTAGTCGTGTACTTCCGCATTGGCGTAAAATGGCGGGTAATCTGTGGTATGCGTCTTCGCGGATTATCGGTAGGTGCTTAGTGGTGTTTTGCGAGTTTCTTGTGGTGTTTTGCGAGTGTGTTGTGGTGTTCTCCGTGTTGAGAGTGCTGTAGCCTCGTTTTCGTTTTGTTCGTCGGCCATTTTTTCTCTCGCTTAGCGATTTTATTAGTGTCTAAACTCTTTTATTTTTTTTTAAATGAAGGTGTAAGTTGCTTTTTTGAGGTCCTGGATGGTTCCTCTTGCTGTAGTGTAGGTAAGCTTTTTATGTGTGTGCTGTGTGTATTTATTGTGTTTGAAATGTTTGTATGTCGGCGAGTTGCATCCGATGTTTGCGAGGTCGTAATGTCTGGTAACGTGTCTCGTATGGTGTCTGCGTGTGTAGCCTCGTTTTCGTTTTGTTCAGCTGCCATTTTTTCTGTCGCTTAGCAAATTTTTTAGTGTCTAAACTCTTTTATTTTGAGTGAAATGAAGGTGTAAGTTGCATTTTTGAAGTCCTGGATGCTCCCTCTTGGTGTAGGTAAGCTTTTTATGTATGTGCTGTGTGTATGTATTCTTTTGTAATGTTCGCGAGTTGCGTCCGAGTGTTGTGAGGTCGTAATGTGTGCTAACGTGTATCGTATGTTGTTTGCATTGCGAGGTAAAGTTTGCGAGGGTCGTGATTGGTGTGTCGTGTTGTTTGCGGTGCGACGTAAAGTTTGCGAGCCCGCAAGCGTTAGCAACAACTCGCATGCTCACAACTATATATGTGATAAGTATATATACAAAGAGTGAGGTAGCTGTGATTGCCCAGTAATCTAGATGAACAATGAGTATTTCAGTATATAGTGATGACTTTTTATTTGACAAACATTAGCACAAATGACAAGCTTTCGAGAGTAGCACCTCACTGAATAAAACAAGCACGTAGGAGCATAATAAAAACGAGCTGAGATTAGAGTGGGACATAGACAGGCATTGTAAATTATGTCCTTATCGGTCAAGTATGTGAGTCTATAGACAAGGTTTGAGATCAGGAAAAAGAAGAGTAAAATAAGTTAGTGCCGTAAATATCCCCACATATTAAGAATTAGAAAAACAACAATAAAACACGAGAAGAAATGCGGCAGGGTCACAAGAAGCTTTGATAATGTGATAAAACTCTCCAGTCAATATCAAGTCCGGTATCTTTTATGATAAAGAATTTTGAAAATGTCAAAATTAGTGGCCCCTCTAATGGAGTGTAGTGGTGATTTCCAGAATCTGGGTTCTGTAGAAATAAAATCTCAGGACCCAGAGGTTTGTGAGGAGATTCCGGGGATGGTTAATACTTTTTCTGCTTCAGATCTCATAGCTCAAGTGGGAACATAAGGAGTCAGAAGCTCCTTCAGATATATAAATGACTACTGTGACCTTTGAAATCAGAATAAATGTATGCGGGTGGAAGAGAGCCCATAACGAAATCTGAAAAGTTTATTAATGTTATATAAAAGTTCTTGATTACAGCTTAGTTCTAGAATAGATTTTAATCCATCTCCATTTGTTCTTTAAAAAACAGTGTTATATTATGCACATTAATTTGTTTATTAAAATAAGCATTTACATTTATGCTTGCTGGCAGCAGAGATGCATTGTAATTTTTATTTGTGATTAGAAGGATGGCCCACGTGTTATAAAAATGCATACAGTGTTCCAAGTATAAGGATATAATTATATTTCCTACGCTTCTAATGTAATTCATTTTTACATTATCTACTGGCGATTTGATGTTTATTTAATATTTAAGCTGTAATTCATTCTTTTAGCTGTTTAGCGTATTTGTCACACAGTTGATGTTTTTCATTATCAATGCGCAGTACTAGAAAGTTCAGTCTTACGTTATGTATTTTAATGGATTCTGTCACTCAAACAAGTTGATCTGTTCTTAAAGAGCATAATAAACTGGCTATACATTGTATTGGCCAGTTTTTAGTACAGTAAACCATTTCTGAGATATTCACTTTACTAATGTGGGGCTTTATTATGCAAATATGTGAGTCCATGTACCTTGATTAGAGTATCTAACTGCATGATGGAAATTATGCCGATAATTACACTAAAATGGCTAATACAATGTATAGCCAATTTTTTATGCACTTTTAGAATAACTTAAAAAACAATGACTTTTAAAAACAATCTTTTGAGCTCTTTGTAGAATTGCTTTTTTTTTTTTTTTGCCTGCTGCATTTTAAGAATAATGATTAATAGACCTCAACTACACTGTTGTGTAAAAAGTTTAATATTTGAAGAGTGTGCTGACCCTCCATGACCACTGATTTTGTCTGCAGTATGTGTGATTGAACAGCATGCAATGCAAGGAAAATAGAAAAACATCAAAGCTTCCCTTTGCTCTGCTCTTGTCTGCCTGCTAAGCTGGGCATCAGGATAAAATTATCTGTCAAAAGGAAAGTTAAAATGTTAAAAAATAGAGGTACATATTTTACCAGGGGAAGCACTTTTCTGATCATTAACTTACCGTATTCTGGCTAGCTGTCATTCTATTATTTTTTCTAACCTGGCATCAAAGCTGACTTGCTTGTTCTTGTTTCTTTCTTTTAGAGCTGGAGACCGTCAGAGCTCACTGGAGAAGGAGCATAAGACTGTACAGGCCTTGCTCAAGGAGCACAACAACTTTCAGAAGTGGTTGCCAGAAGCTGAAACCACGCTGAACGTACTAATGGATGCGTCGCAGCGTGAGGGTATTCAGCAGGATGTCACCAGACTGCGTCAACTCAAAATGCAGCTGCAGGTAGGACCCATGATTGGTTACAGACTGTATCTCTGTTAATGGAATGGTGTTTGATAACAAAACTATTGCTTATTCTTCTGAAAAGTTTTTCTTTACTTAATAAATTAACTTAATTGTCTGATAAAGCTGAATCGAATGTGAAACTAATAAAGGTTGGTGAAGCCAAGCAAAGATGGCTGCTGAGTGAAGTTTTTCTGAAATAGCAGACAGATATGGGCTCAGTCAGGGTATAGCTCTGAACATTGCTCACTGCTTCCCTCAGCATTTAACAGGCCCTGATTGGCACCATCAGTGTTGAAGTGATGTACTCTTACAGGAGATCATAAGTGGCAAGTTGTGCCGCAGATGTGGCTAATTCGCGCCTTAACTGGTGTATCTAATTTGCGCAGAGAGGGAGGCAGGCAGGAGAGGGATGGAGGCAGGCAGGAGAGGGATGGAGGCAGGCAGGAGAGGGATGGAGGCAGGCAGGAGAGGGAGGGAGGCAGGCAAGAGAGGGATGGAGGCAGGCAGGAGAGGGAGGGAGGGCGGCAGGCAGGAGAGGGAGGGAGGGCGGCAGGCAGGAGAGGGAGGGAGGGCGGCAGGCAGGAGAGGGAGGCAGGGAGGCAGGAGAGGGAGGGAGGCAGGCAGGCAGGAGAGGGAGGCAGGCAGGAGAGGGGGGGAGGCAGGCAGGAGAGGGAGGGAGGCAGGCAGGCAGGAGAGGGAGGGAGGCAGGCAGACAGGAGAGGGAGGCAGGCAGGAGAGGGAGGCAGGCAGGCAGGAGAGGGAGGCAGGCAGGCAGGCAGGAGAGGGAGGCAGGCAGGCAGGAGAGGGAGGCAGGCAGGCAGGAGAGGGAGGGAGGCAGGCAGGAGAGGGAGGGGGTGAGAGATGGGAGGCGGGAGAGGGAGGGGAGGCGGGAGAGGGTGGGGGAGAGAGAGACAATGCAGAGAGACAGAACAGTGCAGAAAAATATAACATATGATACTATCATTTATGACGGGCAAGTTACTAGTTATTTTGTAAAGCACACAAGGATATGTTACATTAATATAATATTTTAAATACTATTTAATATAATAGGTTGGTGTCCTTAAAAGGGCAACTGTAGCTGTACAATTGTCTATTTTGTGTTTAAAAGATCATGAAAAAATATATATTTGTATGAAAAATAAGTGGTCTATAGATATATTTGTATGAAAAAAAGTGGTCTATAGATAAATGACATTAAATTGAGATACAATGCAAATATTTTCTTCTCTTCTGTCCTGACATGTTACAGGAAACAGAGACAGTGAATCCTTTGGAGGTCTGGACTGCAATTGCAAATGTAGTAGTTTTAAAACCAGCTTCTTCTTTGATTTACCTCGTGCTTTTAATGACATCTATGTTTTGTGGTAGATTTTGTTGGCTAAAACGAAATAAGTTGGATGGTTCATGTAACAACATGGCTGAACATATCTGTCCATACACATATTGATACATAATTCATACCCTTTGTATATCATCATCTCTTTATTTATATAGCATCAATATATTTCATAGATCTTGGGTACTGTGGGAGCGCACGTTAGATGAGTTCAGGGGCAGAAGAGAGAAAGTGTTGGTATCTGATGTCCGAGGTCCGAAGGTAAAATAAACTGAGGTGAATGAAACTGGGTAGATGTCAGTTGGTGAGTGCCTCTGCTTAGTTGGATGGTATGGGGCCCATTTTTAAGTATTCACTCAATCCTGCCTAGCAACAAACACAGAATCTGACATAACAATGATGTAAAGTACACAATTTTTGGGTGCTTTTGATTAACATTTCCATCTTACAAAAGATCTGCAACATAGGTTGGTTTCATTATTCTTGTGTAGATTTCCTAAGGGAAGGAAATCAATATGTGTTGGAAAATGCGACATTTATGTTCTCCTTGGGACCAAATAGTGATCAATATCTATCAATAATAAGCAAAATAATACATTTCTGTTATCTTATGAAGAAGGTGTTGTGACAAAAGAATTCAGAATTCAAAGAGAATTATCTTTCAACAACTGTTCCTATTTATTTTTTGATAAAAAATATTGTTTCAGATATTACATTTTTAAAGTGCTTATCTATATGGAATTTACAGTTATTTGTAGTTCCTAATATACTTAAAACTGCCATATTTTTTGAAGAATAAAATGTACTGACCAGACCCAAACCTGCTCAGCTTTAGGGTGGTGTTGGTTCCCTGACTGAATCAAACCCAGGTTGCAGCAGTGAAAGCACTAAATTCCTAACCACTGGACCACCAGAGGACAATATAAGACCTTGTATATTAAGTTAGGTGAGCTGCATACACATGGATATAACTATCACAGTTTAGAACTATAACTGGAGCTTGGCTCTCTTTTTTGAGCCAACCAGCTCAGCATTCTAAGTATCAGTGACAGAAATGTAGCTTCTAATGGTGGCTCCTGCTCTCCTTGACAATGAGCAGTCATTAGCAAACCAGACAAGTTTCATAACATTTACACACCGTTAATATTTTCTTACAGTGCTCTTAAATATTAAATAAATCTAACTTTATGTCCAACTGTCCTTTGAAATAAATCAGTGAAATGTTACTATTTTATTAAATATCTTTATATGTTTGAAAAATTATACTAAGAGTATAGTTAGGCAGAAAACAGGCATAAAGCTAGTTTTTAATAAAAAATAATCATTGTAATGCTTCTGTTGGTCCCTCGATACATATATTATCTTTTGCATGTGTCAGAGTGGCACTTATATTTCTGCAGGAGCAGGATTTGCATTTACCCTTGCAAATTAGCTGCTTTTGGGCTTTTGCAAGGGTAGGGGTTGGATGCCAACGGTAGGTGTTTGGTTTATAAGCACACGCTGTGGTCTTGCTTTCTCTGAAATAGCTTAGTTTGTTACATATTTGTGAGGCTTTCCCTAAACTACAATGGTCCTTAAAGATACCAACATCATATTATACAATTACCACTTATTTAGCTTATATGCTTGTCAGCTCTACCATACTGTTCAGAGGTAGCTTTGCATTCCCTTTGGTATCATGTCACTTGCAGCACATGCTTTGTCTCTGGGTTGTTTAGAAGTATAATGCATTACATAGGTCTAACAATAGAAGTGTCACTCAATGTTCAGTAATTGAAGCGCACACATTTGCAATATTCTGACATATATTATATTTAGAGCTTGTCAGCTATAAGCTAGCAAATTGTTTATATATGATTTAGCAAACCACAAGGAAAGGCCGAATTCAGTAGTAGACAATAAGAAAAAAAAAATCCAGACTACAAACTTCTCTGGGTTTAGGGTTATAGGTGTCGCTTGATTTCCCAGATTGCTCTGTTTGTGTGATGTAATTTACAGCTAATTAATATTAGTCCCTTCTTAGTATGTCCTCTTGTATTATTGTTGTTATACTGTAATAAAATACTAGGCTCAAATGACATCTTATTGTGAATGCCACCTCTCTGTTCTCCAATGTAGTTATATTCGAGCTGAATGGTAAAGGCCACCTTGGATACATTTGAATAAACTGCTAATTGACCTGTATGGATTTTATGGGATTTTGCCACCATTGTACAGATTGATGTTTTATCAGAGGAATAAAAGTGGATTTTACAAAGGCTTTACTAAGAAAATTACATATTTAAAGCAAAGTATATTGTCTTAATGAAGACGTCAGAATTGTAGCATGGTAGAACATTACATCTACTGATAAGACTTACTATGATTATACTTGTGACTTCTGGGCTGTAAGTTGTTAAAGGGATATGTAAGTGAGCTGGATTATGAGTGCATCTGATATAGAATTAGTAGTGTATGAAAAAAATGATGATGCATGTAAAAATACCAAAATAAGCATTTAAACACTTACCTTGAAGTTAGCAAAATATCTTTTAATTTCTGTCAGTTGAAACTTAGGGTTAACACCCTCCAAACCCATAATTGGTATACAATTTGAAAAATAGTTTCAGCCAATCAGGAGGAAGTAAAGACTGAAACATTTGTATCACAATCTGGCAGTTGCTGTCTGTTTTTTTTTTTCTCTCTCTCTGTCTCCTTATAGACAATTTCAGCGGTGACCCCAGCAACCATCATTTCCTTTAGAGGTCACACACTGTACCCTTTACGTAAGCTTCCTATGGGTGTGCACATCCACATATCAGTATCTAGCATATAAATATGTAAGTACATTCCACTTTTCAATATAACACATATTTTTCTACTAATCAGTAGCTGTTTATTAGGAAACATTTCAAACCCAGCTCACTTACATATCCCTTTAACCACTGTAAGGAACATACGGAGTAAAAATAATTGAAGCTATAAATAATGGCTTTGAAAGGCCACTGAAGTACCATATTTTTATAGATTGCTCGCGGGAAGAACATGACTTGATATTGTGTAAACTAATTTTAAATAGTTTAACATAAATGTATTCAGCCTTTCATTTTGAATTATTGTATTCAGCTTTGTTTTGTGGCAGCAGACATTATGACTTGTTCCTGTAAGGATTAAACATCAGAGAGGAATTAGAGCAACAGTGGTTTTAAATGAGATTTCTGTTCAATTCTGTTGAAAACTACCACTTTAAATTGCACACTTGGCAATATAAGAAAATAGAAACCAATTCCCCCTAAGATAAACCTCTCAATTGGGTTACAGGCAGACTAGCAGTCCAAGGTGGAAGCCCCATAACACAAGCAGAATCATCCCAAAAGGCTTACATGGCTACTATTGTTAGTTTGTTACATTCTTCCAACATGTGAAGTTTTTCCCAAACTACAGTGCTTTTTGTGTTCAGGAGGGTTAAAAATCTAAATTGCCAGGTACAGCAATCCTTGGGTATCCTCAGCACTGTGACATCTGCCTCAAGAACACAAGTAATTGCATTTAAAACCTTAATTTAGCTTTAAGGTGACATATTGAATCTCCACTGGAAAATATTGCCGTCCCCTAGGCTGCCAGTATTTTTTATCTTGTTACTCTTTGTAGCCGTCTCATGGCTCTGGGGCAGAGCTATATCTCAGGTGCTTTATAACTCTAGTTGTCTACTATGAAACTAAAACGGCTGACATGATGTATTTCTATAATGGCTTGGGAAGCCATATACACTGCAGTAAAACAACTGCTTGGCAAAGTAACTGTGTAAGGCTTTTTACTGGATTAAACTGAGTTTTTTTTATATAATATCCTTTTTTTTTCTTACAATGTTATTGAAGAACATTTTTTGGTCTAATTGAGTTTGCAGTTTGACCACAATTTTCTGGCAAGCAATGTTTATCTTTGTTATAGACTCAGACCCCTGTGGGATATGGTATCAAAATGATGGAGTGTATTGTCCATCAAGGGACCACTGGATTCTCACTTTGCTGTGCCACTGTTTGCTTATACGTATATAGCCTCGGAGCACACAGATGTTAAAATATTATCACAAAGTCGTGCTTGTGTGTTATTTATGCGTAGAGAAAGACTCCTCTGTAGGTCGGTTGTAGGAAATCTTTCAAGGATCATTGGAACATGAATATATATATATATATATATATATATATATATATATATATATATATATATATATATATATATATTTGAGCCTTGAGCAGACTAAGCATAATTAGGTAGCTCAAAGGTTATTAATTATTGCTGGTTGTTGAAGGCATTTATTTTACTTTGATGATGGTTGCATATGTGGAAGGGGCACTTACATTTCTGGAGGACAGGGCTTGCATTTTTAGATGCAAGCTTCCTGCTTCAGCTCACCTACAGGGGAAGGGAACAGGTGTCAAATCCCAAAAGCTACAATCATTTAATGTCCCCCACCCCTCTGTCTCCCCCTGCACCCCTACCTTCAATGCTCATTAATTAGAACATGCCCTCACAAACATGCATTATACAAAGAAATATTCAATAGCTTCTGATGTTGTTAGTTTGTTGCGTACTTGTTTCTTTAAGAAGTTGTTGTTTATATCTCATACGGCGTTGACTATCCAGTCAAGTTGAAAACTATTTAAACTGTTTCTATAAGTAACCACTGTTATAATTACATTTACAGACTAATAAAGCCAGTTACATGTCATACCTTTTGTTCTGTTTATATGCTTAAAAATACAGGAGTTTAGTAATAAACTACACTGATATGTATGTAACTCTCGCCCTCTTGAATTAAAATGTCATGTTTGGTTACCCAGGATCCTCCTCTCCTAATCCTGAGTGTACTGGCCGGCTTAGCTGTCCCTGGTCCAATTTTATTAATTTGATAGCATTTGCCTCTCTCTTTGGCTCTGCTTTATTATATGACCGGTTTTCTGCGTAATTCACTCTTAACACTTTGCTTTCAGAAAGTGATATTTCCATTTTTTTATAAAGGAAGGTTTAAATGCAATAGCTTCTTCCAAATTCTAAAAAAAAATCATAACCAATTATAAGAAATGAAAATGTTCACCCTCAATGTTCCCCTTGTGTAATTTAATTTTCACAGCTATTCTGATTTACAAACCGTATAAAATACAAAGCAAATGTCAAACCTGTAGTACTGCATGACAACTTCTAACCACAATCCATTTACTCATAAAATAATTAAAGCTTCTGCACCCATAATAAGTTATTTTCGATATAATATATATACTTGTTTTGTAGTTTTACATTAATCATGTTGAAAGTACCGCCGTAATTCAAGAAAAACTGCATGTGTTTGTGAAGCTTGTAACACTGGTGAAAAGCTACAAACATAAATGCATCTTTAGAGAAAATCTGAACTTTTCTGTTTATGTATGCATGGAGGCAGTTGGATGTGTTGTTTATCAGTAGAGGGAAGGGTGGGGGAGTGGGGAGAGGCGAGTAAAATGTGTTACTTAATTAATTAATTAATTAATTTATTTATTTGACACCTAAGACCTTACCCCACGCATGCTTAGAAGCAGGCAGCTTGAAACAATAACAGCAAGCCCTGCTCTCCAGGAATGTAAACGCCCCCCTCACTCTTAACCAAAATAGCATTGTTAAACATTTCTTTTACAGCATCCCCAGGAAAATAATAATATTTTAATGGAATATTATTTACCACATAACCTTTCTTCTGAGTCTCCTTCTAAAATGTTAATGTTAGTTGAGGAACATACCTCATAAACAATCAGAACTTTAGCGATTAGCTATGACATTAGGTAATGTGCATTATGGGAGTTTGGCTACTCATAAACAAAGCTCATCTGGCCTCTATAATGTATTTTAATATGTTAACCTGACATTCAGTAGTACACAATGTAGCTGAAGTTTTATGTGACGCTATCATGAGCTGACTCATGAGAAAGTAATAGATTTAATTATACACTTTATTTATCAGTAAATCCTGTTAAAATATATCCCGTCAGAGAGCAATTGAAAAAAGAAAACTTGCGTGGTAAATATGGTAAAACAATCTAAATTGTGTATATCATCATTAGTACTATAGATATTACGTAACATAGTGTAAAAAAAATACATATTGAGATGTCAATATTTGTGTATTTATATTGCATATGTTTTTAGTATGTTAATATATTCAGTGCCTGCCATGTCCATTACCTTACTATTTCCAAGACCTCATTGATCTCCATTGTTTTGTCATGTCAAGCAAAATGTGTATCTCTCTTTCCCCCTATATCTATCTATCTATCTATCTATCTATCTATCTATCTATCTATCTATCTATCTATCTATCTGTCTGTCTGATATATATATGTATATATATATGTGTGTATATATATATATATATATATATATATATATATATATGTGTGTGTGTATATATATATATATATATATATATATATATATATATATATATATATACATATATACTCATTCATGTGAATATGCAGGGAGGAGCACGATATTCTGGTGCTATTGATCAAACAAAACTTTTAAGGCGAACAACACCATTACAAATCAGTTCAACTTGGTGCAAAAAAATTGTTCCATTCATTTACCTTGAAAGTGTGTTTTAGTTGTCTGCATGTAATATATATATATATATATATATACACACACACCCACACATATATCTATATTTTCCTCCAACTCTTTAATGTTTTGTAATGTGTGTCATCCACCCCCTTGCCTGTGTGTGATTAATTAGCATTTAGCGTATGGCTGATGGAATTAGAGCAGCTATCCCTCAGTTCTCCTCTGAAGATTTATACCAGTGTGCTATTCATTGTGGTGGAGCTGCATTCAGTCAGAGCCCAGCTGAGAGAGCGAGCACATCCTTCACAGGACCAGTGCAAACATCGCTCCTTCTCTTTCTGTGTCTGCCCTTCCTGCTCGGTGGAATTGATAATACTTGCATATCCATTATCTCTTCTCATGGGGGACTCCTCAATGTTTTTGTAATTGTAACGTGTCCAGTCCTAAAGTCCCCTCGTCTTGAATGGGTTTCCACAGGGATCAGCAGGCGTTTGGCTGAGACTGCCTGTTTCTGCATCCTGGATTCGTACAGCCTATCTGGAGCTTGGATTAATTTCAGGAAATCAAACTTAGAAAATGCAATCGTCTTCTGTGTGTGAAAGCAGTGTGGGCTTTGGTCTCCTTAAAGCCTGTTTTTTTTTTTTGTGTGGATGCGAGCATGCTCAGAGTGCTGGCAAATGGTTGTCCAGTGACCATGAGGGAATGATTGCCGCTTTTCATTTATAATGCAAATTCTGAGGTGCCTCCAGAAGTGTGGCAAACTTAAAATGATGGCTGTGGTGAGAACATCTCTGCAGAAAGTTGTGGTCTTGTTGCATCACTTGCAAAGGATGGCAGTTTCTTCCCCACGCTACCAGAAGCTTTGCAAGGTGAGTTGTTGAGAGGAATGGGTTAATGATCTATAACACCATGGAGGTAGTGGAGAGAAAAGAGTCAAAACTTTATTTAATATCTGTTTCACTGCAGGAGTTTCCTCAATTCATGTCACTAAGGTGCGAGTACTATGTTATTCTACAGAGGCTATATTTCCACTTGGAGTATTTTATTTAATTAATAGGCTCACTGACTGCCTCTTCATACGTGTGTGTGTCTTTATTCTACCCACTCTTCCATTGATCTAGAGTCACTGAGGTGCGAACTTTCTCACTAGTTAGGTGGCATCTCTCCAATCGCCATCTTTCATATTCTATATCCTCCCTCCAATTCCTATCTCGTTCTCTGAAACCTCATTTCTAGCTCTTTTCACGCTTTGATTAACATCACTGACCACATAAAATCTGGAAGGGTCTCAATATAGTCAATATAGCCCATGTTTAATCTTTTTACCGGAGTATTTTTTATTTTATTCAAATGTATACTTAATCACAGAAACTCTATAGATTAATGGGGATGATACATAAATTAATAATAATATTTATAAAATAAGTTATATTTAAAAAATTGACTTCACTCGATTAAATGTTATTGATCAGGTTTGGCGCAACAGCTAATTTTACCATCATATATCCCATAAACATTACCAAAAATGTTATATGTTATTTTATATTTATGTATATTAATTTACAATGTTGTGTCAATAGGAAGAGTTTGTGGATTTTAGCATTGAGCAACCCTAAATATTAAAATGACATCTTAAAATAAGATCGGTTACAGTGAAGTTTCTTTTAAGGTGCTTTTTTATTCTTAAAGTATCAACACTGTTTGAATTGTTGAAGCATAGTTTGAATAATGTTTCTGTTTTGCAAGAGATTAGACGTGCAGATTCCTAATGGACTGTCAAAGTAAGGCTCATGGTGTTTACCCACTCCAGGGCACTATAATGTAAGCATGCTTTAAAACAAATGTGCTGGCACTAATTTTGTTTGGGTTTCCCAGCTTTTGGCCATGTACTTATTACCACCGCCGGGCTATGTCAGCCCATCTTTGATGGATGGCTCAGATCTGCTCACTGACTGCTGCTCATTAATTTTTAGGCATCATGGCAACTTGGTAACTTAGTCTACAGATGATGAATGCCTTTCTTTTGCTTTATTATCATAATGGGGTTGTTGCCAAAGTCATGGAAACCTCACTATAGTCATTATGAAGATCTATTGTAATCCTGGAGACAGGGATACTTAGGTCTTGTTTATTTTCACCCCCTCTGAATATTACCTTGAATAATATGGAGATCCATTGAGATCTTGGGAGCAATGACACTTCAGTCTTGTTTACCTTTGTTCCTGGGAATATTATCTCACTTAATATGGAAATCCATTGTGATGCTGGGAGCAGTGGTACCTCAGTCTTGTTTTCTCTTGTTCCTGGGAATATTATCTCAGTTAATATGGAGATTCATTGAGATGATGGAGACAGATACTCAAGTCAAGTTTACCCCTGTTCCTAGGATACTAAGAGTATGCTGAAAGCTATATAATATGTGTTGTATCTATTAGTATCACTTGTGTGTCCTTTGAGCTACAGAGTATAGGCACTATATAGGTATATATATATATATATATATATATATATATATATTATATATATATATATATATATATATATATATATATATATATATATAGAAGTAAAGAAACAAATAGTATTGCAGTATAGGCTGATACCTTTTTTTATAATGCATGCATTTTATTTATAGTGGAAAACTTTCTAGTCAAAAGCAATACTGACTTAAAGGGATCTGCCATTATAAAAAATGTATCACTGTATACTGTTACTCCAGTGTTCAGAATATAAGTAAGTATATGTATAAACATATAGATGCATTTATATGTGGTATCTATAATGTAATGAGTGTAAGCGTGTAACGCTCCATAAGGAGCGTACACACTTACGCAGCCGTGCGCGCGGCGTGAGCATGCGCCATGTGTGGCTTTAGCCACCCGCGCACACCAAGAGACACAGGGGAGGGAGGAAGAGGGGGGCAAAGAGACACATGGGAGGGGGCAGAGATACAGGGAGGAGACACGGGACAGAGGGGGAAGAGATATGGGGCAAAGAGACACAGGGAAGGGAGGAAGAGATACATGGGAAAGAGTGGGGGAAGAGAGACAGGGGAGGGAGGAGAGGGGAAGATACACGGGAGAGGGGCAAGAGACATGGGGGAAAGCGATACAGGGGAAGGGAGAGAGTGGAGAGAAGAGACACGGGTGGGGGTGAGACAAAGGGAAGGGAGGAAGAGATACATGGGAGAGAGTGGGCGAAGGGAGACAGGGTAGGGAGGAGGGGGGAAGAGAGACGGGAGGGGGGAAGAGAGACGGGAGGGGGAGGAGACGCATGGGAGAGGGGGGGAGAGGCATGGGGAAAAGTGATACAGGGGAGGGGGGGAGATACAGGGAGGAGACACAGGACAGAGGGGGAAGATATATGGGGGGGAAGAGACACAGGGAAGGGAGGTAGAGATACATGGGAGACAGTGGGGGAAGAGAGGCAGGGGAGGGAGGAGGGGGGAAGAGAGGCGGGAGGGGGCGGAGACACATGGGAGAGGGGGGAAGAGACATGGGGAAAAGCGATACAGGGGAGGGGGGAGATAAAGGGAAGAGAGTGGGGGGAAGAGACACAGGAGAGGGGGAGGAAATAGACAGAGGGGGGAAATAGGGAGGGAAGAAAGACGTGGAGGGAGGGGGAAGAAATATACAGGGGAATGGGGGTGGGGAAAAAATATTATCCTGTCAATTGACTTGTGTATAATATAAAGGATAAAATAGCATAAAACAAAATCCTAACTAATGATTAAAATGATTTATGTTTTCTGTGAAGACATATAGATAGAATCACAGATAGATGGTTCCATGTGTCTGTCTTGTAGTTCATGTCACTGCTTGCTATATTCAGCAGAGACATTACAGTTTACCTCACAGCTCAATATAAAACTTTTTCCTTATAAGAAGCAGGTGTTGCAGCGACTGCTTCTAGTGTCTTGCAGGCCACACCAGATGTTTATTGAGTTAGAAGCACTACGGACACATGGACAGTATTTAAATACAATTTGTGATATAGGAGGTGGACAGTATGGTAAGAAGACATGGGCTCCTTTCTCTAGCTTAATACTATGGTGACTACTAAAAACAAACTTTTTTAAAGCCAAAGGAGTTCCAGATTCAGTACAGAATTCACCCTGATCTGAAGCTGCCATTCACCATCTCTATTTGTCTCTATTAGATTCATTTTGATCATCAGGGAGCAGATTCAGGTCCCCACACCAGGCGCCTCATTCAGTTGCGTTTCGCCAATTGAATAGGGCTCTATACAAGCACAGAGCATATTTTTTTACAGAAGTTTTTAGTTAGTGAACTTCTATCCAAAAGCAAGGTCTTCACTAACTAAAAACTTCTGTAAAAACATATGCTCTGTGGTTATATAGAGCCCTATTCAATTGGCCAAATCAGAATTGAATGAGGCCCCAGGTCAATAAGAACTACATTAGTTATATTTACCTTGTACTTTTTTTAAGAACTACACTAATAATGATAAAAATACTTTTAGGATGTAAAAAATACAGTTTTTTTGTTTGTAAACTACATATTTGGGCAGCCATTGTTTGGTTTTACCTGCACTCTCAGCAGCACGTGTCCTTGCAAACTCTGGAGACTTCCATTTGTCCTATTAAATGCACTTGCAGTTAGGATTGCTTTACTTACATCGTATCAGTTGAAAGCTTCTCTGATTTTAGTCTTCTGCCACTTGTAGAAACAGATCAGCAGAATTAAAAATGGTTGCTCCCACTGCAGCATAATTGCATGTTCAAGTTAATAATATAATAGATGAAGTACCACCATGGCCAGTTTTTTTTATATGGTCTTTTGAATAAATAAATATGATAATAGGTCAAATGTTTTGTAAAGGGGAAAAAAAAACGTAATCACTGACTCTTCTATGTTTACGTCTCATATCAGATTATTTTTTATTGCAGGTATCCATTTATGTTCTCAGAAGGATTTGTCTTTGTAAACTAATGAGCGTTCCATTACTGTTACTGAAAGCTCTGTGCATTGTGTAAATAAAACTTCTTGTGCAATCAAAGTCTCCTCCTACTCTAGGAAGTTGATTACCAGAAACAAAACGGTAGATTCCACAGCGGGATAATTGAAAATAGTAGGCAAAATGTTGCAGGCTGCATTATTTTCTGAAACCGGTTGTGCATATTTTCAAAACTGTATTTTTTTAAAATGTGAACACAGCAGCAGCCCTTTAATCTAAGTTTTTTCCTTAATTTCTAAAAAATATTTTCCGAATTATCATGTTTAGTTGGTCATAATGTAAGTATGATACTACCATGAGGTAGACTGCTTGTAAGGTGAATCATGTTACAGTATTTGATGTCCAGTCCAAGTGTTCTCTGCTCCTGCAAATGCAGGGTGTATGATGTGTGCTGGGACATAGAAGCTGACATGTACATTGACACGTTGGTGACACGTTACTGGCTTTTGCATTATTTCAATTAAGTACAATTCACAACACTTGCTTCCACTGTAAAGGTTCATGTGCAGGTGAGGTTTAATTACAGTTGATCCTTAATGAACCCTTTCTAAGGTCGATAGGTCTCTTGTATATTCAATTGCCTACTGGACATCACTTTATGTTAAATATTGAAGGTGATGTTAAAGAAGTGAATTTGTATTCTGTGCTCGCTGGGTGGTCCCGTCAGTAGTGCATCTTCTTGTTGAACATCACTCCTACTTTAAATGGAACATCAGAGTAACCTGAATTAGGAGTAGTCTGACGAGCAGTAAAATTGTCTGTGCATCTCTTATGTTAAAGGGCTACTACTGTTGCATCAAATTAAATAGAATAAAAGACTATATTATATAGTAGGTTTATGCCTACCCGTAGGAATGCCAGTGTAATGCTGCCTTTTTAGCTTTTTTTTCAGTGATCTGTAACATTTCTGTCTCTAGATAAAAGCAATACATACGTTACTTATTCTTCAAGCTAAATGGGTATTCATGCCATAATAACATTTGCTTGCAATGTTTTGTGGTGCAATGCCTTGTTTAGGGCGTCACTTATGTAAAACTGCAAACCGTTGTGTCTCAAGGACCACGGTAAAGGCTCAACATTGTGTTGTATTTTGTTTAAAAGTTAATATTTTAGGGAAATTACACTAGTAAAATCTTTTTTTTCAGTCTCTTGTCAGTGTTCTCTACCTCAGAACACGTGTTTGTTTCAGAGTACATGATGCCATAAAACCGACTATAATGCTACTGTATGCTTCCAGTAGGTTTTCCTAAACTTGTGCCTCATTAGGAAGTGACTCTGTAACTGATTGGGTTGAGGTTGGTAGACAAAGGTTATAAAGCTTTATTTTTCCCCCAGTAAAACATCAGGAATATATCTGCATAATAAGAATTGACCACTCAGATTGTCCTCCATGTAATTTAACCTACAGTACACAAAGTAATTATAATGAAGGTAATTGAATTAACATTTCTATTTTGTTATGAGCTTGTGTTAAATGGGCAAGATTCCAGGTGTGGTACCATTTAAAACAATAACAAGTCATTTATCAATTTAATATTGAATATGCATTTTCTTACATCACTGATTTCTTTCATTAATGTTACACTGAAGTTTGCATTTGTTATTTTTTTATCGGCCTTTCTGATCCACCACTAAACATAGCCTTTATCTCTTTCCAATGGGTGGTTATTTCAGATTAATAGTGACACAGGTGCATTTAGCAATTTTTGAAAGGTCAAGTTGTGAGATGACAGCAGAGGGGCATATATTTTCATATCTCTCAGTTGACATTTCCCCAGGAAAATATATGATGAATTTATTTGTCTTTTGAAAGAAAGTCCCGTATTTAAGGGCAAAGGCTTGTTTTCTAGCCTTTACCCTGTCCCACTCTCTCACATTCCTGTTTTCGCTTCCCATCAAAATCTGGAAAACTTATTGAAGCCTGGAGTGTCAGTTCTTCAGAATACATATGGGAATTGTGCACATATTAACTGTGTGTTTCTGTAAAAATGACTTTACACATTATATAGAACTAGTGAATTGCCCGTCAAAAAAAGACAGTAATAAAATTGTAAGGCAGGTAATGCTGTTTGGCACAGACATACATTTTTTGTGGGGTCCGAGATCCTTCGGCGCTCATTGCGAGCCTCGCGATGAGCGCCTTTGGCACTCATTGCAAGGTTGTTGGTTGTTTGTTTTTTCTGATAGGCGCTTTTGCTGTTATCATTTTGTCGGCGCTGATCTTTTTTTTGCGCTTATTGCAAGGCTTTTGTGAGGCACGCAGTGAATGGCTTTTGTGTTTATTGCAAGTGTTTTTTTTTGTGTATATGTATTTTTGTATGCTAATTAAATACGTAATAAATGAATATACTTTACTTATTTTGAAGTAATATATGCAGGAAGCATTGTGCTGAAGAGCTGACAATCTGTTTTGATGTTCCTGCAGCATACAATGTTGGTATGCACTGTTGTAAGTCAGCAATGTGTGAAGCGATCCATGCCAGCAAATGCAGCCCTCGCTTTGCGAGCCCGCAAGCATTAGCAACAGCCAGCATGCTCACAACTATATATGTGATGATTATAGAATGGTGATAACAATACTTAATAGTGCATACATTTTCAAAAATATAAGTGTTCTTCTTTGGCCATGTTGGGAGGTTTGCAGTATACCCATACTAGTAGATATATATTCTTTACCAATCTGATTTATTGTAGATTTTATTTTACTTAGATTTACAGAGACATTTTTCATGTGTGGTTTGGGGCTACAGTATTAACTAAAATTCACCCTTCGCTTACTTCTAAGATTCCTCCAGCGTAACATATTCTCACCTACTTCACCCTTTCTTCCTGTTCTCTCTCAGGAGAGATGCCATTTTGCACAGATGTGACCAAAAGCAACACAGTCAGGTGAAAGGCTTCACATTACCAACGTATCAATGATTCTTCAGACTCAAAACATTTTAGTGTCTTCCGGTTAGCAGCATGAGACATTGGTAGTGTGAAGCACCTCCTCTGTGGGCATGGCTCTAGGTTACAGCTGTGATGGAACAGATGGCACTTCTCATGAGAGAGAACAGAAGGAAAAAAGGAGGCTCTAGATGGTAAGAATGTTTTAGTCTAGGGGCTTCTTATAAGAAAGTGATGGATACATTCGACATCATACTTGGTCAGTTTTATATTGTTTTACACTGAAAACAATACTTTTAGAGCCCCATGTCTTAATTAGAAATTATTGCCGACAATAACTGACCATGTATATCTATGCTTGGTGGACTTTAAAGGCTCAATGACAGGTAAACTTTGTGAATTTCAATGTAGGTTTACTGTAAGAAAAGTACATTTTATAATAAAATTAAATAAAAAAAAAACTTGAAAACTTGAAACTCTGCTGTATCATTTTAATATGTATAAATCTCTTTCCAGCCATTGTCCTTGCTTGATGTCCATAATAATTTTACACCATTTCCTTTATTGACACGTTCCTTATCCACTGACCTTTTCTATAGAGCAATCCTTTCATAAAGACCCTTATCAAAAATTCTAGATTTTCCCACTAAGATATTGCACATATTTTTATGTGGCTAAAATCAGAATCAATGTAATAATAATGTATGATCTGTGGTGTATCCAGGAACCCATAAAGCAGAAATACAAAATAAATTCTGAAATTAAAGGACCACCGTGGTCTATTTTATTTTTATATGTTCTTTTTGTTTTCTGCATACTTAAACTTTATGTAATAAGCCTGCTTCTTGCGGTTTCGTTCTCAGCAAGTTATGTCCTTGAAAATTAATGAGTATTCCATTAGCGTTAGACGATTCACTGGCAGTTGGAAATGCCACCTTCCCATTGTGCAGATACGAACAGGAAGTAGGTTCTGGAAAACAAAATGGTACCATAACAGCATATAAAGTATAAATTAAAGGAGGTTAAATCTGCGATTTCTTGCGGCCGGGTTACGGCTCTGCGTAGCGATATGTCTACGCTGGTATTCAAATGGGCGGTGCCGCAAGGAGATCCCTCTTACGGCCGATCGCAAACCATGCAATCGGCCCTAAGCATTTGCCGTAAGCCAGTAACTTGTGTTTCAAGGCTGCAAACTCGGAAAATTGTAAATGCAAATCTAAATCCAATCCAGCACTGTAAATGAATGGGAACACAATGGGGGACATGAGGATTAATAGCAAAACATGCTCAAGCTTGCACATCACCCAAATCAAATATTTCATTTCTAGTTTATTTTCCGTCCAAAGTCCTACGGGCTTGAATGACCTCCCAGCCAGTAAATCGTTATTCAAACCCATATGGGCTCGGAGGCTGTAGCCCGCAAACTCGAAGCATTGTAAATGCAAATATACATTCAATCCAACACTGTAAAGCACTGTAAATGATGGGGAACACAATGGGGGACATGAGGATTAATAGCAAAACATTCTCAAGCTTGCACATTGACAGAATCAAATATTATATTATATCAAATAATTTCTGTCCAAAGTCCCACGGGCTTGAATGACCACCAAGCCCGTAGCTCTTTATTCAAGCCCGTACAACTTGGAGGGTGAATGACCTCCAAGCCCGTGGGACTTACATGATGGATAGAACACGAAAATTGATCATGAATAAAGTATTTTTTTGCCGATTTGCGACCTTGAGAATGTTGTTCTATTAATTCTAAGACCAAACATCACTTTCACTTTTAATAAAAGTACAGGATGGCTTTTTTATTTGCTTAATTAGTGCTTCGTTTAGTAAGTAAGCCCTTTGTGACACCTCCGTGGTTCAAGTAACCTGTGGGTCGATTTTAGCCATTTACGGGCTTGACGGAAGCTAATCCAGCAGCCATTGTGGGTCTGACAAGCTCCAAGCCCGTGGGACTTGCATGATGGATAGAACACAAAAATTTAACATTAAACAAATATATATATATATATATATATATATATATATATATATATATATATATATATATATATATATATTTGCCGATTTGAGAGTAGGGGAATGTTGTGCTATAAATTCTAAGACCTAAAATCACTTTCACTTCTAATAAACGTACAGGATGGCTTTTTTATTTTCTTAATTAGTGCTACGTTAAGGCTTTTTTATTTTCTTAATTAGTGCTACATTAAGCAAGAGCGTTGGGGCTCGATTTTAGCAATTTACGGGCTTGACGGAAGGGTGAGCGTAGCATTTGAATAGCGAATTGGGATTTCTTGTGGCCGCGCAAGATCAAAGGCTTTGACGGAAGTAAGGTGTGATTGAGCTAATCGCAAGGGATCGCAGTTCGACGGCTGTAACCCACTCAGAGGCTGCAAATTGAATAGCTAAGTATCTTGCGGCCTCCCCTTGCGGCTACTGATTAGAAAAACATAGGATTTGAAGGAGGCCCGGTGTGTTTAGGAGCTACAGAAGGCATTGCCAAACTTGTACAAATTGTTTGATTTTAGGCAGAAATATAGAGTTTATAAGCACTTCTTAATAAAATAAAGTGGATAAAAGTAAATAGATACACATGTATATTATATTCCTAGTGAAATACAGAAATGTTCCATGTCCCATGTGTGTGTATGTGCAGATTCATACTTAAGTGCTGTTTTTGGCTGATAACAGCTTATTTCACATATGCATGAACACGGCCAGAGTTAGTGAATGGAGGGGTAAAATAATATGCCCTCCCCCCTTTACAGGCACCTAACTTTGATTGAAAGCTAAAAATACATGTAGGTGTTCAGATAACCTCTTTCTAAAAAAATAATGAGCTGTTTTTAATTAAGAATGCACTTTTAATCTAGGTCAATGCTGGTAACAGTGGGGCCCCTACCCTCATGTGGGCCCTTGTGCTCAGCATCTGCTGCACCAGCAGTAGCCCTGCCTCTGTACATTAATATAATTTACGGCTACTTCAATCTTCAGAATTAAATACATCCCAAATTGGATAGAAATGGGTTCGTTAGTGGCACTGCATTGTCAAACCTCACTGTGCCAGCAGGTGTCGCTGTTTCTCAATAACAGTGGTGAAAAGTTCTATCTGTGAATATATTTGGACATGAATTACTTAACAAAGCATAGAAATCTATTGCATTTCTCTTATATTTGTATTAAAAAAGAACCTGCATTGCATTTTAGGTATATCAGTGGCTGCAAAAGAGTGTGAGAGTATATGACCTGTCATTTTATACCTTGCCTTCAGTATATCTCACAGACAGACTAGATCACAGCACCATCGCTGTCTTACAGTCCGTGTAAACCCTGCAGGGACTGGCAAAGCCTTAGTTAAGAAACAGTGGAACCAGCACAAAAATCAATATTAATATTAACAAGTATAAATACCTCACTGGAAATCTTCATGCGTGCTTTGTTTTATAATCTTGTTTTTTTTGTAGGGTAATCTTTGCTTACTAAATATTTAAGAAATGTTCAGTCATGGTTAAAGGGAATCACGTTTTCTATCATGAATTAATAGAGCTCGTTAAAATATTACTAAATATCATAAAAATTAATGGTATGCACTCTTGGAAATGTATATTTTTTTCCAGAATGATGGCTAGTTATGAGCTTTTCTCAGGGATGTGAAAATATTTTTTGCAGTAAAAGAGTCGGAGGCGCTTAGTCTAAGAACGAACACTTAAGTAGGTTAGTTCCTTAGGTCTGGTGTCCTACTCAGAGAGCAGCCTCTTTTAGATCACTTGTGCCCTTCACAGGGAGAAATAACGTGTAATACATCAGTCTGGTCTCACTCAAAAGTTTATTTGATATAAGGGCGGTGCCATCTTTCCAGTAAAAATGTCAAATTAATTTGCCACATTGCTTTATTTGCACATACAACATAAAGCTCAGCTTTAGAAGAATCTGCCTGTGTCCAGGGCGCTTCCATCTTGGATAGCTTAATCACTACTAGCTGACAGGGAGTGTTATACGACTAGGACTTTTAGTGTTCTGCTCTTTTGTAAAGTGGTTATTTATAGTGCAAATTGTTTCACAGACCTGAATATAAATGCAAAATCCAAGGATCTTACTCTCAGGGTTTGATCCCTTAGGAACAAAAGTAAGTGTCTGTTAAACTTTCTACAAACATTATGCCGTTATCAATGACTGGGAGATACACAAGCAAACATATTAAACCAAATAAATTAAAATATTATCATCAATACATAGTGCATATACATCTTGAGCATATAATCATTTATGGCAGCTTTAATCCGACATGTACTAAGCAATATGTACTGGTCAAGGGGAAGCTTCACCTAATGAAAGAGAAGATTTTGTAGAACTTTTAAGTATATGTGTAAAAATGGTATCACCTTTTATTGCTAAACGTCCTCTGTATATTAGATGATGTGAGCTTCTGAAGAACAGAAAAGGGAATGTAATGGTCACAGCTTAGAACTGCAGCTGTAGCTTGACGCTTAAGCTTAGTTTGAACTTGCTCTTTAAAGGGCCACTTAATACAGCAAAGTAATGATCTCCTAAAAGCATGTTGAAATACTTTTTTAATTTTTGAAATATGTTCATTTTTCACTTAGAAATCAAATAAATTAAATCTGTGTCTTCATGTGTCACAAATTGCCCACAGCCAGACCAAAAGCTACAGCTCCATGTAGAGAGAAAAATAATTCAAAAGGTTAGCCCTTACCAAATCCATCTGTGCATAGAATGCTGGTATCACCTAAACAGGTCAGCTTAACGTTTCACTGCATTCCTGAATGCAAAAAAACCTGCTATCAATCACTGTCTTCATTGTGCGGCTCGGCTATCTGTTTTACTCATGTTAGAACTTTACATTTTGTTAGCTGTTATTAGTGTAATTAAAAAAAAAATGACCATTTTAACATACAGTCTTGTGCTCTTTCATGAAGAACACTTACAGTGAGGTAAATGGTCATTTATGTCCTAGCATTGAACCAAATTCAACACTTCAGAAACAAAGGTAAATGGGAACATTTTAAAAAGGGCACTTTTACATAATAATTAGCATTTTTAGATATTACTGTGCCTCTAAATGTTGTCCTCTGTTCTCATCAGAATTCCTCTGTTGCTCCGCAATTTAACAATGAATAAAGGCCAGAGGGTTTGGTTCTGAGCCACAATTTACTAGAGTACTGACAATGTCACCAGCAGAATGAAAAATATTAGCTGTGCCAAATATAATATATCATATGGACAGAAATTCTTAACCAACCAGTATAGACCAGCATTTTTTTTATTTTTAATATACTGACGCAACTATAGAACACAATGTTGTATACATGAGTCTTCCAGGCTTACGTAGTACATTCTTCTTCTTCTTCTTCTTCTTATTATCATTTGTTTGTAATGGTCCAAAGTATACCATAGCACTATGCATGGGCATTATCACTGAACTAAAACGATCAAGCACTTGTTATACCATATAATTTGTGGATTGTACACTAGTATCCTTTTAAGAAATTCAAAGTGCAATCTCTAATACAAAGTATTTTCAATTAAATATCTTATGTACTTTGATATACATTCTATTTAAAGATGTACAGATACAGAGAAACCAGTCATTTAACTTGCTTCTAGATTTGGGCTTGAGTGCTTGATTCGCTTTGCACAGTCTAAGACTATGGGGCATGTGTACTATACTTGGAGGTGCTAAATCTTATTCTGTGTACATCATAGTATAACATAATAGGAGAGAGGTTCTCTTAAGAATTAACTATTTATTATTTATTCCACATGACTTAAACTAAAGATCCCATGGGATCCCATATTTATAATATGTGTTCCCAAAGGAATTTAACAAATTAAGGACAAGATTACCTAGGATATGTGGTATTGGACAGTGTTGACTTATTTGTTTCTGTGTTAGAGAGATGATTGGTGGTTGTTTAAGATGACGTGATCTTATAAGGCTTTTTCTTACCTTTTATAAACATATACAGGCTTAATACACAGGGATGTGTACTACATATGAAAAAAATCACCTAATAAGAAGTCACTTGAGATCAGAGGGAAAAAAAAGAGTTAATTTTAAACACACAAAGCTTTCTTCATAGTAGGAGCAATCTGTTTGCAGAACTCACTATTAGTGGAGGCGGTGGCAGCACAATCAATAGAATATGTTAAGAAATGTGATAGATTTTCGTATCCAGTCCTATGGATGGATACAAATATCTAACAGTTGGGAACCAGGAAGGTTTTTATAGTGGCCAGACAGGCAGTTTCAAGCAGCATGGAAAGAAGACCTTTATAGATACTTTAAACTTTGGAAAAATATTTAGAAGCCAGAAGTAGACATTTTAGGAGCCCTGACGCACATAAATTTGAACCCCTGTTTATGATTTTTATAATTTGAATTACATCTGTGTTTACATGAGTCACAGATATGCCCCCAGACAGACCCACAGCAACAGCTCTGTGTAGTAAGCAAAAGAAAAACAGGTTAACCCCCAACTCATCTATCTGTTCAGAATACGTGATGCGAAAATCACCTAAAACGGTTAACTGGTCACTGCATTCATGAGAGGGAAGAGTCCTCACTAGATAGTTTTGGCAGTTAGGACAGATATAAGTCTATATGGGCAAGTTCAAAAAGTCTATGGAGATATATGTGGAAATAGAATGTGATCCACTTATTTTATCCACTTATTTTACTCGCACCTATAAAAATGTAAGGCCTATGGAATTTAAGGTCTCCGTTACTTTATATCAGTGGTTGTCAACCTGGCCTCTACCCGCCCACTAGTGGGTGATTCAAGCTTTCATTTTGGGCAGCAGGGTAATCACTAGATGGCGTTACCGGAGACAACGCTTGGCTGGTTGGAGAGCTGGTGAGAGAGCCTAGGGACAGCAGTCAGGACCTGATCAGTATCTAGTAAGTACAGGGTGATACATAGCTAGGGTAATATGATGTATGTAACTAGAATTGAGTTAGGGTAAATTGAGTTACTGCGGTCGGCCGTAAGGAATTTTACCATTAAAAGTGAGCAGTAGGTTTTAAAAGGTTAACTATACCCCTGCTTTAGCACCAGTAAGGAAAAATGTTATTCTCCATAGTGGGAGCTTTACATTTAAAAATGTATCCAGGGAGTGCCTAGTGGTTGCTCTACCAGTAGCTAATGTCACAGGATATGATTACATATTTCAAAACTTCACATTGGACCCAATGAATTTTAAGGGTTTATATTAATGTAATTTTTGTCAAAGCCCACACAAATTCATTAGTTCCTATAGATACATTTTATTTTGGAGTCTTGCTTGGTATTCATATTGACAAACAGTTTTATTTTCTTATTGTGTGATCACTTTTTACATATATATTACCCATGTTGGTATCCTTTAGCTATAAATCTAAATGTTACAAACGTATGTTAACAGGTGCTGTTGAATGTGAAGCTGAGGTCAAACAGCACCAGTTAGTTGCACAGTTCTAATTATGAGCAAGCTGATATTAGCTTTGATGGGGATGTGACTTGCTCTCAGTGACAAAACTATATACATGTTGAACTTGTTTCTTTTTTTAACCCCTAACCTCAGCTACCATAACTATATTTCAGTCCATTGAAGTTAATTACTGATCGCTTTACACACTTCACCTGCGTGAGCTGACAGTTGAATAAGATGAATCTTTTTTTTCTGTACCAGCTCCTAATAAGAGCAGCTTCTTGGTTGAGTGTATAAAGAAGACTTGTTCCTTGACGCAGAAGATCTTAACAGCTGTCACTGATACAGAACCTGTTTGCTAACTTTCTTTAGAGCAGTGACAGAAAACCAAACTCCCAGAGGAACTGTAGTGGCAAGAAAGTTACTAGAATGGTTTTCTTTTTTTTAGCAGAAAGTAACTAAAACATTTGTTTCTGAATAATTTATGACGGGAGGAAATTAAGCACAGGATGCTTTTATAAGGCACATAAATCTGTACTTATACTAGTATCTGCTTCCAGGCGTTAAATCCCCACTGGGTTGTGAGCAGGTAGATCGGAGGAAGGATTTGTGTTGATCTACCAGATAATTACTATATTTCCAACAGCTTGATTTTAACAAGTGATGGCTTATTTATTTCTACCTGAGGGATTAAATAGCGCATTGGAAATAAAAATGCAATCAAATTAAATATGTAACCACCTACTGCTTTTAGTAGTAAAGTCGGTCAATTTAGAGAAATTGATTTTTTTTTTACGATGAGAAAATTATTTTTAAAGTGTAATAATTCTGTTTCTAACCTACCAGTACTTATAGGGCTACAGAACACTTAAAAAGAACACATTTCTTTTAAAGACTTCATTAAAAGCTGCTAGAAATCATATGAATTTTATTTAAAGACACACTGTAGTTTAAAAGAAAAAGAGCACTTTTATTAGGAAATAAAAGCAAATGCCTGTATCGCACAAGCAACTTCCATCAAAGTAACATGGATGCCTCCAAAGTCCAGTAGAGGCAGTTTTCTAATTACAGAATAGCTAAATTATTATTTTTTCCTAATTTAAGCATGCTGTTACTGAGACTAAGAGGCTTGTGTGTGTGTGTGTGTGTGTATATGTATGTATATATGTATTTATGTATGTATATATGTATTTATATATGTATATGTAAGTATGTGTGTGTGTGTATATGTATATATATATATATATATATATATATATATCTATATGAAGAGTGAGGTAGCCGTGAATGTCCAGTAATCCAGATGAATAATCAGAGTATTGCAGTATATAGTTATACCTTTTTTATTGGACAAACATATTCATGAATGGATATGTTTGTCCAATAAAAAAGGTATCACTATATACTGCAATACTCTGATTATTCATCTATATATATATATATATATATATATATATATATATATATATATATATATATATATATATATATATATATATAAGAAGGCTGCAGACCAACAAGTGACTTTCCAGGGGAAAAATAGAAGATAAGATATAAGTGTATTTTACATTAAGAAAACCAATATGTTACATAATACCAACCCCAAACAGTTTACAATCTAGTCAAATTGGAGAAAGTCAAAAGGGAAGGTAAACATGGATCCTACTAAGCATCCACAAGTGCATTTGCTATGGTAGAGTTTAAGTTGAGCATGGTATTATGGCACAAAGGATTGAAGAATCATGGGGCTACTAGTTAGAAGAGGTTTTAACCAAGAAGGAGCTCTGGAATCGTACGGAACATTTAGGAAACTTTTGTGCACAGAGTGAAGAAGACGAGTTGGGGTATAGCCAGATGAGAGGTACAAAGAGAAGGTGTAAATAACTTTTAAGTAGAAGAGGAGAATTAAAATATGTATATTCACACCATGTTCTTGCCCGCATATGATGATCACATGTGCGTACTGGACTCTTACACTACACTTTCTGCAAAGTAGTATTTCCACAATTTACATCTGAATTTGCTACCATACAACTTCAAATCATGACCTTCTTTTCTATTTTTTATGAAATATTCACATTCTTTAATAGATTTGAACGTTTGTAGTATATAATAGGAACTAAATACATATGGGAAGATGGGCAGTATAATTGAATATTCGGTTAAAACTGTGACTGGTGGCCTAGTATTTTGCCAGCCAAACGAGCTTACATGTCAGATTTGGCACTGTTGTGATTTTTTTGTATACTGTTTAATATTGGCCTAAAGAACCGAAAGTACACAGACTTCCTCTGCCTCCCTCCGCTTCATTGGTTTTATTTAGGCCGTTGTTGTTGAATACATAATCAACAGGCTATTGTTTTTAAAATTGGTTGTCAGATCATCTTGGCTTTTCATCGGTTTGATATTGATGTATATATTGCAGAGCAGCTTCTTATTTGCAGTAAATCACTATAATCCACGATTTGCCGTTTGAAAAGAGACCATTTTCCCCTCTTACGAGTCCATGAAAAGTATAAATAAAAAATAGCAGATGTGTCTGGTACTGAATGATGATTATACACAGGCATTTATATCACTTGTCTCTGCAAATATATCACCAATGTGAATCTGAGATAGTTTCATCTCTGTAAATCATAGGGTCACCAGATGGTGATAATGAAGCTTAAAATAATGTTCTTCTTCAGCTGTGTGACGGTCTTCAAACTCTGTATAGATTTAGCATTCAGATTGTGTTATCGTAACAAACTGGAGAAATATAGAGAAGAAAAGCTTTGAGATATGGCACTAACATCCTACATTGAGTATTACTTCTACCTTACGTTAAATCTTGAA
Organism: Discoglossus pictus; assembly: GCA_027410445.1. Classification (NCBI taxonomy): domain Eukaryota; kingdom Metazoa; phylum Chordata; class Amphibia; order Anura; family Alytidae; genus Discoglossus; species Discoglossus pictus. The sequence goes on along the minus strand of CM050165.1, from coordinate 115,892,853 downwards.
ATGTATGCATTCATTTGATGTAAGAAATGTATTTATCCTCCTCCCATGTTGTCATTTTGTTGGAGGTTTCTCTCAGTTTTTATATTTTTTATTAGGTCTGTGCGGAGGGCATTGCCCACATGCCCATGTAATTAGACTATCAGACACAAGCCCAACGGGGCAATTTTTTAGGACTGCGTTATTATTATTATTAACCTTTATTTGTAATGCGTTCACATATAGGTTAGATACAAGTCAGAAACAAACTAGGAAAGAACGGATGGCCGTTATTGAGTATAAAGTCAAGCAAACAAAGTGATTTCTCTAAAGCACCCAGCAAGACTGAAAACTCACAAACTTACAGTCTAAAGGACTTATCTGAGGGCGTTTGGGAATGTTCTGTTACATTTTACTGTATGGAAAATGTGTGTGACATTTAATTTATAGGAGTGGTGGAGGAGACATTTTTCAGGCTGTAATTTTTGATCTAATAGGATAATTTACTAAGTCTTATAGCCACACTACTATGGGCCTGTATTCTCCCAAATCTTGAGGGGATTGCGATCCACATTCAGCTCTAACCTGCTGGTGTACTAGGGAATCCTTTTGCCAGTTCAGTGTCTTAACTAGCTACTACTAATCTAGGTGTTTCTGCTCTATCGTTGTCTTATTCACAGAAGATGCTCCATTTTGTGCAGACGTTATGGTGTTACTGATGCTCCATTTTCTATTGGATGTATGGCGCCTCTGGTTATCCATTTTGTGTAGTTTGCATGCTACGTAGGGATCCATTGATATTCCATTATGTGTACGGAACTATATTTTTATGTTCTATAAAATACAAAAAATTACCCCTCCTTTGTCTTGCGTGTGGAGTTTAATGATTTGTATAATAGCCATTCTAATTATATCATATCTAATCACTTTATAAACACAGCCTTCAACATTTGTACAGGAATGTGGCATCGACAGCCAATCACAGTCATAAAAAAATTAACTAGCCTCGTTTCTCTTTGTGTTTTATTCCATTTGTATTTCACGAACTTGTTTTGCATAAGTATATAGAGTGCAAATATGTGTTCTCCTTGTAGCCTTTTAACATTTTAACATCTGAAATGTATGTGTACATTATTGCAAAAGAACTAACTATATTTCGACTTGTTTAACTTTTTATGTGGCTCATCAAACCCCTGTCTGTTGGAAAAAACATTCTTCGGTGCTCAGATCCAATTAAAATATCTCTCTGAAACATGTCTCTCTCCAGGGTGCTGATTTTGGAAGTGTAAAAAAATTGAGCTTGGGTATTTTAAACATAAATGATCTCCCCGCTTTTTTTGTCACTTCACTTTTTTTTTAAATTACAACCAATTGTAATTATATTATTTATATGTGTACTTTTTTATGTTTGCAATAACTGGGTCAGTCGCTGTGTCACTTTAATATTAGCCCTCAGCAGTACAAGATAGAAGTCTGATAAATGTAATATATTGTCTAAAATGCTCCTATTCTTATGGTTTACATAGGTGCTAAGAATTCCTTTAAGGGCCACAGTAAAAACCAAACTCATGTTTGTTTGTTGAGCATAAATATTAAAAACAAAATGCAGTTGAAAACCAATACAAGTTGATATTTCTTTACTTACTTTTTAATGTGTCAGTTTATTCCCCATCCCTGTGCTTCATCAGGGGATAGAGCTGCCTGATGTCTGGACCATCATGGAGTTGGAAGCGGGTAGGACTGTGATTTCATTGGCCATACACCCTGATCTCATTTGCTCTTTCTCCACTGCCTACATAGAAGTACTGAAGGTAAAACCTCCATGCAGCTGCCCCGTTGGCCCTGCTCAGTTACATCACATGTGCGAGGCCAATGACTACACCTATGATCATAGCTCCACCCGCTTTACTCAGTATGAATCGGAGTCTGACTGGTCAACATTTTTTTTAACCAGTCCATAGACAGAGCTGGCCATGCCCCCTCATTGGCACTAGCGACTTGCCCGTCAAAAATTACGGCAATAAAATTTGTAGCCAGGCAATGCTATTTGCCACACAATGCGAGGCTCTCCCCTCTCTAACTTGCAAGCCTTGCAATGAGCGCCTTTGGTGCTCATTGTGAACCTCTCCCATGCCTCGCAATGAGCACCTTCAGCCCTCATCGCGAGCCCCGCAATGAGTTCCTTTGCCAATCCCCCCTCTACTTTACGGTCCTCGCGATGAGTGCCTTTGGCGCTCATCACAAGCCCTGCAGTGCTTTGCCGCTCATTGCAAGCGCTGTCCAACCCGCAACTCCCATTGCAAGCCTCTCCCCTCTCTCTGACCCATGCGTCTATTTCCCCCCTCTCCCACCCGCTGTCTCTTGGCTCTCTCTCCCTGCCCTTTGTTTTTTATCTCCTTCTTTCCGTCCCCTGTGTCTCCCCTCCTCCCCCCCTGTCACCCGTGTGTCTCTTTCCACCCTCTCCCTCCTCTGTGTCTTTCTTCTCCCTCCTCTGTGTCTTTCTTCTCCCTCTCCCTCCTCTGTGCTCTGAAACCATTTTCGGGCACAGAAAATAGATCAATTTCCCAATGCCCGAAATATGTTTCGGATTTACTGGCGTAGAGTTTGAGGTTGTAATGTAATTTGGTAATCAATTGGGGTCTTTTGGCGACCCCCAAACAGCTTTGGAGTTACTGGTTTGCAAAAAATTGCAGCCATTGAAGCCGTAATGTTTTCAAAGTCTTTCAGGCTTCTGCGCTCATTGCCAGCCTTTTTCAAAGTCTTGCAAGCCTCGCGATGAGCGCCTTACTTATAGAGTGATGGAACGCACACAAACAACAATAAGTACAGTTACATCCCAAGTAAGACAGTTTGTAAAGTAAGAATGTCTGTCTCTAAAATCACTTCTTTTGGTTTGTCTTCCTGCTGTTTCAGTGGCACTGACACACAGAAGGGCAGACCTCCGTTGTTGTACTGAACATGTCAGAAGCCACTGAGATGTAGACTGGTACATTGTTGTATCTGCCTCCGATTGGCTATAACTCAATGTGAATTTTATTAATTTCGCTGGGATTTTCAGGTGCGTTCGCTCACAAAATCAACTGCCAGATAACTGAAGAAGTTTTGTAAACTTTAGGATAAGTTTATTAGTGTGTACTTTTTCTTGCAAAAAATGTTTTCATACACTATTGACTCTCCTCAGTTGCATTCATAGTCCATGAAACTTCTATATAAATTTAAGAAATACAAGAAGGAAAATGTTTGTTATGACTTTAGTAACAGCACCTATTTATAGGCAACGAGAAATCACTAACATGATTTGAGCCTATTTGCATATTGAGCATCTGCACTTGTAATTTGCCTTCAGGAGAAAAAACAAAGCACTTTCTGAAGAATGACAGTGCTGTACAGAGCTAGCTGTCAGTGAATAACACTTACTTGTGAGACAGACTGGGACAGGGGAACCTTAAAAAGGAGAGGTTAATACTCGCAGAGGGGGGTGACTACCACGGAAGAAAGAAGTCTGTGAGCTGATGGCTGCAGCCAGACATTTACAAATCAATACTTCATTAGTTAAGACAATTTGGAAATAATAGAGCGATAAACTGTTTTAATGAGAAATTATTCAGAAAAGCCGTCATTTGTGTTTCCATTCATGCAAGCACAGATTGCAAGACCCGTGTGCATCTTCTGTCAATCCAAGCACCGGGCTACTTGTTGTAGACCAGATATCTCCAACCATTTAATAAGGGCCATTTGCTAATAGAAATATTGCAAGGTATTAAATGTATGTGCAAGTGAGCTGGGTTATGAATGCATCTGGTAGAGGAAAATTAGTAGTGTATGAAAACATGTGTTATATAGAACATTTCAGTTTACTTACAAAGTTATTTGCTCTAAAGACAAATCCAGTGGTTCACACCCACAGGATGCTTACATAAGCCGGGTACACACAGGAAATACAGCAGTGTACCCACAGCAAGATACATATTTTATCCTTTCTGGTACAGAGCACAAGAAGTAACTGTTGCAGTTCTTGTACTGAGCACATGCCAGAAGCCACTGAGGTGAAGAATGATGCAATGCATTATCCTGATTCTCAATTTCTAAGTTTTCTAAGGGTGCACACGATAAAATGCAAATGCCAAAAAACATAGGAAATTTTGCTAACTTCAAGATAAGCTAATTAATGTTTAATTTGGTATGTTTTCATGCAAAAACATGTTTTCATACACTACTAATTCTACTATATCAGATGCATTCATAATCCAGCTCACTTACATATCCCCTTAAGACATATAAATATAAAGGCATACATTGCAAACTGTGTTATGACAAAGTAAGAACTAAAACTGATTGTAAGCTCTTAGGACCACTGTTTTCAAAATATCCTCTTTTAAAGAATCAAAATAGGCAACAAGTTTGAAAAATTTGTAAAAATGTATCACAGTCGGTAATTTATTACATACATTAAATAAATTAGAGGTTGTGATTATTATTATTATTTTTTTTTTCACGTTCTAATTATGTTACCCATTTTGAAGTGAAGTTCTCCAAAAGAAGATATTTTAAGTTTTGACCATAGTGGACCTTTAAGGTAAGATTACCCTAAGAGCTTGCAATCCGTTTTACTTCAGTAATCTACTTCTAGAGGTGAGAAAAGTTTTTTTACTTATTCATTTTGCCCGTTATCAAGTTTAATTATTCAAAAGACTGTAGAAAAATATGATCACAGCGACCCATTCAGGATAGTGATATCTGGGGACTTGCCCCTGACAGCCAATACATATTAAAGCGGAAGTATGAGTCATACTTGTCTGCCAATGCTGTGTGCACCGCCTGTTAGTTTTAATTACGTTTAAACAGGTTTTACTTACTATTTTTCATTCAAAACACAACTTTGGTAATGTGTAAAATATGCTCTTTTAAATGCATGAAAAAAGAATTGTTCCATGTCCCTTTAAGTAAAGCAAATATTTTATATAAGAACTTAAATCAATTTGGGTGATACTATCTTCCCGTGGCAATTTAGCGATCACTTTAATAATTAAGTGAGGTTCTGCAGCCAGAGCTATTCGTTTAGTGGTGAAGTCAAACAAGTTGTGCTCTAAGGTCAAGTCATTAATTGGCAATTAGTTTTTTTTATTTCACGCTGCACATTTTCACTGCAGCCTGAGTTTTATTACAGCTATATAAATTAGCTTTAAAAGGTTTCCCAAAATAACTTGGGTTTGTTTCCTGTATGCAAAAAATTAAATGTCAGCTGTGAGATCATCTGCAATGTTTGTTTAGTGACTTCTGTGAAAGGGTTTCTTAGGGTGTCCGGTCAATGCAAGTTGGATAAGTATGGATTTTAGTAATTTAAAGGGCTTTACACACTGATTTTTATATTAGACTATGCATTTTCCTTATGCATAGTCTTTTTGTGATATGCACTCTTTTTTTCTGAATAGCACTTTATATCCTGTCCATTATCAATTCTGCTTCTTTAAGAGAGTTGATGATGTTAGTGTATCTGCTTCTTTAAGAGAGTTGATGATGTTAGTGTATCTGCTTCTTTAAGAGAGTTGATGATGTTAGTGTACTTTTAAAGATTTTTAACAAACCAAAAATACCTAAAAATTCTGACCTTATTAAAAGGTTTTAGGACCACAGTGATCAAATATTCTCTATATGTTTTTCAAATAACAAAACTTGCTAATGGGCAAAATATCTTAAAAAAAGCAAAACTGAATAAATAAACAAACAGCATGTACATTTTTATCTTTGTATACAATGATTCATTACTGCAAGGATCCAATGTCTTTTTTTCACCTGATCCAGGTGGTTATTTCCTCAGGGGGGTGTGTCCTTGAAATGAGAATTTTGTTAGATATCATCAATGCATTGGTAGTTGTCGATGTCACATTTCCATTGTACAAATAGAAACTCCCTGTGCTTTCAGTCTCCTTCCACCTCAGGAAGCAGAACTGCATAAAACAAAATGGCAGACTCAACAGCAGCTTAATTGCATGAAAAGGTAATATAATAGTCTGTATTTTTGTATTCTCCATAATAAAATAATTATGCATATTTTCAAATATAACGCTTTAAAATAGAATATTTTAAGTTGAGGACCCTGGCAGTCATTGAAACACATGTAGTAACACATCTTTATTTGATTTATTCAAAATGGCAGCCATAGCCCGATTTTATAGTGCCATTGTTGTATTTGTTTTTCCCCAATACTGAAACCTATTTTGAGTAGTGTAGTGAAATATATATTCAGCACTGGGGAATTTATTATTACGTTTACCATGTTTTCAAGGTAAGGATAATTTAATTTTAGATGTGTTAGTTTTTATATATATTTTTTTCCTGGAAATGGATAATGGAGCTCAGATATTCTTCAGTCCAGCACATTTATTAATATATTACTTGTCCCTTCTAAAAGGTTGGCAAACATTTGTAATTACTTGCGGTGTTAAGCAGAAAGCCATGTAGACGGAGAAACCCAAGTTCCCGGGACCACATAATTAGCATGGTGATTTGCCATCTTGCAGCTCGCACAAGGTCGTAGACTTTCATCTGTAAACTGCACTTAGTTAATGAGGCAGCAGTCTTTTTAACAGTGAATTAATTGGAATTTTACTGTAATGGCATCAGCAACCTATTTTTTTTTTATTTATCCAATCAAAAATTCAGTTAATTTAAAACTCCCTATCAAATGTAGAAGTATTTGTTCAATGCAAAAGACTGCTGTAGGCGTGTATCTATCTCTGCCGTCTATTGTGAAATTGAGGCCTCCATTTTTGTATATGGGTATATATATATATATATATATATATATATATATATATATATATATATATATATATATATATATATATCTTACTTGCCACACTGAAACTAAGGCCTAAATTACTTTATCCATGTATCTCTAATGTCCACATAGAATAAGTCTCCGTTGTATGTACCTCCCTTGCCTGTAGTGAAATGGAGACCCACAGAGAGGATACATATTTGGTAAGAGAACTGAAATGTGAACAGAAAAAACTTGTCATATATTGTCTGTCAAATTATTGATCTAATAATCTGATGTAACATAAACCAAGCCATACTACATAAAAAAAAAAACTAAAAAGTTTCATGGGTTTCTTCTCTTTTTTCCTTCTGTCGTGGATCAACAACATCTTCCAGTTGAAGGACCATGAAACATTGAGAATAATAAACACAAAAATAGTTAATAATAATAGTGTAATATGATTAATAAATGTTTTATATATTTATCAAAAAGAGATTCACATCCAACTCAATTTTTTTTGTGCATTTGTATCTACATTATTTAAACACACAGATGTCTTGTAATTTCGAAAAAAAGTGGTGGCTTACTTCAACCTCAGTTGATAACGCTCTTGCTTTGGTGGGCAGATGGAAAAAAATCCCACTTAATTGTGTGACAAAAACACCTATTATGAAAATTCAATACCATCGCCTACATGTTTCATCTATACGGAGACTTCTTCAGGGTTTGTGATCTATGTGATATACCAACTTGAGCTCTGTGTCATTAGATCAGATTAGCGCTGTCGATCAATAATTTGATAGACAACTTGCATTGTGTGTGATATAAAGCACGTTTATTGAGACAGCTGCATGATTAGATTGAAACTGTTGGGTGCGATAGGTTGATAAAGTTAAACGCATTGTAGCATATAATTTGTAGTTGCTTTATGGTGAAGAATAAAGATACTATAAATCACCATAGAGGCGTCTTTCACCTAGTAAGAAATATGGGTGCCCCAGTGTGTACTTGTCACCATAATATGGAAACTATCTGTTGAACAAATATATATAATTACCACTAAATGGACATCTAACCGTAAGAAGTAAAATTATGAAAGTAGTTGTTTAGTAATAACTATTGGGACCATTTTCAACTACTCCCTTCCAGCCAATGATGAATACAGCTGTTTAAGTGCTCATCGGCAGATAATCATAATTCATACCTATTTGATACCATTGCTCATCCGTACTAAATCCTACATGTAATTTAAAAAAAAAAAATCCTTGATCGACTGGATCTTCCTCAAAAAAACAAAAAAAAAGACGGTAACATATTTTCAAGTAGCCTCTTCTAGATGAACGAAGAACAAATTGCTATGGTTTGGTCCCATCCTGTATACATTTAATCCAAAATTTTGCCAGAATAAAGTGTAATAAAGTACCAAATACACTGTGAGCTCATGGATCCAGTTTATGAGATATATATTTTTTTTAACATAACGTAATTTTTCATTTTCTATATGTTTTGGCAATACAGTGTCAAATAATTTAGATAAATTTGAGTTGATTTCTCACATTTACGTTTTTGTTGCATTTCCTTGACACGTTGTCCTAATCATTCATAAGGATATTAAGTGAAGTATGACAGCTCTCTGAAAAAAATGCTTAACACAATGAAAGTTTCCAGTGCACACAGAAACTTAACATGCATTATTTTTTATAGTTAACAAATTGGTTTCTGTGCATTGGCTGAGAGTTTCTGCCAGAAGACTGTGGCCCTTCCTTTCCATCTGGCTGTGTTAATGATGCATGAGACAGAACGGTATAAACTGCTATCTTTCTCATACAATGCATACAGACTCTCTTAGCTGCTAATCAGAAGCTCAGACTTTGAATAGATTGCCACAGTGGTCAGAGTTGAGTGACAAAGATGCTTTTTATGTTGTTCTACATAGGGATCAATAGAATTGATGCCAATTTAAATTGTAATTCCCGTGTAACCTTGTTCAGTCCTTGCCCTTGTTCTAGGTTCTGGGTTGACTTCGGCATAATCTAAGCATGTTTGATTTTGTAGGCTCTTTCTGCTGAAAGACCAACTTTTTTTTCTTCCAATGCTGTATGGTAATTCAGGAACATATTCGGATTTCAGTATTTTTATTTCAAGTTTTAAAATAATGCCTATCTAAAACATATTTAAAGGGCCACTGTTTAAATACATACCTTTATATACTTACATGTGAAAATAGGGAAAAAGGTTTTACAATGTAAAAACTAAGAATGATGATCAACAGAAACCAAAATGGTAGATTCCACTGAATCATCAACTTCCAGAGGTGCAGAGAATGCAGACAGAGCTTCCGTCAGCACAATGGAAATGTGTCAACTAAAACTGCCAGTGCTTAAATTAGAACTAATGGGAAGTGGCAGGCAGAACCTAATCAGAAAATAACATATAATCTCACATTATATACACAAATATATGAAAGATGTAAACACTGCTTTTTTTTTTCTTCTTTGCTTTCTGAAAACATTTTGCCCATAATAAAGGTTATTATAAAGACCACACAACAAAATTGACCTTTTTAAAGTGAATCCATAACATTAGGGTCGCCGATACCTCAACCCATTTTAGAGACAAACGCTGTATTGTTATCTTTGATTTTCTATTAGATATTAATAATCAAAGGGCACACTGCAAGTATGGTTGATTTTAGCTTCCCATTTACTTGCCCTATTACTATAGTCTAGCATTATTAAATTCATCATTATTATCCATGGATCAAATAGTGTTATGATGTGTAAACCAGCAGTTGTCATACTATTCCTGACTTGGACCCAATGTGTCTGTACTATGGTATCATCAGTGTACCACTATATCATCAAAGTACTTTTGCACCATATAAATACCTACTCTTCCAAATCTCCCATTAGAAAGCAACTTTGCCTTGGACACAAAGTACGTTTTATGCCGTGTGAACATCCATGTTGCATTTTCCGTTGCACAGTATGATCACCTGCTTTCTGCTGTCTACATGACCCATGCATGATCCATTTAGGCTTAGATGATGAATAACGGACACGACGACTGATTGGGAGAAACAACGGGCCACAGCTTTATTTATAAACAATTATATATAACAAAACATAACTTTATGTACACAAAATACCGCAATACTTTTTCCGGGGGAGGGGCCTGGCCACGCAGAGTGACCTCACGCTTTTGGACCCTGCCCAAAGCCCCAATGCTTATATTAAGCACACCCTGTGAGGTAGGGCCAACGCCCACTTAGGCCAGTGGGCCGGGCAACTCACCGCCCGCTAAACCACTTCTCCACTAATTCCTTGAATACAAAATCTTTTTTTTTTCTTTTTTTTTTCTTCATATTTTCTTCATATAAACATTAACATTTTTCTTTTTTAACACTTGACCAAAATAACAGGGTGGGTGGGTGGTATTTCAGTCGGGAGACTGCGCTGCTGTGCCAAACGGCGCAAAATGGACCCACGACACGCCCCTGATGCTAATGATTGGCTGACAACCTCACAGGCTCCGCCGGGTCACGCGACGCTACGTGCTGACCCAGGAAGCCTTTGCAGTCTCCGCTTGGACAATCAGGAAGCGGCTGGCTTAGTTGTGTGCATTATAAGATGCTATGTGAAGATTCACATCTTGCTGCACATCTCATATTCATAACAAAGGGCTGCAACATATACTTTTAACAATCCATGATTTATAGTGTCTTATTTAACAGGCTATAATAACAACAACTGACTACTGGTCGAGTACAACCTCAACACCATTGTATAAAAGATCAGAAACCGTTAATAGAGCTTTCTTTACTATATAAATTAAAGCCTTGAATGCATTTTTCCCTCTAAAACGGAATATGATGTAGTTTATAAAGTTATATGATCAGGATGAAAGTTACATTGGGATTTGAAGCGTCACCTTTAAGGCCCAATGCGTTTCTGCCAATAGCCGAGCCAAAGCTAGAGCGAAACATCAAGGTGTATTAGGAAAGTTCTGTGACCCCGTCAGAAACTGAGCGAAGCCCTGCCAGCAGGGAACATGCATGCCAGTCTCTGTGATTGCACGAGTGAAACCTGCAGAATTGAAAATATTAAGTTAAATTACTTTTTCAACTCATCCCCATTCTTTTGTTTTCTTTCAGCTCCTAATCCTGAAAGATATAATTACAGGTTCAGCTGTTCTTGTGATGAAGTCCTGTTTCTGTCTGGGCAGTCATGCTGTCGGAGAGGGTAGACTGGCTCAGAGGTGCAAAACAAAGTCTAATAGCTTTCCGTTGTATCGTGTATCCGTTAATCTCTCTCTATTTTAATGTGCTAGTAAAGGCTTTTTGCCTTTTTATAAAGATATTCCAAATAAATTTATACTTTTTGAAAAGTGCACGTCACATTATAGTGGTACTAGCATTAAAGTTCCACTATAATTTCCCTGGTGATCCAGCGGTTAGGATTCGGTGCTTTCACCACAACGACCTGTGTTTAATTCCAGTCAGGGAACCAATAGGTCATACCACCCTGAAGCCGAGTAGGGTTGGGCTTGGATGGTAGACCACCTAGGAATTCCAGGAGCTGTATGCTGTTGCTCACTGGAGAAGGAACTGGTCAGTGTATCTGCCATGAAAACAAAGTGGATTAGCGTGACCATGATGTGATAATGTGCAAAATGTTTTACACATTTTACCACACATTTTATGTATTGTCTCCACATTTGCTTTAATGGCAGGAGTTATTTTGCCTTTTTTGAAACCTGGAGGCACTGTGGATTCAGATAAAAATCTCTATTCAGTCCTTCAATGTGATGAGAACTAAAGAGAAAGGTAAACACTGGTATATTAATCCACGGGCAAAATAGCAATCCAAAATGGAATCCCCCATGATGCATGCAGCGTTAACTAAATAATACATTTTCCTTAAAATGTTTTTATACTCCAAGTTTACAAAGCTCCTAATGTTGATAGTTTTGTTACATAGTACACACTATGCACATTTTTCCTATACTACAGTGATCCTTTAACTAACTTGTTATTCTGAATTAAAACCCCAATACCCCATTTAGATTATTAAAGGACTACTGAAGCTACTGGATTTCATTTTCTAGGACACATTTGTCCAAAATGAGTCCTCGGAGGCCACATTTTCAGTATATCCCTATAACAGCACAGGTAATTAATTATTAAGTAAACCGACTATTTCACTGCGAGGATAAACCTTTTAAGTAGACCATTATGAGTTTACTAAACCAGACAAAAAAATATACTTTTTTGGCCATGAAGTTCAACTTTTTTAGATCTTCTCTGAAAATTGACATAAAATTGTATATTGTTCCTATTCAGAAATATCCAACTACTTTTTAAACTTTAACTGTTGAACTATTTGTACTTCCAGGAATGTATATAGTAGCAGAATTATACTTCCCTTCCACCTAATATCACTAATATTTGACCTGCATTTGTAGCTGCTGTCTGACATTGAGCTCTCTTACTTAGGATGTTGTCCACAAGCACCATTAAGTCCTTTATCTCTGATACCCTTAATCTATATTTGTTCCTTTCAGATTTTTTATTTGTTTAGTAACATTTATCTAGCACTTTTGTTTAATATTAATCTCATGTTTATTTTTTCCTTCTCGAATACTTAATTTTACCTTTCTGTGTGTTAAATCACATCTGCCATTTTAATTGCGTGCCAAAACCCAATAGCCGTGCTATTATGCTAGGCATTTGCAGTTGTTAACTGGTCGAATTTATAGTGCAGTTTATTGCATGTTTGTCACAAAGGAGAATACTGATGCATGAAGTGAAGCTGATTGCATTACTAAATAGTGTTGTTTACATCCAAGGAGTCATCTCAAAAGCCTGTCTGACCATTAAGACTAATCAACTGCTTTTCTTCCTTGCTGGATTTATGCATATCTGAATTATGCTTGAGGTCAGCTGTTTAGCCTCTGATTAGGCCACTCTAACCTTGAATCACATCACTGAGGCTCTAGCAATTTTCTGAATTAAGTGAGTACTAAATCATGTTATGTACATGTTATTAGGTTATGTCTCATGATAGGTCCCGCTAGTCTGTCTGAAATCCAAATAGTGTTTTTTTCAACACCGTTCTAATTGTATATTACATGTTAATAATTGCTTTATATAGATTTGCATTTTTAACTACTATTTTTACGAACGCTGTGTGCGTGTGTGCATTCTCCAACAATCATTTAACTTATGGTGGGCAAAACAGTGATAGAAGCCCCCACAGTACAGTAAATAAATAGTGCATTTGTGTACATATTTGAATGTGTAAAACAAGTTAAAAAAAAAAAAATTATTTCCTGCTCAACATTCCAAGAAATACAGTTATTACACTGCATTCTGGGAATCTGGGCAGGGTCATGCAAATGAGCTTACAAAAGCTTCACTTGTAATACAATACCATTGTAATCATGACTACCTTTAAGCATATGCCTGCTGTATTACACAGCCTTAAGCAAAACCAAAGATGGATTATGCACAAACCAGAAAACCTACCCACAGACAGCTGTTTCAAGCTTAAATGGCTCTCATCAGTGTGGGGTTGGTACCTGGCCTGTGCAGTAGATTTTGCGGGGAGGTAGTTTACCACAACAGTCATTTAATACAGCAGGCATATATTTAAAATGAGCCATGTTTAAAACTGGTATTGGATTACAAGCCTGAAGCCTCTGTCGGCTCATTTGCATGTCCCTGCCGAGGTTCCCAGAATGCAGTGCAATACTGTGTTTCTTGGAATTCTGAGCAGGAAATAAGTCTTTTAACCTAGTTTAGGTATTTTAAATGTTAACACAAAATGTACTTTTTATTTACTTTGTGTATGTGTATATGTATATATATATATATATATATATATATATATATATATATATATATATATATATATATATATATGTGTGTATATATATATATATATATATATATATATATATATATATATATATATAACATTTGTTATAAATTAGGCACAAATATAATGTTGTTTCTTCCTACAAATTATTGTATACATAGTCTTTCACAGGACATGGTAGAAACATTTAGATCTCCTTTCAACTTTGGCTTGTAAAACATTATTGCCTATAAAAAAAAAAATACTGTTAAAATGTTTTAAATTCATTTTTTATTTGCCCCAAAAGAAAGCATTAAATGCATGCTAGCTTTCTTTCACAGCAATTTCTTCTTTTTCAGTCCAAATCCCATATTTGAACCCCGCCAGTCACAGATAATATCCTAGGCTTTAACTTGTGACCTGCAGTGATTGGCTGACAAGCCTACATAGGATTTTCATTTCAAAGACAAAATGGTTGGGTAAGGAGGAGGCATAACTTTATCAGGTTAAATAATTCTCATATCATGTTATATTTTATAAAGGGATTTCTGTATTGTATACATGCCTGTGATAAGCTTAGCTTTATTGTATATATACAACAGATTTTGCTATACTGTCATAGTTTCAGTGCTTTTATTTATTGAAGAAAACCTTCACCTGCAGTTCAGTCTCTTATGAGCCCTTAAACCTCCAGAGTACATTTGGCAACATAGACGTAGTAAGCCAAGGAATTACTCAACACTCAATGTTCTACTTTCACAGCTAGCCAAGAGTCTATTAATACAGCAATCCATCCAAAAAATGAATTTGAACTTGTAACATACCTGATAGGCCTTACAGTAAAATCCTGTGGCATGGTTTACTTGAGTTTTCTGATTTCCAGACCTACAGTATTTTTGTTCTTTTACGGGAAATTCCAATTAGAAGTGTTGTTAAAAGATCACTGCACTTATATTTGCACTTTGCTCTTGGGAAGAACTACAACTTATAAGAGGCAACATATTTTTAGAAAATGCATTTGACTTTTATGCAAATATTCTTTATTTGGAGCAATCATTTTTATTTGAATATCTGCATGTGGAAGTGTGTGCAGATCTGGAATGCAGATGATTCAATTTCTATGGCAATCCATAGTTTTAAAGCTTTTAAGGCTAATGGAAACCAAGCCATGCTTTAGAATATTTCTCTAAAATATCTAAACATTTTCATTTAGTGTTGTCCCCTTTCATTTTTTTGTCTTTACAATTTTGTTGTTGATTAGTCATTCAGTCTTGTCCGACTCTCCGTGGCCTTATGGACCAGAGCACGACTGGTACATCTTTCAGTCACTGCATCTCTGAGCTCCATCAACTTAATGTTCATTGCTTCATTGATCTCATCTATCCATCTTCTTCTGCTGTTCTCTTCTTTGTGTATCTTCTTTCAATCTTCCCAGCATCAGAGTCTTCTCTAAGGAATCCTGCCATCTCGTGATATGACCAAAATATTTGAGCTTCAGCCTCATGATCATACCTTCCAGTGAAAGGTTTGGCTTGATTTCCTGAAGTACTGGTTTATTGAATTTTCTTGCAGTCAAAGAAACTCTAACCAGTTTTTGTAAACGCCACAATTCAAAGGCATCAATTCTGCGGTGCTCAGTTTCGGTAGCTCTCACATCCATATGTTACTACTGGGAATAACATAGTTCTAACTATGCTGACCTTTGTGAAATATCGTTACTCTTTACTAGCTTGTCCATTAGTCTTTCCAATACTGGTCCTTAAAAGCCAACAGGAAGGAAGGCATTTATTGACACACAGTTAATATTTATATATGTTTCTTGCTCACCTTCTTCAGGGTCAATTCACCTTAAGAAGGGGAGAGCTAAAAAAAATTGAGCCTCGGCAACAGGTAATGAAGTAAGTTTGAGCTGTCTGCCTTATCTTTAATTATTTATAAGTCTATTGGATAATTCAGTCCATTTGAGCTGAGAACGGGTAATGATGTTCTCAGTAAGCTGTGACAGAATTTATTTTGGAGGAAAGTTGTTCCTAAGCTGTCTGAACAGATGTTTGCTTCGCAAATATTGCTCAGACATATGGCAAGATTTTCTTTGATCTAAGTTTTTATTGTTACTTTTGATTCAGCTTCTTGTTCAGTCTTCTTTATCACCTTAAAACAAAATGTTATACTTGTAATAATTACATCAATAAGTATAAAAAATCTTAAATGTTCCCTGATGCATAACACCGAATACAATATCAAGAAAATATAAGTTTTAGTAAACTTTTATTAATATGAAAGACTTTGCATTTAAGTCTCAGACAGAGAACTAATTATGTACTGAGAATCTTATAGGGTAATATACCAAAACAAAAGAAAAAAAATGTGCAAAAACTGGAAAAAATAAATGAATTCCTATGATCCTTGAGGGATACCTCCTATCTGGAAGGTTTAACTGGAGTTAAAGGTATATCTACGTTTCCCTATTCTTACTTTTTTGTAATCTAACATATGCTGCTTATACTAACCTTGAAACCAACAGCTGCACAATACAGAGTTCTACAGAGCAATGTCTGTGCTCCTTCCTCATTCCATGACGTCTTCATGCACAAACTGCTATTAGATTGATACCTAGAGATTTTGTCAACTTTAGGGTAAGTTTATTCATGTTTATTTTGGTATTTTTTCCAGCAAAATATGTTTTCATACACTGTGCGGGGCCTGGATTCCAGTACTGAACTTGCCCACCCCACCCGCTGTTAAATACTAGTGATGCTTATTTAGCTTACCATTAGTAAGGTGCGTTGTGTGTTACTGGCCACCTACACCATTGATCGCAATGAACATAATATAATAAAACAAATTCTAGACCTAAAAAAAGAAAAAGTCCCACAGAAGTCATTAAAAATGAAAATCATTGTATATGACCCATTTTATCCTGACTAGCAAATTGGAATAATTTGGGAGAAATTTAGTTAATGCTCCAGTCAAACATTTTGCGTTATTAGCATAGTATGAAAAATGATGGGAAAAAGATATATTTGTGACTTTGCTATAGATTCCCAGGGCCCTTTTGCTATTCTAGATGTCATTGACAACCTATTTCACTTGGAGGACCTTTTATAGGTTCCTTGAGTCCTTCAAAGTGCCTTGCAGTGCTTTTATTTAAGTAAAATGGTAAAATCAATGTAGGAAATACATTTTAATTGAGTTATAGATAATGAGAAGTATTAAGGGGCACACCGGTGTATTATTTGCTATTTTAAAATAATTTTGCATTATAGGAGAGAGGCATCCTCTCCCACTCCAGACATCAGGCAGCATGGGGAGCGTCTGAGAGCTGGATGTACCCCCCACACTCCATTGCTATATGATGTAATAAATTATGACAAGTTTATAGGAAAATAATCCTGCCCTGCCTCAAAATAATTTAGGTTTTAGACACTGTGGACCCCTCCTTTTTTGTTAATGTTTAAAGCCTGATCTCCTAAATGCACAGTCGGAAATTTGGGCTGTTTTTAATACTGCAGTACAATCATTACGTGGTCATGGTTTTGTGAATTTCAAGGCAAGCACATTTTTTTTTCTTTGCAAGGCAAAGCACTAAAGCTGTTCATTCCAAAGATACATTGCCAAGTTGTGCTATATCATATACATTTTGTTACTGCAGTGTAAACCCAATTTTGGCTGGCACTCTGGAACTTCCACAAGGTTGAAAAGATAATTGTCTTGAAGGCAGACACCCTTCAAATTGAGAGCTACTTGCAAGGTTAGAGTAGCTTCTTTTTACAAAAGGCTTTCTTGGAAATCCGCTTATTGATGCTTTAGAAATGGCTTTGAGGGGATATTAGAATTGAAGACTTACTGGTTAAAACATTTTAAGGACTTGAGGGGAAGTTGCCATGGCAATCAAAATGGAGGAGGAGGCCACAAAAGATGCAATAGTACTTGAATTTCATGGCTTAAGATTTTAATTTGAGTACTTCCCATTAGTTTCCTGGCTCATTACTGTCCGGGTTATCTAGTTGCAGCAGCTAAATAGACACCAAAACATGTCATGGAGAGCAGATTATTTGCATTGCAAATGTTTTTTTTTTTTTTTTTTTTAATGAAGAATTTGCATGTTGATTAAAAGTACAATTTTTAACCCTAGTAGCAATGTCAGGACCTCCTTCTGAAACCATCTGATTGGGCGGTATTATCTACAGCCAATCACTCTAGTCACTTGGTAGCACCAAAGCCAACATGGAGTTTTCATGGTAATGGAGGCCTGGCAAGGGAGAGATGCCCCATATAGTGAGCTCTCCCGTGTGGGGCAGATTTATAATACATTTGTAAAAGCTTGTTATTGTAAGGGCCAGTGATATCAGCCCAGCCTGCTTCCAAGCTCCACAGTAGTCAGGCACATAGGCAGAGCTGGCCATGCCCCTGATAGACACAGGTAGGAGAAGATAAGCACCTCTACCTGAGGAGAAAACATAACGATTAAAAGCAAAGACTTTTTATTACTTTTAATAAACATTTAGGCAATAAATAAATCTTTTTTATATTAAACATAACAAAATGGTAGCTGTGGATTAATTGGTAATAGGGCTGTAGATATTATGTGTTCAGGAGATAATTTTTTGCTATTTGTCGAGGAATAAAACGCATTCTGTATTGTTGAAAGGATAGGCTGTCCTATTGGAGAGAACATGCCAGGAGCAGCCAGTTTGCCACCATTGATTTAAGCAGCCGGTTTCATAGGTCTGTATGCACACACAAGAGCAAATAGGCACATATGTTTTTTTTTTTACGGTGGTTAACTGGGGATGTGCATCTTCCATTGGGTAGACACGGAGGGAGATTTACTAAGAATTGCAGTGGCTTATTCTCAGTACTTCATTGTGTTTTATATCCTATGAGGAAAAATGCTATTGAATGCCTTCACAGCCCCCTGCGACCAGCTTAGTGAATCTCCCCCATTGTAACAGTGTGACCGTGCTCGGTGAATAAAGTTATATTTCAATTACTACAGAGTGCAGATAACTATTTTTTCATTAATACATGTCCTTTTAAATGGGTTTTGAATGTCCCTTTAAAGGACCACTATACAAAGAAAAAATATATAAGTTTTGAAATAATTAAGCAGGTAAAAAGTCATAAAGCTAGTTTTTAGAAGTGTATGTATGTATGTATATATATATATATATATATATATATATATATATATATATATATATAAAATACACACACAGGCACCCCAGCCTTTGCTCGCTGCAGAACATTGCGCCGTCATCAGGGCGCCGAGAACTGCGCCCTGATGACACTCTGCACTGCAGCCTGCATCCCATCTGCCACAGAGGCTTCTCATGCGGTGCCCCCATCTCATATTTACGGGACATGCTTGCAGTAGGCTGCCAAGGTAAGGGGCTGACAGTGTGCCATGTGGGACTGGCATGTGTCACTATGGACCATGTTGCATTGCATGTTTATCACCACATGTCACTGTCATTATTTGCATGTGTGATTAAACATGCAATGCAACATACTCCTAGTGACACATGAAACAATACCTGGCCCATATGGCACACTGTCAGACCCTTACCTTGCCAAGCAGGTCTAGTAAATATGATATGGGGGCGCTCGCACATGAGAAGCCTCTGTGGCAGATGGGATGCAGGCTGAAGCTCAGAGTGCCATCAGGGCGCAGTTCTTGGCGCCCGGATGACGGCGCAATGTTCTGCAGCGAGCAAAGGCCGGGGTGCCTGTGTGTGTGTGTATGTCCTCTCCTGGGCCATGATACATAGGTGGAGTTTTTTGCAGAGCTGTGGTTGCATCTGTTGATGCAACTTTCAGCTACTGGGGCAGTAAGGGGGAAGAGGTGCCTTTTGGTCTTGATCTACACTGGTATTGTAATGGACATTCCCTTTCTTTATTGTCAATGCATCTTTATAAAACACTATTCTTATAAGAGATACTTTATAGATATAAATTAGGTAAGTGGCAGGGTATTTTTATGGTTATCTTTAGCAAATTACAACCTTTATTCTTTGCTTGGGTTCACAAGACAACAATCTGTTGCTGCACCTTGCAAAGGTCACTCCCAGACAGGTCATATCCACTTGCTGCTAAGAAACTGCACAACCAGCGGGGATGTCCCTGGATGTCACCGGCACTGCAGTCGTATCAATGTGCAATTACTTTTGGTTGTGCTCTACTGAGTGTCACATTAACAAATAGCTTTTTTCAGGCATAAATCATCCCACCCAGACTGTGACGATCATTATGAATTGAGACACTGCTCCTCTGTGGGTAGAGATCCAAACGCGTTCTGTATTCAAATTCCTTAACAGCTGTGGAGGGGAGCACATCCAAGATCTGAGAAACTATTATTTAAATGTGCAAAGTAGTATTACACACACACATATATATATATATATATATATATATATATATATATATATATATATATATATAATGTGTGTGTATATATGTGTATATATATATATATATATATATATACACACATATCACAGTATTTGGTTTTAGATTTATCAATATATAGACATACAGGTATATATGATTGGAATATATAAAACAAAATGTACAGAAATAAAATGTTCCTGAGAAGAACATCAGAGTGCAGCAACTATAAGTCAGAGATGCTCCAGTGAAACCAAATAAAATCATCTAAATATTGTAGTTACCGTATATTATGGGTGCCTGGCCTACCAAGATATATATAGACAGAGAGACAGAGATAATATAATATATATGGGTATAAGACAATTTTTTGTTAGAATACATTGGACCCCTGGTTTATTGTTTATTGTTAATTGGTTCCATAAAGCATGTCGACTGGCGAAAATGACGAGTACCAAATAACCAAGTAACGTAAATTGGTTTTAGCATGCTCAACAACTACCAAGGAAGTGTGGCGTGCCAAAGTATTTTTTGCACATCAAGAATACCGAAATTGACGAGTTTTGAGGTAGTCGAGTACCAAAGGTAAAATAATTCAGTATCTAAATTAGGAGTCATTACTATTTTTGTCTCCAAGAGCATCTACCAGTGTTCTGGGACATTTTTGATAATTGATAAAGCTGTGCAGCGAGGATCATTATGGACATAATTTTAATCATTTGTTTATATTTCTAATATTTTATGATTTTTCTTGCCATTTTGTGCAATATTGTAAGTATGAAAATCCATTTATTGGATGTCAATCGTAAATACCAATAAAAATTATTATAGTATGCAGTATCAGTGCTATGTGATATCAGTCAACGTTACACCCATACTGGCCACTTGGCCTGTAAAGTAGGATCAAACTACCCTGAAGCAACCAGCATTCACCAGTGTTTTTCTGTGCAAGTTCTTGTAGTTCTTGTTCACCCAACCTATTGGTACCATATTGTTCTGCAAGAACTGGTGCGCTCACTCCCCCTACCCTTCCTATTTTTCTAAATTATTACCTGAAATTATTCTGCACTGGAGTCTAGAATTCTGATTCCTGATTATCAACTTCCTAAGGTTGGAGGAGGGTTTGAATGTAGAAGAAGAGTCTTAATGCACAATGGGAATGTGGCATCTACTACTGTCGAGAATAATGAAAATCTCACCAGTTTGCAAGGACAAAGTGTGAAAGCAGCAGCAGAATCAACTCTGGCAAGAAAATTAAATTTTGTAGTAAAAAGTACTTGCATGTAAAAGTAAAAAATGTAAGGGTTATGAATTTTGTTTTCCAAAAGAAATTGTACATTGTTGTCCATTTTTAGAACAGAAAGCGACCATGGTGTTCCTCTATATTGAATAACCTATGTCCGTCCTTGGACATTTGGAGTTCGAAGTAATATAAATGGTCAGTAAAGTCCAGTATTGAATTAATAGCCTTTAACTCACATCTATAAACATATTATTGTAGTACAAGTCCTATTTCAAGTATTTTTCTTCTCCTTACCTTCCAAGCTCGTTGGTAGTAGACGGGTTAAGCCCAGGCACATTTGCATATTGGCTCTCCAGCAAGGTCTGTGTAATTAGATTCCTATTCATCTGAAGTCAGGAGAGGCCCATTCATTCTGCATAATCGCTTACTGACATCAGTAACTCCACTCCAGATACTTGTTTTGTTCTGAAAGCATCAGCTTGGAATATGTAATATACAATGTGTCAGGAGGAAGATTGATGAAGGAGCTGATGTAAATGGGGACATTCTTAAAGAAGTCCTATATTTATATGATGCTCTTTGAAGAGCATAATATAAGGGTAAAGTTTTTAGGAAGTGGAAAAAATTAAATATTCTGTGCAAATAGGATGTAGTGGGGATAAGCATTATTTTTTTTTATAAAAACCTTGGATGCAGATTTTTCAGCTTTCTGTATGGATTGTTGGCACTAAGACATGCAACTTTACAATTAGATCAGCTCCAATCTTATCTGTATTTAAAGTCCAACACAGGTTAACAGATAACCAGTGGTTTATTTCTGTCTAGCGTCAAGAAGCCCAGTCCTTGGACAGTACATTTTCAGCGGGAGCTGGCTTTTTAAAGATGGTGTGCATTGCTATAGAATAATGTGTGTATATGTACAGAAAAGGTCTATAGAAAGTGATATATCTCTATGGACATGTACTTGACCTTTTTGTCATACTGTATATATACATAAACACACACACCTATGATTTGGATTGTAGCAAGGGGAAAGGAGGAGTGGTGTGGTGGCTCACAAATATGAATGGGCCTACAGCAGCATTAAACCTAAATGCGCCACTGCAGACAACGTTGTGGCTATCCCTGCTACAGCATATTTGCCTATAATAAATACATTAAAATACAAATTTTATATTTTTTCATTTTCAACCGATCATATTGTAAATTTGGGACTTAAGTGGATCTTTAAATTGGAAATATCATATCTAAATACACAAATTAAATCAGTATTTTAGCTGCAAATACTGACATTTGTTCCAATTTGTCTCAAAGGTGTGTGAATATATATATATATATATATATATATATCTATCTATATATCTATCTATCTATCTATCTATATATATATATATATATATATATATATATATATATATATATATATATATATATATATATATATATATATATATATACACACACACACATTTTGTATTTTGAACTGTTATTTTAATTTAAGACATTTTTTTTTCCAGCTGGGTAACTTGGCAATTATTACATACGGTATATCATCATCATCTAAAAATTCAAACCCATGCACTTAAGGCGACTTTTTTTTTAACAATGTTGTAGATATGCCCCTCAAGGAAGCCGGGTCCAAGTATTTGCTCCACCCACTGCCATCATATTGCTCGGCGCTTCCTGTAAACCTCTGACGAGTAGTACTAGACTCAATATCCATGAAGTTTTGGGACGTTAAAGTGTGTAGGTCATGTTTACTTATTCTGAATTAAACACCTTTTTGGTTCAGGGTTATTTCAGCCCATAATCATAGTTCTAATCTTCAACCACTTCTTTAATTAATTAGTGTTAATGTGAGATTTTGTTGAGCTCCTGCCATCCTAGTTGTTTCCGAGTGCTGGTCTTGCCAAGCTCTGAAGCCTAGTCCAAAGCACGTATGATTAATAATGCAAATCTACTTTCTGTGATATCCACTAATGTAAATACAATTCTATATTCCAGTAGTTGCTTATGTAATTAAAGAAAGAAGATATAACCATTTGTTCCTGAAGCCATGTTGGCAGCTGCAATATAGACCCCAACTGCATTGTGCTATGGAATACATTGCGTCTATATACATAAATGTCAACAGTAATAGCCATTGAAGCAAAGAATATAACCCTGGCACACTGCTGTGTACACTGTTATTATGTCTTATGGGGGCTCTTATATTAGTCCATAAAACAATATCACAAAAACAAACTAATTACTGTAATCCTTTTCATTCAAGTGCAAGGGCTGCAATCTCATAAAAGGAAATAGAATTATATTTAAAACTTAGTTTATATTGCCCCTGTGTGTGTTTTAAATAATATTTTATTAATTCATGCTCTGAATTTATATTACTGCAAAAATAATTTTAAAATACTGGGGTAGGTATTGAGCAGGCTCTGAAAAGAACTGGACTTTAAAGGGATACTGACATGAC
This sequence comes from Discoglossus pictus, assembly GCA_027410445.1. Lineage (NCBI taxonomy): Eukaryota > Metazoa > Chordata > Amphibia > Anura > Alytidae > Discoglossus > Discoglossus pictus. The sequence continues at coordinate 115,869,157 of CM050165.1, read as the reverse complement.
ATTTACGCTTTTTTTATAATAATTGAATTAAGAAACATAGAATAGTAGACCTATTATGGTTACATACCTCATAACTGTTCCAGTATTGTAGGAACTGTCTTTTTTTTCATGGAAAGTCTCACAAGTAAGGGTAAAACACTGTCTTCAGTTCCTGGAGTGTCTGTATACAGAATATATTTGTGTATGGAGCTAAAAATGTGTTTATTTATCGAACAGAATGTCAGTAATATTTCCCAAATGTGTCATTTTTATCGACAGAATGTGTCCATACTGTATACTGTACCACCAGTAGTTTTTGAGACACATTACATTTTAAAGTGCAAAAACTCATTTAAAGGGGATGGTATATTTTATTGATCATTATTTGTACCTGGTCTTACAATGACACCTGTAAGAATTGCTAACACCATCTTGCTGTCATCCCAAATTCAAGTGTTTGTAGGCTATTACTAAAAGAGGATGAAAACTGGCTATATGTTGTGTTCTCCATTTTTTTCTAAAGTAAATCAATCCTGGAAAATTCCATGTTCTTGTTGCAGCATTTATATGCAAATGAGTTTATCATGCATACTAATTAGCTGATTGGATGCGCTAGATAGGATTACAGACTGCTTGTCTGTCTCTGTAGTGACCAAAACAAAGATCTTCAATGTTATCTGGCAGTTAGACCCCTTTCCCCATCCTTCACTACTGCAGTAATGCTGGACAAAGGGAAGAACAAGTACATCTGGCTACATCTTTTCAGTGTTCCATACTCCTTTGCCTGAGGAACAAGTACATCTGTCTACATCTTTTCTGTGTCCCAAACTCCTTTACATGAAAGACTTCCTCTCAGTCTTGGAGAGTGCATCTATAATCCTAACATCTATGGTGCACAAAGTAATATTCCTTGAGATATCCAAAGGCAGCCTGTTCATTTATTGCTGTTGTACCTTAGGAAACCTCTGAAGGACAATCAGCAGTGAGCAGGCAATCAATTATCCCTCTGAACGCTTTCTAGAAAGTTGACACGTACAATTCATATTTTGTTAAGTGGAAGTTGAAACATGGCCTGCAGAAAATAACTTATTGACTGAGGAGTACAGTGGGTGCAGATTGACTAACTGTGAGCACAAAAAGATTGGACTGAATGTTTAGTTCTGTAAGATGGGAAATCTTCTAGGTATCTGCTACGTACCTGCACATGTATATCTCATGTTCTTATATATGGGAGACATGGTGTATTGGCAATACAATATATCAATAGAGTTCTATTTAAAGTGAGATTTCTGGAAGCCAGATCCATGTTTTCTTCATTATAAGATACAGTATTAAAGAACCACTGCAGTTTGGGAAAACTTGTCATGTTCATAAAAGGGAAATGGAAGGTTTCTGGATTTCACTAGGAATATAATTTACCTATCTATCTTTTTTGATTTTTGGGTTCTTTATTTTATTAAGAAGCATTTTTCTGCTTAAAATCTTACCAATAGTTTATAATGGGTTTCTCCTTTATGCAGCTCATGAAGACAGTGTACTTCTATGTACAGGGGATGCACTGTTGCATAATAACCAATAAATGGCAACATTCAGCAACATGCTACTTCAGAGAGATCAGGCTAATTTTAAACACTGCACTTCACAGTCTGTGTATTCATTAGCTACAGAGGGTAGACCTAATTATTTAAGGCAGAAAAATTAAATAAAGTGCATAAAATTAAATAGATACACATGTATATTATATTAATAGGGAAATCCAGCGACCTTACATGTCCCTTTTAAAGGTACATGGAACACCATTTTGTAAGCATTTAAAGGAGCATATTTTACACTGAACAAAAAATGTTTTGGCATAAAAATATGTGAAGTAAAAACTATTTAATAATTGTTGAAACAAACAGAAAATTTAGACTGCATCCTTTAGCCTGTAGATCGTATTGGCTGGCAGTGGGAAAACACCAACAACAGGTAAACTTATAAATAACTTTTTTGTGTTTGGAGACTTTTAATAAAAAAAACACAATGTGAGAGATTATCAAATACCTTCTATCTGATGCGACAAAGTAAAAGTATTTCTATATCCCTCTAGGAGTGTGACAAATTAACTATATTAGCAGCTGTGTGCAAAAAAAAATGCAAAGAGAGAGAACATATCTATTTCTGTCTGTGAGCTTCCATATTGGACTGCTGGTTAGAGTTGTGGACGGATTCGACTGTGAGTTGCACTTCCATTAATCCTGTAGTTAAGTGCCATAACATCTTTTCTGTATCCAAAATGTAAACATCTTCCTCCAATAATGCATTATTGAATAGAATAGTTACTAATTTAAAATTGTACTATTTTTTTTTTTAAATGTTCTAAAATATTCTGCCAATAATTCTTCATAAGATTTTATGACATTTTAGTATAAGTTATAAAACTGTATATTTAATTAGCTGAAACTTATGGCAGGTTATCTAGACAAACTATTTTTCATTTTAAATATTGTATGTGTGAAGGTTTTTTAAAGAAAATGTTTTACTTGCTAGCAAGACCACTATTTGCCTATTAGATTAACTCTGTATATTCAAATCCCTGTCTTTATTTCTTCTCTGTTACGTCTCTGTCTCCTATAAAAACACACTGAGAAATGAATTGCAACATTGACAGGTTCTGCTGGTATTACATATATCTTGTACAAATTGTGCTTTTTCATAGAATACCAGCTCTGTTAAAACAAGAATTTGAGAATAAATCATATTATTAAATAGCCAGTAAAAGATACAAGTTACATTTTTATAAGGATTTTTATGTTTTGATCCTATTATACATAATTTATAAGGAATTTTATGTGCTTAATATTTTAGCTCTTCCCACAATGCTATAAACTCAAATACAATGTCCCTATTAACAATAGTTTATGTAATATAATATATTTACAGTAGATGAAGAGAATGGTGATAAATAGTAGTTACCATTGTACTGAATGTACTCACTTTGTACTTCTAGAATATATAACACTATATATTAAAATGTGTTTTTTTTTCTGCATCTGGTACAGTTTTAGCAGCACAATGGAGAAATCTAATACGTGACTACTACTTCTTCGCCCAAAGTGCTTTCTCAAGGGCTCCGGTATAAGTAGTTTTTCTCAAGAGCTCAGGTCTAAGCAGTTATAAATAATGCTGCAAATTTAATTTGAATAATGTTATGGCTTTCTGCCATTAAACCAAGACTATCCCCTTTCAGTGCAAGTCAATGAAGATCTTAGAAGCCTTTTATATTTACAGCCAAACAGAGTTTTCCAATATGGCAGAGCTATAAATAAGATTTTGAATAAGTCATGGAGCACTTGTATCTGCAGGATCTGTATAGTGAAAGAGATACTTTAATGGCTATATTATCTCAGGTCCCTGAAGGGCATTGACGTATTTCACTAATGTGCCAAATTATGGACTAACTGGGTGTATAACCACAACATTTGTATGCAGAACGGTCTTGTAGTATATATTGTTTCAGTGTAGTTTATAGGCTAAAACCTCTTAGAGACACTTATTTCCTATCTGTTTTTGTAGGAATTGAATAAAAAGACTGCAGAGATCATTTTTGGACTCTCAGACTCTTATTGGGGTGTGTCAAGTCATTGCACCATCAAAGTTATGAAATTCTGTGGAAAAATTATTATCTTTTATTTTTAATGCACCATCATACTTCACATCGCCATACATGGGATGAGTAAAACAGCACCAATACAATGCAAACAAGTAGAAAGCCCTGCCTTTCAGTTTATAACCTGGCATACAAAGTGCTTTCTCAGGCATCCTATAAGATTAAAAGCTTGAAAAGATACAATCTAATCCAGGGGCCTTCAAACTTTTAATACCTACCGCCCACTTTTGATGGTAAAGTTTCCTTACTGTCCACCGGTGCCGCTGTAATTCAATTTACCCTATCTCATTTCTGGTTACATACATCATATGTGTCGCCCTGTACTTACTAGATAGTGACCCTGTCCTGACTGCTGTCCCTAGCTATGTGTCGCCCTGTACTTACTAGATAGTGATCCGGTCCTGACTGCTGTCCCTAGCTATGTATCGCCCTGTACTTTACTAGATACCGGTAGTTATCCAGTCCTGACCTCTGTCCCTAGCTATGTATCACCCTGTACTTACTAGATAGTGATCCGGTCCTGACGGCTGTCCCTGGCTATGTATCACCCTGTACTTACTAGATAGTGATCCGGTCCTGACTGCTGTCCCTAGCTATGTATCGCCCTGTACTTACTAGATAGTGATCCGGTCCTGACTGCTGTCCCTAGCTATGTATCGCCCTGTACTTACTAGAAAGTGATCCGGTCCTAACTGCTGTCCCTAGCTATGTATCGCCCTGTACTTACTAGAAAGTGATCCGGTCCTAACTGCTGTCCCTAGCTATCTGTCGCCCTGTACTTACTAGATAGTGACCCTGTCCTGACTGCTGTCCCTAGCTATGTATCGCCCTGTACTTACTAGATACCGGTAGTTAGCCAGTCCTGACCTCTGTCCCTAGCTATGTATCGCCCTGTACTTACTAGATAGTGATCCGGTCCTGACTGCTGTCCCATAGCTATGTATCGCCCTGTACTTACTAGAAAGTGATCCGGTCCTAACTGCTGTCCCTAGCTATGCATCACCCTGTACTTACTAGATAGTTATCTTGTCCTGACTGCTGTCCCTAGCTATGCATCACCCTGTACTTACTAGATAGTTATCTTGTCCTGACTGCTGTCCCTAGCTATGTATCACCCTGTACTTACTAGATAGTGATCCGGTCCTGACTGCTGTCCCTAGCTATGCATCGCCCTGTACTTACTAGATAGTTATCTTGTCCTGACTGCTGTCCCTAGCTATGTATCACCCTGTACTTACTAGATAGGGATCCGGTCCTGACTGCTGTCCCTAGCTATGCATCGCCCTGTACTTACTAGATAGTTATCTTGTCCTGACTGCTGTCCCTAGCTATGCATCACCCTGTACTTACTAGAAAGTGATCCGGTCCTAACTGCTGTCCCTAGCTATGTATCGCCCTGTACTTACTAGAAAGTGATCCGGTCCTAACTGCTGTCCCTAGCTATCTGTCGCCCTGTACTTACTAGATAGTGACCCTGTCCTGACTGCTGTCCCTAGCTATGTATCGCCCTGTACTTACTAGATACCGGTAGTTAGCCAGTCCTGACCTCTGTCCCTAGCTATGTATCACCCTGTACTTACTAGATAGTGATCCGGTCCTGACTGCTGTCCCTAGCTATGTATCACCCTGTACTTACTAGATAGTGATCCGGTCCTGACTGCTGTCCCTAGCTATGTATCGCCCTGTACTTACTAGAAAGTGATCCGGTCCTAACTGCTGTCCCTAGCTATCTGTCGCCCTGTACTTACTAGATAGTGACCCTGTCCTGACTGCTGTCCCATAGCTATGTATCGCCCTGTACTTACTAGAAAGTGATCCGGTCCTAACTGCTGTCCCTAGCTATGCATCACCCTGTACTTACTAGATAGTTATCTTGTCCTGACTGCTGTCCCTAGCTATGCATCACCCTGTACTTACTAGATAGTTATCTTGTCCTGACTGCTGTCCCTAGCTATGTATCACCCTGTACTTACTAGATAGTGATCCGGTCCTGACTGCTGTCCCTAGCTATGCATCGCCCTGTACTTACTAGATAGTTATCTTGTCCTGACTGCTGTCCCTAGCTATGCATCACCCTGTACTTACTAGATAGTTATCTTGTCCTGACTGCTGCCCATAGCTATGTATCACCCTGTACTTACTAGATAGTGATCCGGTCCTGACTGCTGTCCCTAGCTATGTATCACCCTGTACTTACTAGATAGTGATCCGGTCCTGACTGCTGTCCCTTGCTATGTATCACCCTGTACTTACTAGATACTGATCCGGTCCTGACTGCTGTCCCTAGCTATGCATCACCTTGTACTTACTAGATAGTGATCCGGTCCTGACTGCTGTCCCTAGCTATGCGTCACCTGTACTTACTAGTTAGCCATCCGGTCCTGGCTATGTATCGCCCTGTACTTACTCGATAGTGACCCAGTCCTGATGGCTGTCCCTAGGGTCTCTCACCAGCTCTTACGGAGGGAGGTGATGAGCTCCATTAAAAATTGGTTGTTTACGCTAAAATTATTGACTGCTGTGCCAATTCCAAATTAGAACTTATCACAAGGTCCTGGCAGTGCTGCAGAGCTGCATTTCTTGTAAGAAACACAACCCTTAAAAGAAGCTGTTTCATCATATGGTAGAAGAATATGCAAGTGTCTTTTAAAGGTTGCTGAAAGCAAAGAGTGTCTATCATGTTCTATTTCGCATTTTAAATAGCATGTTTTATGCATTATACACTTTATTTATTTGAATTTATTCTTTTTTTTGAATTACACATTTCTTTTCTAGATTTCAGATTACTAAAACTTAACAAATCTTATAAAGTAAAGTAGATGTAAAATGTAGTCACTCTTAGAACTTAAAGGGCACATTAAAACTATTTTATTCTTGATTTCATCTGAAATTGATAATGTACCACTGTGTTCTTTCCTTTTTCAAATGATGCTCGCAAAGCAGAAAAAAATAACCCTGATTCAAATATTTATCTGATGTTCAGGGCTTGTTCCTGTCAGCCAATGAGCAGTAATATAGTTGTAGGAGCCATACTTGTTAGCCAATAAAATCTATAGACATATGTATGTTCAGTGCACGCATTTTTTACTAATTTCTTTTTCATGCAAAACACAACTCTGGTAATGTTTAAAGCATACTTTTTTAAATTCATCAGAAAAAAGTAATTGTGTTTCATGTCCCTTTAAAACATCCATATACTTACAGGAATGCAAGAAATGTGTATTTTCCATTAATTGTTTGATTTATCCAATCTTGTGATCTGAAGGAGCCACAGTACCCCTGAATTCAGGCTACTATGACTTCCGTTGCACGTCCTATTTCCCGATATTGACGTGTTTCCTGCGGCAGTACATGGCATCTGTAGCATATTCATTGTGTGTTCATTATGTGGGCAAATAACCTACACAAACTTTTCTTTCCTGTGCCTCTTATCCATCTGCAGCTCCATTTCCAAGCAAACAGACTTTATGGAATAACATGTTAGAATAACATACACAGGTACTATTGGCGATTAGTGCTGCTATTTTGTTTGACACCTCAAAAAATAGAGGGAAAGATCCAACAGTTACTCTTGTGTGAAAGAGTACACAAAGAAAAGGCATTTTATTGCAATATAGACATGTTCAGTAAGTTTTACATGGGAATTTGAACTTCTATTTCATATGAAAACTTTCTTAAAGAGCATAAAAATGGTTATATATTGTGCTAGCCATTTTTGAAGTAAATTATTACTGAGTTATTCAGCATTTTGCTGCTTTGATGTGCTAGTTACACACTGTTTTTGCACATAAACACACCTCAATCTAACCTATTCCACCAACTTTATTAAGGGCATATTTACGTTACCTGGATTATGAATGCATCTTTGAGGAAAATCAGTAGTGTATAAAAACATTTTTTTAGCATGAAACAAAAAAAAATATTATTCTTACCCTGGAGTTTGCTAAATCTCTGGAGTTTGCTAGCAGTTGAATTTGAGAGTTAACACCTCTGAAAATCCCTGCTAAAATTAGCATAAAATTCATAATTCGTTTTGGCCAATCGGAGGCAGGTAGAACAGTCTCTGCAGCAAGGCATCATGGGATTTGTTTTTGAAGACCACATCTCAGTCTCCTCCCTTGAATGATGCAACTCGCCAGTGCTGCTGTAACTGTCTGCATTGTTTCTGCTTTTGGATTGAAGGTAAGTATAGGGTTAAAAAACGTACTTGAATGCTTTGTTTCTATTGGTTAGTACGTGGTATCAATGACAACAACTCTGGGGGTGTGGAAACCAAATATCTATTTTAAATAAAATGTGCATGTGTATAGAATGACTCAGTGTAATGTGTGTCTGATATAAGCAGCAGGTGTTAGATTAGAAAAAGGGACAAACAGGGAAACTTAGATATACCTTTAAGCAGCAGATTAGCATAATAAACGTAAAAATTGTTGTATCGATCAGCTTGTATAATGTATAGCCTGTTTTTTAACACCCTTTAATAAGAAACAGCCCCTTCTGAATCTCTAACTTGTTGTGGTGAAGGGGCTTGTGTACTTCAGTGAAGCTGTGAGCTATACCATACAGGGTCACCCAAGATGGGCAGGTTAGAAGAGGAGGTCAGACAAATCATGGTCCACTGGAGAAAGAACTGGCATCCCACTCTAGTATCTTTGCAAAGATAACCTTATGGATAAGCATGACCAGAGACATAACAATAGATATGTCTGGTGTGCTGCTGTCCATAAGGTCACAGAGAATTGGACACGACTGATCAACTTAACAACAAGAAACAGACTATTTTTTAGGTTGGCAGTGACCGTTTAATGTTTATGTGGCCCCCCCCCCCCCTTTTAAGTTTGTTATACACATATTCCTTTGATGATTATTTTGAACTATGATAATTGTCAAAATAGTGATGTAATTAAGGAACTTTACTTTTAAGCCTGGAGTGCTACAGCTGTTGATGTTGAGTCTTGTCCGTCTGTTTTGCAGAATGTATTTCTATTAATAAAGTTGCAATGATGTGAAGTGTTGTTGGACTGTCGCATTTCCTCCATCAAGGTCTTCTCCTAACTTCTAGCACATATCCACCACAAATATACCCTCAATATATTATTCTGTTCTTCAATCATTATAGTTGTTACCGACTGCAGAAAGAAATGTCTTGAAGTTACCCCTGACAGCACAAAATCCCATTTCCTTTATTTCCACACAAGGACTCTTGAAATACGGCTCTCATTCATTATTCCTGTCCAAGATACAGAAATATTTGTCAACAAACGGAAAATGAAAGATGTTTAATATACTGGTACCAGCAGTGTGTTTTATTTATGAGACAGGGGAAGCCATAGGTTACAACTCATTGAAATGTTAAACATTTTTCACAAAGTTCATTTCCATTTAGAAGCTGGTAGGAGCCAAGAGGTCCTATGAGTTGCAGTGAGCTGTGTGGCTTCATTAAGGGAGCCATGTAGCTGCCTGTGTGATTGTAGATTATTATTAATGGCTTTTGTATCAACGGGATCTGTATCGTGTAATGAAACAGATGCTTTAATGGGCAGATTATTTATTGCATGTCCCCGAAGATTAGTCGCATTGATATATCTCCCTGACGTGTGTGCAATCAGAGGATGTGTCTGGTTCAGTCGGATGCTTAACCATTGCATTACCAGAGCAGACAATATTGTGCTTCTGATGCACAGAGAAGGTCAGGTGTAATGCTGAATTCTAGCCATTGTGGTTATATCAGACACAGACATTACATTGAGTCATTCTATACGTATACAGATTTATTTTATTTAAAAATAAAACTGGTTTTCCACACCCCCAGAGCTGCTTACATAGGCATCTGATACCTACCAATAGAAACAATGCATCTGGGTATGGATTTTATCCCTTTTCTAACATTCAAGCCAACAGCTGCACAGTGCAGATATCTACAGAGCAATGTCTGGACTCCTTCTTTCTGCACATCCCATGATTCCATGCTACACAAACTACCATCACTGATTGACACAATGTATTAGCTGCATGTGATTGGCCAAAACAAATTAGGAATGTTATGCTAATTGTAGCAGGGATTTCTAGGGGTGTTGACTCTGAAAATCAACTGCTTGCAAACTCAAGAGATTTAGCAAACTTTATGGTAAGTGTATTAATATTTAGTTTTGTATTTTTTTTTTCATGAAAAAGTTTTCATACACTATTGATTCTTCTCTATCTGATGCATTCATAATCCATGAAACTTAAATATGCCTTTTTAATGAGCAATATTGTTTAAGCTCACTTGTGCCTACTATTCTCCAGTACTAGGCAAACAATAAATCCCAGATGTAAGATTTAGCCTTTTAGGAACTTCCTTGAGCATAGCATAGGCTCTTCTTATGTCAACAGTGCTCTAAATGGTAGCACTCCGTACCAAACTGATATTCACTTATTTGGTGCTCAAGGCAAATAACAGGGTCCATGAAAATGGTGGATGCCCTGGTCTTATCTCACTACCACTTAAACTTAGCTGATCTTTAATTCCCAGGTTAAACTTCTCTGCAGCATTATTAAAACACCAAGAGAACCCAGATTGTATATATGTTTTTTGCCTAAATCATCCTATTGGTATTATAATAGTTTCAGCCTAAATTCCCTGAGTGTGTTTGTCTATCTATCTAATATATAGCATGGTCATTACAGCAACCATTTGCTGCTATCATTCCTTCTTAAAGCTTTGCTAAATATTATTTTTGGCAAACCAGTTACTGTGATTTCTTTGCATATGATTAATTCAAAAATAAAATAACATCCATTTGTAGGACATGGTCCATTTGTCATGCTAATCAATTTTAAAAATACAATAAATTGATAGATTGCTCTTCTTATTCTTAAATTATTGTTTTTTCAATAACACTTCTTAATAGTATGCAGAAAGCATTTCAAATATTGAAAATGCATCTATGCTTAATGTTTTTGTAATAAATGTCATGCAAAAAAAAAAAGTATTTTATTGCTTTGAAAAACACATTCCCTTAAATTTTGAGTGTCTCCATAAAAAAAGAGTTTTTTTAATACTGTTCTACATTATATACCACTTTCCTCTAATGGATTTTTTTATTTAAACATTTTCGATGTCATTGCAAACATGCACTAAGATTGCTTATTTTAACTTTGACTAATTTATATCCAAATAAAATGGTACAGTGATCTCATAAAGAAAGAAACATAGTAGATTTATAGTCTGTGTAAACATCCTAGTGCTCAATCAATAATTGAAACTACGATTGGATGGCTTTAATTTAAGATGGATATAAAAGCAATAAAAGAAAGCGCACTGCACTTTACAGCGATGTCAAGAGAAGTTACCTTGAACATAAAGTTTTATGTTGAGAGTGCCCCTTTAAGTTTATTAAAATACTTAATATATCATTTGCAGGGGAATCTAATCTTAGGTATTTTCAGGTAATAACTGCAGGGTTGATGTGTTTTTTTTTCTCCCCAAATGCGTTTTACTTTAAGCATATTGTTAAATGTTAAATTGATTTGTAATTTTAGAACATGGTGTAGACTATTGCCATATCCCATGAATACTTTTGTCTGAGTAACCAATTTCAACCATCAAAACGATGGTGTGTTTTGAGTTTTCAACACAAGACTAGAATATTTCCATTTTGGCTGAAACAATCTACCCCAGTGTTATCATGCAGTTAGATCCCTTCCCCACACAAAACGTACACACATTGGAGCTACATAAACAATGTTGATCATCTCAATAAAGATTAGAATGGCTAGTAAATTATGCAGCCATTGTTAATGTCCTTTACAATTAAACACATGTGTTATTGAGGTGAAAGGGTCTCTTAAAGTACAGAGTATGGATAGTGCAGTTATGCTAATGCATGAGAAGACATGGTATTCATATGCTAATGTTACCAAGATGGCCACTCCCTTGTCCCCTAACAAAGTCGTTTTTATTTCCATGATCGTTTTAGTTATAAACTACAAGAACAGAAGTGTGACTCCTTGCAAAATAAATAGCTTTTCACTAGTCCTATTGAAAAAAAATGGAATTTAGCTGCCCAATTTCCATTGTAGTTAACAGAATCTGCCTCTGCATTCAAGGTCTTCTCAAATTGTAGTAGGCTTTCGGCAGAAACCAAAATGGCAGCTTCCACTGCATCATAATTCAATAAAAAAGGTAAAATATTAAAGGCTATAAATATTAGTCTGCAAGACTTGATAATGCAGCTACTGACTAGCGTGCAGATTTACTTACCTATCTTTATAGTTTATATTGATATACAGTCCCTCGTTTCTTATATTGTATAACAGAAAGTATTGCACTATATCACAATATTTGGGAATATGAAGTCATTTGATTTATTTTGCCTCATCCCTTTCTCTTCCAGTTCATGGAAAAATGCTTCTCTCAAGGTTGAAGAAGTTCCTCTGTAACATAATCTTCCCCTACTGTAGGAGAGCAGAACATAAGAATCCATTTTCCAGTCCATCTTCACTAAAATGACAATCTTGTTAGCGACTGGGTCAAAGCCCAAATAAGCATGATTTCTGTAGCTGGGAAATGTCTGGGCTGCTGCCATATTGATGAATTTACAGCATCCTGGGTGCCTCCAGCATCCCATTTTAGTGGTGTCATGATTTGTAGGTTTAATTCTGAAGTTCACAGACCTTTTTATTATGAATTATTCCAGTGTCAACAATGATAATATATCACAGTTAATTAACAATGTATAGGAATACATAAATATATCGTCTTACAGTAAAAAACACAAATTCATTATTATTAGTTATATTTTAGGTGTATTGCCGTAGTTTTAGTTCTTTATAGCATACATTAACCTTGACTTTTATAGAAGTAAATACTATTTTTTTCCCCTTAATTCCAATCCATCCTAGAGAATACTAACATTGTGTGATTTCTTCTATTTCCTAGTGAATGCTTGTTTTGTCGATACGATGGATTTCAACATTTTCCTGTAACATAAACTCAAATAAAAACTAGCTACATATTTTCCTAGCTTTTCTTCTCTATGGCAAATCATTATTTCCATGTAAGTAGGACACGGCAGAACATTTGTACAAATACATTGGTATACTAAGAGATGAGAACAATACTATATAGTCTAGGAGGTAATTAGGGTGGTTGGGACATCAGATTACTGCTTGATGGATAGATTTTATAGCGTGATGGAGAGGGAGTTCTGTGAGAACTAGAAGAGCCAATCTTGTCTGAAATGGTAGAGTTAAGAAGTTAAGTGGTATGCCTCTCGTAACAGGTGGCTTTTGAGAAGATTAGTCTTATCTAATATGTATTCTGAAAAAAACACAGAAAAGATATCCCATATATAGTTCTCATCATTGCAGGCTTACCAAAAGTCGTTAAAACTGTAGGCTCGCGCAGCTCATTGTGCATTGCGCTGGTGGGGATGAGCGCCACTGGTGCTCATCCCTACGTCCCGCGTGACGGGCAGTACGGGCCGCAAATGCGAGGTGAGCGAAGCGAGACTTTGCGGCCCGAAACCACGAGGCCCGCGCCCCTACCTGGTTCTTGCCAGGGGAGGACTCGACCTCCAGCCTCGTATCACCCCTAAAGTACCTGGTTCCTGCCAGTAGACTGGGCTGCAATGAGCGCCAAAGGAGCTCATGGCAAGGCTCACATCACCCCCAGTGTCTCCTTCCCCTCCTCCTTGCTCATTGCGAGCCATTTGATGAGCTCCAACGGCGCTCAGCGTGGGGAGCGCGATAATCGCCGAAGGTACAGCATTCCCAGCCTTAAAATTGTATTCCCGTCATTTTTGACGGGCAAGTAGCTAATAAATATATATATATATATATATATATATATATATATATATATATATATATATACATATATATATACACACACACACACATCTAGAACGGTGCAATATGATCATCATAGTACACTGCTGAACAAGGTGGTTGTTCTGTGGCATCCTACTGGTTTTGTCCTTTACTACTTTCTCAGGGATCTAATATGTAAACAGTGAACTGTTCTTAGTTAGGAAGGGGGCCAGATGACCAGTATGGACACATCTTAATTGATCATTCACCAAACAATGCTATACAGAGTAGTATAGAGAAGTTATTCTCAACAGAGGTTCCTAGGACATGTGTCGGTCCGTAGAAACAGAGAGTGTTGAGGAGAGCCACTACCATTAGTCATAGATTGAGGAAATTTAAATCTGTGCTAAACCAAAATGAGAATTTAGAGTATAAAACGGTTAGAAATGTTCTACATATAAAAGGTGGCCCCATTGAGCATTGGAAGGTAACCAAATGCTCACCATATCACAAAGATTGCAAGCCACTAGTTTAAAGCGTACATAGGGATTTGGAATAAAATATGTTTGTAACTAAATCAACAATAAACAAAGCTTTATAATAATGGTTCCATATACAGTTCCAGTTACAATTCAGGTAAAAATAGAATTGCATACTTGCTGCATACAAAGGCCCATTCTTTTAATAGCTCCAAAAAAGAAGCTGGCTGGGATTGGGTTCCATATTTATTCATGACTTTATTGAAACACATTTACAGACTGTAACTTTACAACAAGAGGCTAGAAAGGGGGAGAGAAAATAAGGTGAGGAGAGGTGTGAGATGACAAGGTAATGTGAAGCAGATGGTCGCTTAAGCAATGCAACATAGACAAGGAAATGTGCTTCATGGTGTCCTGTATCGAATAGTTTAGGGTGTCTTGTATCGTCCATTACTGTACAAGAGGTTTGACCAAATATCTTTACACATCATAATGTAATATATACTGTATTATATTCCCCAATACAGTCCTACGTTTAATATACCACAATGTCTCCTAAGCTTAAAGGACCACTGCAACTCACATTGTCCTCTTTTGAAGTGAACAAAGTAATGGAAATATTCTATACAGAAAGTAAAAAAATTGATAAGACCTTCCCTATTAGTTTGTGTCTGTTTTGTGAAATACGATTAAATTGTGTTTAATGGTTCATCTTTCTACTTTTACAAAGTAAAAATCATCTGGAAAACCTTTTCTGTTTATTGTGATAAAAGAAACTTGATCTTTTATGAGAAACGGACACTGAAATTAGCCCACTTTGGGTTGGACTGTAGCACAGCTTGCAGCTGACTTCCATGTCGCTGCTTATTTACTGCACAGCTTTACTGGGAATTCCTGGGAAAATGTGCTCCACTTACTTGTACAACTTGGGTGTAGCTCCAGCCTGAAGATGGTGGGAAAGTCAGCTAATTTCATTATAGCTTCTCATTCTTAGTAAAAAAAAAAAAAAACACAAAATGTCATCATATGAAAATGCTTTATAACGAAAATCTTGCCAGGGTATCAAGCTGGCAAACACTGTTAGTGTCATTGTTCCTTAAGGCTGGGTTATTGTGCATATTTTGCACTTTTTGGATATAGCCTGACAGTGTTAAAGTTATTTTTCATTTCAAAACAGCCTGATGAGAAGTGCCAGGATATTCCGGCTATAGACTTTCAAACTGTACAATTTAATTACAGTCAGGAAAAGATGAATAATGACTCAATATAAATAGTATATTGTAGACATCAGCACCAAGATGCCGTTAATGATTACAGTGGGTTTGACATTTTTGGAAGTCCGTATTTTACGTGTCTTTCTTTTATTTCTGTGAATTTGATGTAATAATCCGTTGTGTGGGATGTGGATGACAAATCTTTTGGTAAGCGAGCAAGAACGTTACTCACCTAGTTGGCAAATCTTCAAGACAGTTTTTCTTAATATCAAATATCTATGTCCTACTTTTCAGCTGCCCAAGTGTATTCTCTAATCGGTTATATCTTCATCGTTGCCTTCACAAACACAGCATGTTGCTAGACTTTTTTTTTCAAAATATGCCATATTAATGTTACTATTAGTTAATAAAAATAACATCTTATCCTCCCTGAAACGCACAAAAATCATATTTTCTGTATATATAACAAATCATTCAATCATAGCATATGTTTTTGCATGGCAACCTTTACATTTAATCCTTATGGTTTTAATCCTGTAGACATTGAAGTGACCAGTATTTAAGATAATCTTTAAATTATGATGTTGGGGTTTACACCAGATTTGCACCGATTTAAAAAAACAAAACTTTATTTTGAATACTAACATCTGGTAGCTTTACTTTATGCTGTATTTTAAAAGCATTTTTAGTTAAATTTCCTCTGCAAGAGATTAGTCTACAAAAAGCTCCGTCTGTGTGTGTTTTTTAATGATACTAAAATGTAAATCGATTTAGTACACTTTTTCTCATACTAACTCAGGGGTGTCCAAGTTCGGTTCATGGTGGGTCGCGCACAGGATTTCCTTTCTATGCACAAGTGAGTCACTCCGCATGACTAAAGCGATAGTGTTACCTGGGTGCAGCAATGATATTCTCAAATTCAGGCCCACCAGAACCGAGTTTGGACACCCCTGTGCTAAGTAATCCATTGAAATCTTTTTAAAAACCAAAGTATCATCTTGCCAAAGGCATGAAGATAAAGCAAAACAATAACCAATCATAATCTTGGGAGTTTATTATAGTTTTCTTTTGTAGATTATGATGTAGGAAGGATTAAAACCACCTTCCTCGTGCTATTTAGACCAGTGATTCGCAACAGCCTCTCTTCGGACTGGTGCCAATCTACTGGTCCTCTGGGACAAAGAGGGATGAGGAGAGCCTAACACTTTAAATATATCACTATCATTATTCACGGTTTGAGGTATATTATTGATGCAGTTAAAATGTACCTTATTCAAATAAAGTGAAAAATAACATTTTAGTCTGATTTGCACATAACATTCTGTTAATGTTCTGGATGTAAAAGATGGTTCTGATAAGACTGGGAAGGTAGCCAGCCTGTACCTAGAGCATATATATTTAAGAACCACTAGTTGAGGCATTCTGTTTTAAAGTATCTTACTTAATAAATTAATCTGATTTTTAAAAGCACTTTAATATTAGGTTGAAAAAATAAATTCTTTCAGTTGCCCTTGTTCTGACATAGAGAGATCAATAAGAGCTGTAAAAGCATTTACACTTAATAGTCCTAAACCTCTGAGATGAGTTTGACCTGCAATTAATGAGTCTATTTTCTATAGCCTGGGGTGTAATGATGAGGAAGAGGAGTCTATGTATTACGTGCGTATGCTATAATCCTCTGGAATCTACTCATGTCAGCCCCGTAAAATGTGCTCTAATCTGCATCTGTGATTTAGATTGGTTGTGTTATGTGTCTCTCATTTGTTTGTGTGAGAATAATTAAAGGGCTATTTTATTGGACCAACTCTCATATCTTTTAAATATTAAAAAGAACATATTCATTATCTACATTCCCTGCAGCTGCCGCATTGCTTCTCACAGTGCAGCACAATCAAACCAAATCAGAGGATACAGTTCAACGAGACTAAGAAAACCAGCTACTTTCAGTGCAAGTTTTCATACAATATGTCACCGTTGCAGCAGTTCTTTAAAACTATATCCAGGCAATTTATATATGAATACTAGTCAATTGTCCATCAAAAATTACGGTATAATATTGTGTTCTGTCTCTTTGCGCGCCCTCACTATGTGTACCCCCCCCTCTCTCTTTCTCTCTCTCTCTCTCTCTCTCTCTCTCTCTCTCTGTGCCCTCTATCTCCTCACTCTCTCCCTCTCCTTCTCACTCTCTCCCTTTCCTACTCACTCTCTCCCTCTCCTACTCACTCTCTCCCTCTCCTTCTCACTCTCTCCCTCTCCTTCTCACTCTCTCCCTCTCCTTCTCACTCTCTCCCTCTCCTTCTCACTCTCTCCCTCTCCTTCTCACTCTCTCCTTCTCACTCTCCCTCTCCTTCTCACTCTCTCCCTCTCCTTCTCACTCTCTCCCTCTCCTTCTCACTCTCTCCCTCTCCTTCTCACTCTCTCCCTCTCCTTCTCACTCTCTCCCTCTCCTTCTCTTCTTGCGGGTCTTGCTTACTTGATCAAGGCATATAGAAACATGATTTACGATTTCGGCTTTCTGCTATGTTCTTCCGAGCTTGATGATTATTATTATTATTATTATCTTTATTTATATCGCGCCAACATATTCCGTAGCGCTAATTTAATCTTTTTGTAACTGTTGCAATTTTTTAAGGCTGCAATTTTGCACATAGACTCGCAAATACCACCACTATATTTGTTATAATGCCATTTTTTATAACCCAGTCATGACAGGAGTCATGATATGAAATGCAAGTGTTATTTGGGCATTACGGACACTGTGAGAAAAATCAGTTACATAGCTGTTTATTGTTGTTAGACCAGTCCTTTCCTTTACTGCTCCAAAAAGGCTTCACTTACAGTAGTCCTATTGAAATTATATTGTGTCAGTAGATTGATTTAGTTGCTGACGTGCATTTAGTATATTGACATACCCTAGCACTGCTTTCCTCAAACCCAATCATGTATGAACAGATAAATCTGTGTTGTAATACCTCTTATTTTGTAACAAAACAATATCTGGACATAATTGTTATCTAAAATTGCCCATATTTTTCTTGTTTGCTTTTCTTTGTCACTAAATCTTTGGTTGGTATGGTAATATGTATTTCACTAAAGTATGCATCAGTTATTTTGACTGCACTGCTATTCTAACAAGATAATTCTGCAATTCACACACCATGCAAACAAATTGTATTTTTACAGAAAGTAAATCGACTCGAGCAGGAAATATAAAACATAATTGTCACAATAACCTTAATACACGCAGAATACAGTGTTAAATAATATACACATTTATTTTTCTTTTCTTCTGGAAATGTTAAATATTTTAAAATAGATAAGTTTCCCTGTTTTAAAATTTTCTAATCTTAACACATGCTGCTTATATCAGAAACACACATTACATAGAGTCATTCTATACACATATAGATTTATTTTATTTAACAATAAAAATTGGCTCCACCCCCAGAGCTGCTTACATAGGCACAGTGTACTAACCAATGGAAACACTGCATTCAGGTATGTTTTTTTAGCCCTATAGCAGCACAGTGCAGAGATCCACGCAACAATGTCTGTGTTCCTCCTTGCTTCCTTGTGCAACGGAAAATTTCATGATGCCTTGCTGTACAAACTGCAATCACATATGGATAGAATGTATTCGCAACATGTGATTGGTCAAAACACAGTAGGAATTTTATGCTGATTTTAGCAGGGATTCCCAGTGCTATTAACTCTCAAAATGAACTGCCTGCAAACTCAAGAGATTTAGCAAACTTTAGGATAAGTTTAATAATGTTTATTTTGGTATTTTTTCATGCAAAACATATTCTCCTCTATCAGATGCACTCATAATCCAGGACACTTAAATATGCCTATAAAGGATATATTTAAATCCAGGCCTGGGTGCGGCCCTCCAGGACCGGGTTTGGACACCCCTGCTTTAAACTCACAAGTTTAGGTTGGGCTTGGTGCGGTTTACTTTGCTATTTTAACTCAAGCAAGGGTTAATGTCATACTTTAACCTCGTGGAATGATTGGGTTACTTTTTATCTCATTGGAGAATTGAGGTCAAGCTTTAAACTCATGAGCCTGTTTGCTCCTGTGAGTTTATAACCTGGTCGAGCTTTAAACTAATTGGATGATTTAGGTGAGGCTTCAAACTTGTGGGTTTTAAGCTTGACCTTTTAACATAAACCGAAGACCTTAGCTAAGGCTTTAGTCGTGATATTCTGTCGATCTTCCTTAAAGGGCCACTGTCATGTAAGGAAGTATTTTAATGAAAATATTTTGTTTAATAGACTCGTTTTCAGTTAAGAGGTTTTCATTATAAACCCCTAGAACATTATTTATTGGCTTGAAACCTAAATGGTAGGGTGCTTCTACTGTGAGTTGCATTGCCATTTTAACCTTTCAAAAGAACTGATTAGAGATTGTATCTGCATTCTAAGTCATTCCCAGGTAATTAACCCTTTTAGGGAAAATACATGTCTTACCAGTTAAACAACATTGAATTAAAAGCTATATTTATTTACATGAACAATACATGTTACCCATCATCCAAGCTCCTAAACCAAGCATACTGTGCATTTTAATCAGTAGTCCTTGTTATGTTTTGTATTTTCTAATATTATGAACTTCATATACTATCTCTTGCATTATGCTTACTGTGCTGGCCTTCTGTTTCATTGTTCTATGTATAACAATTAAGAATGCTTATTTTAATCTTAATATTTTCATTTTTCTCATTTTTAAAATATTTGCTGTAATTATTTTCTAAAGACTTTTTGCTGAAAAACAAAATGATTCTCTGCAGATACTTTGATTTAGTATAATATAAAGCTATAATAACATTTAGCATTAATATCATACTGCTTAATTGCGAAAGTGCATTCATTAAGTTTGTATTGTTGGTCATTTTTTACACTAATATGATAAAAGCAACCATGGTTTGTACATAGCCTTAAAACCGTAGTCTATTTGGGCTTTTTACTTACCAATACAATTCATTTAAAAAAATTCAGCACAAAAATATAAATTAATGTAATTTGGGATGCATTAGCAAATTAACTCAAACTGGACATTTGTATTGATATTTATGTTGGTTAATATAAAACAAAATGGAATGATTTTCTCTTTCTCTCTCTAATTTCCCATAGCTATTAGAGTAAAAAAAATGACCAAGTGAAACAAAATGAACAAATAAATAATGAGTGTTTTAAGTCAAAGCATATCAGGGCACAGTGAAGGAAAAGCATGTTTAATTTTGGTGTGGGATATGGTATTGTCCCATTTTAAATAATTTTAACCACTGTTCAGTGAGTATTGTTGTACAGTAAATGTAAATTGTAGTTCTAACTGGGCTTGTTAATTCTGGTGTTTTGTAGAGAACTATAGATTGTATAATCATTTGCTCTGTTTAGATTGTGTTCTAACTTTTGACACAATTTACTAATTTAATGACACATTGTGTGTGTGTTCTTCAACACTTTTCTTATGGCCTAGTTTGATTTATTGTACTACAGGACAACACGGATGTAGATCAGTTTTGGCTATCACACTAATTTTGCACTCTTAAACACTATTTAGCATATTATGACACTGATTAGTGTACTATACAACTAATATAAAATTACATAGCACTCAAGAATTGCCTACTCATCGGACAATCATACAAAAAATCCTGGAGCAGAATAAATTGCTTTGATTGCATAATTGCCTTTGTAAAAATGAGATCTACAGATCAACAGACTTAAGTGCTCCTGGCATTCTTATTTGCTCTGTTTAGCATGATTTTGACCTCTCCTTTTTATCTAGACTATCCCTACTTTCATTGTGATGGAGTTCTGGCTATTTGATTGTAAGTCTGTGAGTTTTCAGTCTTGCTATGTGCTTTAGTGAAAGCACTGTGTACATTTGATTTTAAGCTCAAAGATGCTCCCTCCATTATCTTCTCCTCATTGTTTTGACTTCAACTTACCCCTGTATAGCGTTATTGAATATGTTGGCGCGTTACAAATAAAATAAATACCGTAATTCTAGAAATACTCTTGGCTTTGCTGGCTTTCCTGACCCCTGGACTGGAGGAGCCCTTGCCTTTACTTTTGCTTCTGGTTTATCCTACCATCAGATTCCCTATAAGCTTGACGGGACTATAAACTACAGCCAGTTGTAACGTTTATTAAAGAGATTCCAGATGTGACCGGACCACTTTAACAAATACAGTCATTCAATTATTACAAAATGAGCAGGAATTTATTCTAATGAACTAAATGGGGGAAATGTGCAAAAACATAAAAATGCAAATAAAGAAGTGTACAAGAAAACTAAACTTGGCATTTTACCAGCCATTTTGTTGTTGTTCCCTGAAACAAATACTCACTTTTCATTAAATCTTGCATCACTTTTAGCAGTGTGGGGGTTAACCTTGTAAATGCAGCAGATTTGTTTGGAAGAGTGTTGGCTTAGGGCTGTCTCTGATTCAATGCGCAGGGGAAATATATATCAGTGTGACTGGTCCTGAGGGAAATACAATAAATAATCCTCCTTTTCAAGCATCTGTTTCCTTACAGAGAACAGGTCCTGCTGATACCGGCATCATTAATAATCACACAAGCAGTTGTATGGCTTCCTTAATGACACCACAAAACCAAGACACACTCACTGGAATTTGGGGGGTTTCCAGCCTTATAAATAGTATTCATGATAGGAAGATTTATTCAACAAAATGTCATACTTGACTTATATGTGTAAACATTGTGTGGGTCCAAATCTGGTCTAAACGAACAATGTGAAAAATGAGAGTGGAACAATTTATAGATTTCATTACCTAAAGAAAAATTAAATTCTGATTTTGTTTTCTTTTTTTTTTCTTCCTGTGAGTTACTTCATTACAAATAAGGTTTCCCACCTCTGTTTTATAGTTCAAAATATAATATTGTCCTGGCAGGAGTTTATAATGAAAAACTCGCTATAAAAAAAGCATATCACTTATAGACATACAGGACAACTATAGTGCTTATACAGTATAGTTTAATTTATTTTGATTAATACTAAAATCAGTATTTGAACTTTTAACACTTACATTTGAATTTTAGTTTTTTAGACTTCAGTGGATATGCTTCTACATAGCCATCTGGGCAGATCCTCACTGGACTATTTCCCAGTTCCCAGTGGCATCTCCAGGCAAATTAGACTGGTCAGTATTTATACTTTTCTGGACAGCCTCCTGGGCAAATGCTGCCCATTATCTGACCACCGAATCAGGATCTGAGAGTAGCATCTCTGCTACTCTCTGAAATAATAGAGTAAAATCCCCATTGAAGCTATTTATTTTCTCCAAATCCGGATTTTTGTTACTAAACCTAAAGTGGCAATTTAATAACCTTATTAAGTGCCGAGATACTTGTACCACCATATTTAAAGCTCCATTGTGTCATAGATTGAAAAATGGGGGGGGGGGGATTGACTTGTCCACCCTCCAAATCCTACACCAATGTACAGAGGAACTCAATTGAATTGTAAGGTGTTGTATATCGGAAAATCTATATAACGTTTACAGGCAAGTTGAGAGTTATGAACAATGTTCCCATCATTATGAAATCGGCATTGAAAGGAAATTAAATTCCGCACTGCCCATGCTCGCTCGACACATTGCCCCTTCATCACTTCACTCGGTCTCTTTTACTAAGCTCAGGACCCCCTTGTGAAGATTTGTTACATAGCACAATATATCATTCCATTATAGACGAAGCAATAAACACAGAAACAAATGTTAATAGTTTTTAATCAATTTGGTGTACACACATTTTTTTTTCACTGGAAAAAACATATTGCTCAACTTGAATGTTTTGCACACACAGACGATAAATCCTTAGAGGGAACATTGGTGAAGGGTTAAAGATGAAGATGAGCAAAAGATGGCCATAGCTGACTGACTGTTCTGAGTCCTGCATAGACTGTTTGATGTGCATCAGCTCTGAGATAAACACAGGCAAAGAGAGAGTGACACCAGTTTCTTAGGTTGGTATTTTAAACAACTATGCAAACAGAGAAAATGGTGGTCCATGCAAGAAATCTGTTATTTTCTGTCTAAAAGAACTACTGTAATAGGGAGATGTTATTCCTTCATATAAGCATCCTGTCTCTCTCCTTGAATACGGTCATATCTTATTTTTGCCACATTACTTTGATATATCCATGTCATGGTGTTCTTGTCAAGCTGAAACAAACCATCCAAAAAGAAGCCATTTCTCCTTACTATCAATGCAACTGGAGGTAATAACCCCTAGAAAATGAAAATGGGTCTGTGTCTTGATTCCCCACCCCATTACACCTCTATTGGCTCCCATAGCTGCCAATCATTAATGGTGTGCATAACCAGGTCCAGCGTAGCTTTTTCTATGTTTAAAATTACATAAAAAGTAGGATATTCTTTGCAGAGCTGGTAAAACATTCATATTCTACCTTATCGGGAAGTATTCTGCTACCATTTACTTTTAGATTATGGTAGTTAATACAATATTCTGTAGTTGTTTAAAATAAAGCACCCATATGTGATGCATCTTGGGCATCTGCCAACCCAGAAGAGTTTGTTATCTCTCGATTTCAAGCAAAATAATTGTCAGGGTCAAACTTTAGTGATGTTAAAGTCCTGTTCTTTACATTGGACTCAGGCGGTGCTGAGTGACACTAGTACATGACGAATAGGCTGTATGTTCCAAGTCCTCCCTTGCACTTCAAGGCTGTGGTGCCTATTATTGCCGTGTTATGAAGTTGATGGGTCATCAGCTTACTCACGGTTTGCTAACTGTTGATATCCACCATTAACCATACACAGCAGCATAAATGACTTCTTCGCTATGCTGTTATCAGTCATCTCTGACACATTAACGATAAATACTTTGTCATTTTTCCATTTTTGCAGAACTGCAACCTCCAATTTTGCCACATCACATATCCATTTGTTTATTAATAATACAATGGAATTCTGCTTGGGGAAAAACTATTTTTTTTCTCTTTTCAATTATTCGCTTCATTGCATTAATTCTCGCATAGAGATTTCTGTGGCATGTTTTTTTTATTCTCCCTGACTAGTTCTTTACATTTTAGACTATTAAGAATGAAAAGTAATTTCCATTATGCTTTTCAGTCTTCAACTACATTACTCGACGTAAGAAGCGAGTAACGCAAATGATTTTGTTATATAAAGATAACTTGATTTAGGACGCCTGCATTTCCGCCACCTTTAGGGTTATCCTTCACTAGAGAAGTAATTTCTAATTTACATAAGAAAAATAATCACTACGTACTATAAGCATTGTGGATAACAATTTGGATTTGCTGGCAAAACATCTCATTTACCCTGCTGGGATGTAATAGTGCATTCAGTCCTAGCAAGGAAATAAACAAAGGGATATATTTTCATATAACTGGTGAACCTACTTATAAAAGGTATAATTATCCATTTTGAGGATTAGGAAATAGAGCATGAATTTCTATATTCCAGTTTCTTTGTAAATATAAAGCATTTATTAATGAGCTTGGAAATGTTTTACGATGCATTGATTCAGTATTTAGGGACAACTCTATTTTTCATTAACCCCGACAAGGCAAAAGTTCAAAATGTCTGACTTAGGGTATAATTAAGCAGGAAGTAAGTCATAAATATAGTTGTTAATTAGATGAAAATACATTGATCACTCTGCATAACTCTGGAAAGAACCCTATGATACATTTGTGGAAATTGTGTGTGTGAGAGAGGTGTTTACATTTCTGGAGAGCTGTGGTTGCATCCCTTGATGCATCTTCATACTTCTAGGCCATTGAGGGAGAAGTGATGTTGTGTCAATGTCATTCATATTCTATTATAAAACAAAGCCTGTGGACTTCTGCCTGTTCTCTCCTCCCTGCCCTTCCCACACTGAATAATACAAACACTCTCCATCATCCAGCTCTCAGGAAGTGATGTAACAAACACAACATGGATTCCTGTACTCATAAAGTTAGGAAAAAAAATAATTTTCACCCCAAAAATGTTTTATTAGCTTACATATTGGCTAATATTGTTAGTTTGGTGCAAATAAGTGTATTTTTTTCTTTAGCTGCAACACCTTACAATTTCACCAAATATTTTAGTGTTAGGCAATCAGTTAATGTATTGGTTGAGGTGGTTCTATAACATTGTAGTAACTGTTTGCATTTGGTTAAATTGTAAGGGGTTTCCTTGGCTTAGCTGGTTCCTACAATTTGAGGCCTAAATATGAGTGTTTTTTTTTTATTAAAGGGACTCTGTTTTATAATTGTTCTATATGTTGCAGTGTTAACTTTTATAGCGCTTGGATATTATCTGTAATTAATTTTACACTGCCTCTAGATGCTTTAGATACCTTATTAACTACAATGATTAATTCCACATTTTTTTTTTGGGGGGGGGGGGGGGGGGGCTGTAAAGAGAAAATAAACCACTATTTTGCTTGCAGCAAACCGTGCAGAGGCATTTACAGGGAAATTGTGAGTTAAGTCTTTTCATTACATGCAGAGGCAAGCAGTTAACATTATACAAAAACTTTTATAAGTCCGTGAAATATGTATCAATTTAAAAAAAAATAAAAAAAATAGAATAAAAAAATTAACTTGCTTTTCTGTGCTCTGATGTAGAGCAGTACCGATAGCTTTCATGTTCTTTTAACAATGCACCCATTCAGCTGATTTAAAACGAAAACACACATTAGAATGGGTTTGAAATTCCCTTTTTAAATACAGAAACAATTAAATGTGTATATCTGAAAAATATTTCTTAGACAAAAAATGGCAGTACAATGTATTGCTTAGTTTTGCTGTTCTTTAAAAAGAGAACATAATCATATAAAGGACAAATCTGCTTATAGTTTAGTCCATTTTAAATCAACTCCCATCAAATTAAATACATATTTAAAGACAAAATCCACATTGCAGTCTTCCCTTTACCATAAAAACATTGCACATCATCACTTGGCTCCGTTCCCCTGAACTTTCTTCCAGCTCATCTAAGCAGAACAGAGCTATTAAGTAAAAGGACAAGATATTTTTATGAGTTTGGCCATGTCTCACTGCCAAAGGTCGGATTTTAGAACCTTGGCTATATTCTTGCATGGCGATTTGTGGATCTATATTGTATGTGTTCAGTGGTATAACTTCATAGAAGGTAAAAGAACCTTGTTTACCAGTGCTGTATCACTGTAGCTTCCAGGTTCGAAGTCTCACAGGCAAATTATCAATGTCCCAATTTTTTATATATTTTTATTGAATCAATAAGCATTGATTCCAGTTTACAAAATGATTAATCTTATTCAGAATGAAACCAAATAAATACCACAACCCCCTCCGTCAGTATAAATATAAACAACTGCTAACCAACCATTCTTAATCATCATGAATCCTCCCCCCTAGGCATCGTTGGACAAAAAAGGATGGACCTCATCAGAAACAATGGTTTTCTGTAATAACATTACATAAATTGTTACCGGTAATTAATATGATAAAGCATTTGAAATAAAGTGTTCTAAACACCACAAAAGATGTCTTATACCCCACAAATAAAAAGTAAGTTATAGTTTAGAAAATGTCCATCAAAATTACTTTTGTACCTGGCTGGATACGTTAAGATATTCAGCATGAGTTAAACTATTACCATCTTTTTGGACGCTTACCTGTCTAAGAGAATACTAATTATCTAACCATGCTTCCTTTGACATCTCCAAAATGAATAAGTCAGAGATGGGCACCACATTTATCTGGTGGTACATTTGTGTTACTTGAGAATTTCAGCCTGTGCTTAATTAACATCATTCTATGACTCATTTGGCTAATTATATAAATTGACCTATAAACCGTTTGAGAAGGTCTACTGTCCACTTTCCCTAATTAACAGGCCAAATACACATATGTGTATAACCCTTTATTTATCTTACATTACTACTATTTAAGCAAAAAACTTTAAATCCTTCGTTTTCTTTACGTGTTTCTCTTTAAGCAGTGATTCAGGCTGCCATGTTTCACTTTGCATAACATTTGCAGATCTCCCTTTCCTTTATTAGAGATAATTGAGAACTTCTACGAGTTTACTATAAAAAATATATGATTTCAAGCAGTGGAACTGCTTATTATTTAGTTACTGAAAACAAGTCCTGGAAACACGAACACTTTCTTTTAATCCTTTTTTTTTTTAGACTGTGGAGAAAACACTTTACGTGATTGCAAACGTGTTATTACATCTAATTAAGAATGTTTCTTTTCAGAGGGGAATTAAAATTGTTCCAACGCCACCTCATACAAGCTCAATCTCTTTCAATAAGATGCAGACATTTGCAGCTTTAGTATTTGTTTTCCTAATTTGCAGATAAGCATTACTGCATCAAAGTTTGGCTTCAGGCTCGTAGTTGTATCTTATGTCATGTGATCTGGTATGTGTAAAATGTATTTATTATTTATTTAGCCCCCTCTTTCAAATCACCATTGTTTAATTTCCTCACAAAGTTATTCAAGGACTGTATATCAGGGAGTAAAAGTAGGACTGTTTTTTGTCAGGGTTACAGCTTCTTTGATATCCATATCGTCTGAGTGACGCCCAGCTTCTTAATCTGTGTAACTGGGTGAAAGTATATTGCAGATATATCCTCTCTCCACTAATTGTTTACATTCTGTACTTTTTTGAGATCAGTACTGTACTTGTTTAACTTGTAGTGTTTAAGCCTGTACTCGCTTTAGGCATATACTGTGCTGTTGAGGCCTACATGCTACGCTTTAGGCATATATTGTGCTGTTGAGGCCTATACTCTACGCTTTAGGCATATATTGTGCTGTTGAGGCCTATACTCTAGGCATGAGTCATATACTGTGCTGTTGAGGCCTATACGCTTTAGGCATATACTGTGCTGTTGAGGCCTATACTCTATGCTTTAGGCAAATATTGTGCTGTTGAGGCCTATACTCTAGGCATGAGTCATATACTGTGCTGTTGAGGCCTATACGCTTTAGGCATATACTGTGCTGTTGAGGCCTCTACTCTAGGTATGAGTCATATACTGTGCTGTTGAGGCCTATACGCTTTAGGCATATATTGTGCTGTTGAGGCCTATACTCTAGGCATGAGTCATACTGTGCTGTTGAGGTCTATACTCTACGCTTTAGGCATATATTGTGCTGTTGAGGCCTATACTCTAGGCATGAGTCATACTGTGCTGTTGAGGCCTATACTCTACGCTTTAGGCATATATTGTGCTGTTGAGGCCTATACTCTAGGCATGAGTCATATGCTGTGCTGTTGAGGCCTATACTCTACGCTTTAGGCAAATACTGTGCTGCTGAGGCCTATACTCTATGCTTTAGGCATATACTGTGCTGTTTAGGCCTATACTCTACGCTTTAGGCATATACTGTGCTGTTGAGGCCTATACTCTAGGCATGAGTCATATGCTGTGCTGTTGAGGCCTATACTCTACGCTTTAGGCAAATACTGTGCTGCTGAGGCCTATACTCTATGCTTTAGGCATATACTGTGCTGTTTAGGCCTATACTCTACGCTTTAGGCATATACTGTGCTGTTGAGGCCTATACTCTACGCATTAGTCATATACTGTGCTGTTGAGGCCTATACTCTACGCATTAGTTATATACTGTGCTGTTGAGGCCTATACTCTACTCTTTTAGTGTGTTTTTTAAGCCTATACTCTACAAATTGTAATCATACTGTACTATACTGACACCTATACTCTACTCTTTACAAATATACTGTTCTGTTGAGGCCTATACTCTACTCTTTTAGGCATCTACTGTACTGAGGCCTTTAGTGTGTTTTTAAACTTATACTCTACTCCTTTTAATCATATACTGTACTATATTTATGCCTATACTCTGCTCTTTAGACATATACTGTATTTTCCCTCCTTACACAGATTAATACTTACAAAAAGTCAGGGATAGACGTAGAGTGAAAATAGAGAGTTGGACATTCTTGAGGAATGTGTCCCTGGTGTGGCCATGATATTAAGCCATTGTAGGCCTTAGTTTTCCCTTGGCCATGCACAATTGTATTGTATAATTTCTACAGCCACGCTAGACATATATCTTGTTGCAGTACTCCATGTCATGATGAATTCACAAGTTCCAGATTGTTTAATGCTGAATTATTTAAAGATGCTGATGCACAGACATCAAAAATCATTCAGCCGGTATTATGAGACTGTCACAATACATGACAAAAATGATCTTCAGGTTTGAAGTCTTGCGTGTATTGTGTGTGCATATATTTACAAGTGAACTCACTGTCTCATGTTCGTGATATACAGACTTTTCAATGCGTGACTGCTGATATTTTGATATTACTAAACTTTACACCTGTATCTTTATCTTTCATTTTATCATTTTAAACTGTTTTGTCACTGCCACCCTCTATTTCTTTGCTAGTGATTTTAATCTTTATCACCTAGATTTCTTTCTAAAGCAGTTTTCTTATTTCTTCAACATTAAGGCAAATAATGCAGTTATAAGAAAGAAAACTAATTGTATGCCATTAATCAGTTTTTAGTTTATTGCATGCCCTAATTCACATCCTTCAGTATACTTATGAAATATTCAGCACTCTAATTAAGCATAATGCACTGTATTTGTGATAAATATTTTTATAAGAAATTGTTAGAATTCGATTAATATTGCATTTCAGAATTATAGTCTACTATACTATTTTTTAACAATGCACTATATCCTGGATAGCATTATGATTCCAATTATGTGTCAACCCATAAATATATATACTGTAGAGTCCTCCCTCGACATTTGCGCGTTTGAAACTCGCTGATTCAACATTCACAGGTTTAAACTCCACCCCCTTGCCTGAAAAGGACGCTTGGGCATTTCCCCGCGAGGTGAGTGACACCCACCACCTAGACCCCTTCCCAAGGGACAAAACATGGGTGAAGTGATAGTTTACCCATGTTTTAGTTATTCACATTTTTTTTTACATTCGCTGGGACACTTGGAACGAAACCCACGCGAATGTGGAAGGTCGTCTGTACATAAAAGTTTGTGAGTTGTCTGACTGCTACATGTTTGATAGACCACACGTTTCTGATGATGGCACTGTCTGTACTAACTGGGCCTGATCTTGTGGTTTATCACTCCCACTGTAAGAAATAATTAATCATGTGAGATACAGTAGTCATTAGGAGATTAGGAAAACCTTTTCACGTAATTTGTACATAAAAACACAACTTTCAAGCTCAGTTATTATTCTATTTAGAAGTTTTAGTGACACAACCAGCTGTATTTTTTTCCTTTTTAAAGGTATGTCTTAGTTTCCCTGTTTTTACCTTTTTCTAATCTAAACCATACAGCTTATATCAGAAACACACATTACAATGAGGGATTCTATACACATTCAGACTTATTTTATTTAAAAATAAAATTTGTTTTCCACACCCCCTGAGCTGCTTACATAGGCACAGTGTACCTACCAATAGAAGCACTGCAATTTGTAATGTATTTCCCTCTTTACCAACTCAAACCAACAGCAGAACAATGCAAAGATCTACACAGCAATGCCTAGGCTCCTCCTTACGTCCTGTTCCCTAGTAAAAACAGGACTACACATGCCATGATTCTTTGGTGCATAAACTGGCCAATCACAGCCAACCATAACATTTTATCAATCTGTAAAGCCAAACGAGTTATGAAGTTTATGTTAATTTTAGCAGGGATGTCCAGGGTTGTTAATTCACAAAATCAACTGCTTGCAAACTCAAGAGATTTAGCAAACATCAGGGTGAATTTGTTAATGTTTATTTTTTTTTTTTTTTTTTCATACGCTACTGATTTTCCTGCATCAGATGCATTCATAATCCAGGAAATGTAAATATGCCTTTAAGTTCTGCTAAAACTGAGACATTTGTTGTGTCCCTTTAATACTCCTTAAATAAAATATGTCTGTCTTATAAAACACTTAAGTGTAGAATTAATCACAGTTAAGCTGCATGCTTATGGGTTAACTTAATAAGCAATGAATGCAAGTGCATTGCTAAACTGCAGGGGGTTGATTTCCTAGTCTTGGAGGCAACATTTGACTCCATGATCAATTAATAACCTACTTCTAGGCACCATTACTGTTGCAAAATGCGTTAACTCACTTAATTGTTGAGGTCTTGTGGAATCAACAATCCTCTAATAGATTGTAGAGACACTGAGACAGTTCATATATATAGGACATAGATTATCTGTATTGTTTTTGTTGGGTATCTTATATTTTTTTGGGGGGAGAAAGTGTTTGTCTGCAGCAGAGCTCCGCCTCCCTCCTTTCTACAAATTATTTAATCTTCTCCAGCCAATCAGAATTTGTATATCTGTGTTCTGCCAATCATCTTCTGTGAAATTATACAGTAAAGGATAACACCAAATTCCATTTTATGCTATAGGTTTCTTTGAATAACTAAAGTTGATAATGAGTAACATTTAACAAAGAAAAATATAGGCTTTAAATATTTTACTTTCATATACAATTTATTCTTTACTGAGCTTCTTCTTTCTTCATCTGTCTTGGAATGGTGCATCCTTGTAAACTAATGTGCTTCCCATTCATCCTAGTGAAAGCACTGTTAACTTTAGCTGCCATTTTCCATTTTGCTGATAAAAACTTCCTCTGTATTCAACATTTCCCCTCACCTTAGGAAGCTGATCAGCAGTAACCAAGATGGTAGATTCATCTTCAGAATAATTGCATATAAAAAGTAATACATCAAAGGCTGTATTTTTAGTTTATAAAATCATTTTGTCCATTATCTAGTGTAGTTCTTTAAAAAGTATATATGTTAACTATATGACTACAGTGGCCCTTTAATGTCAATGCATGTATAGAAATAATAGTCCATTTAAATACAATTGTCTGTAGCATTATGAAAATCCTGTTCTGAAAAAAATATATATATTTTTTTATAACTTTTGGTACAATGAAGATTTTATGGGCTAGTGCAATGAAAAGTCCCATAACATCTCTATGCAATTAAATGTAATTTTAATGGTGATATCTTAATATAACATTGATCTCAGAATAAAAACTGTGATTAATTTTATACTCTAATCAAAATTATACAATTGCTGCAAAGTTTTATTCACAGTTTTATATTATCTCTGCAATTATTTCAATGTTTAAGCTTCCGGAGTCCTTCACTATATATGTTGTAAATTCTAGAATTGTGTGTTTTGTAATGATTAATTCGCCTTTTTGGATCTCTACCTTGTCGTGTATGAAGGGGCTTATTTACCTCAATGAAGCTGTGAGCAATACCATGTAGGGTCACTCAAGATGGGCAGGTCATAACAGGAAGGTCAGACAAATTGCAGTCTACTTGCGAGGAAACTGGCAACCCACTTTACTATATTTGCAAAGATAACCTTATGGATAAGCACAACCAGAGACATAACGATGCCTGGGGTGCTGCGGTCCACACGGTCACGGAGAGTTGGACACAAATTAACGACTTAACAACAATTTTTTTTCACAAATTTGTATTATTATTTGCAGACATGCTCTGAGGGAAAACAAAATATCTATAATCTTACTTGGGGTCTGCAACCGTTGTAGGTAATGAAATGATAGGAAATCCAGGATAGGAAGTAAATGTACAATAGCATCTACAGGAGACTTTAGATGCAAAGGAAGCTCCTATCTGCACATTGGGAATAAAACAAGTACTAATTAGTTTATAAGAACCACACTACATTGTGTAGCAGGCAAAATCAGCCCAAAACGTAAATTGGAACCACTCTGTAAACAATTGCTTAAAAAGTCAAAGGTGTTGTGTATTTATTTCTTTTTACGTGAAGCTATTTATTAGACCATATAGAAAAATGGGACCCCTGTGGTGCTTTAATTGTGAAGTTTATTATAGGATCTACGTTTGATTGTACAATTCACTGAGTTTTAGGGAAAACTAGAACAAAACAGAGCTTGTTAGGCCAAAGCTTGGAATAATACTGCATGTAAAACTGATTAAATCCCCAAATTTCAATGATGCTTTGCAGTTTGTGTACCACGGGTAATTAGGACAAACAGCATTCCTTCATATAGGTTAATTTTTGATGAATGTTTCTCGACCCAATGAATTAATACATGGCCGGCTGTCACCCCTAAGCCAGTCGTCTTTGGAACAAGTCTTCATCCAGCTAATGAATATTAATGTTTTCTTCTCTGGCTCCTTCACAGTGAGGGAAATATATGTTTAAAAATATACTTTTGCAGATAAAAGTATTAGTCGTTTTTATGCTGTTTGAAGCTGCCCAAGGTTAGAAATTAAAGACAGGAATTTGTATCTTATCATATGCAAGGGGTCAACTATTGATTAAAGGGACCTGAAGAAAGGCTTCTTCTTTTATATTGTATGTACATCTGCTGAATATTTATATTTTTGGCTGATATCTATAAAAATGCAGTTTTTATAAGACTGAGACATTCTTTGGGAAAACAAGTCTGCAGTCCTGCTGCAACATGTACTCAGAATGGCTTTTTCTTTCCTAGCTGTATATATTGTTGAGGGTTTTCATTCACCTTTCTACTCACCTTTACATACTTATTGTCAGAGTCCCTCTCTTTCTCATTTAACAGTAGCCAGAACCAACCTCTTACTGATAAGCCCCATAAAGGTTTAAACATCTGTCTGTGAGTGGGTTTCTGGCACTGAACCGGAAACCCAAGGCTATGAAGGTTGCCTGAGAGCAGTAAATGGATCCCATGTTAAGTGGGCTACAGTCACAAGGCTAATATGTTTTGAGCCTGATTTGCATGCTCATGACCCAGAATCCTTAGCAGCAGTGGGAACACAAATTAATTCAGTTGGAAAACATATTTTCTGGCCTGCTTGTACTCATAATTACTTTGAGCCCGATTCAGTTGAGCTATAACAAGTTACTGTAGCCCGTAAGAGAGGCTGCAAGTTAATTTGCTATTCAATTTACATCTTTTTGAGGGCTCCAAACGGGTTACGGGCTTTAAAGCTTTGCGATGGTTAAACCCAGAACTTACAACCTCCTGAAGCCTTTGATCTTTCAATTCCACAAGAGTTTGATGGGTAAAATTGCAAATCGATATTCAATTGCTCCAGTTCCCCAAGCCCGCAAATGGTTTCAGACCCGTAAATGGCAAATTAAGGAGAAAATCCTACGAGTGCTAGAGAGAACCCGCAAGGGGGTTAAACACTGATCATAGCACTGTAAATACAACTAAAAAATCAATTTCACTGTAAATAACAGGGAAAATGATATAACACTTATTTTTGTTTTATTTTGGGGTTAAATTGTTCTTGGGTATCAATGTGTTAATACATATCAGGCCACCCATATGAACATTAATTTTCATAATTCTGTATTTTGCGGGTTTGCGAGTCTTATCGCATAACTGATTGACATGTGACCTCCATGTTTTACTGCCGTAATAATGGTCTATTTTTCTATTGGCTGATTCGAAATGGGAGGTTACTGGCTTGCTTAATTGATCATGTTCCCGCCCTGAACTGCTACGAACTAGTGCATGGTTTACGGAGTCGGCTTTGGGACAGTAACTTGTGGCCTTGAGCAATTGAATAGCTCCGGAATCTGAGCCCGCAGCACGCCTGCAGACATACGGCCTGGATCCTGTGAGATGCGGGCTTGCAATTGAATTGGGCTCTTTGTTTCCATCCCAAGTGGAAATGGTGGGTGTTTCAGTTGCCTTTCTATCCATCATAATGATGGCACCCTAGTACCTCCCTGAAGTGTTAAAGCAAGGGTTAGATTTCAGAAATGTGTAGAACCACCATATATAAAATATTAGATTTCAACTAATCTAGTGCATTTCCTCTACCTGGAAAGTCGTGCTTAGAGGACCACACTACAATGAAAATAAAAATATATGTTTGAGTGTAACGAAGAGCATGATTAAGCAGAGAAAAGGTCATTGCTGGGCCCTGGAGACTTCCATGATACACTGGTGGAAGTTGTGTGTGAGAGAGCAATTTGCATTTCCTGATGCAAGCAGTCTGTTCTGTGTAGGGGAAGTGGTATGGTGTCTATTTCAATCACATCCACTTATTTAACAAAGCCATCTGACCTTTCTCTGTTCACTCCTCCCCTACCCCATATTAGAAAACAAACATGAACCAGTTTTCAGGAAGTGATGTAATAAATAGAAAATGGATTCCAGTACACATAAATAATGTCTTAAAAAATGCAGATTTTTTTCTAAAAGAATGGGTATTTTTCAAAAGCCTGCATTTTTTTTTAAGCACAGTGATGGTTATATGTCCTTGGGATAGTTTTATGCATGTCAAAAGCATACATCTTACACTGCCTGGAACCAAGAAAAATAGCACTTCTACATAAAAAAGAAATGGTTCTGTTTTACTATATATTTTTCCTCTCCAAGAGTTACAGAGCAATCCATATGTGGAATATTTTACTCAGTGTGCCTAGAGAAATCTCCAACCTGGGTCTGAGAATACCAAAGAGCCTGTTTTCTGTTTCTTCTGTTTAGAGCATTTCTGGTCTGGACTGTCCTTTTGTGTAAAATCAATCCAATATTCTGTCTTTTATTTATGTTGCAAGTGAGCTAATAGTATTTGCTATGTGAGTGTGCCAATAACCTGTTAACCTAGTTAAAGAATTCGCTTTGTTTCCTCATAGTGATTCATTTATATTTTACATTTATCTTACTTAGTCTTGAGGCCAGAGCATTATTCTCACTTTTATATTATAGACCATAATAACTTTTAATATAGTTCATGTGTAAATATACAAAAGAACTATATGTATACGGACAATGTGTGCTCGTTCTTACATATTATTGATTTACATTTGGGAAAGATATGTATTTCATTACTAGAATATCTGTGGATTGAGCAGAACAAATTTCCTTATTTATCAGACGTTCTCTGGTATTCATCAAGCTGTGATCTTGTGCACTGGGGAAAAGGTTTGAGATGTATACTCTTCATGATGAATGTCAACACATGTTTTACCTTAATGTTACTTTAACATAGGATCAAGGGTGAAATACATATCTCTCCCTCTCTCTTTCTTTCTTAATCTCTCTCTCTCTTTCTTTCTTTCTTTCTCTCTCTCTCTCTCCCTCTCTCTCTCTCTCTCTCTCTCTCTCTCTCTCTCTCTCTCTCTCTCTCTCGGAAGCTGAGCTGAGACATGCAAATGTGCCAACAAATGCCTCGCTCTTCAATCCATAGCCATTATCAAACATGGCTTCCTTTAAGCTTATGCATGCTGTATTACACCTCTTTAATGCAAAGCCAAGGTTGGATTAAACACAAGCTGAGGATCCAATCCATGTACAGCTGTTTCAAGCTTACTGGCTATCATCAGCATGGAGCGGGAACTCAGCCTGTGTTGTGGACCTTATGAGTAGGTAGTTCACCACAACAATCATTTATAATATGGTGGGCAAAAGAGCGATAGAAGCCCTCCAACGTACATTAGTACAGTAAATAAATAGTACATCTATGTTCACATTTAAATGTCTAAAGCAAGTTAAAAAAAACCTGCTTCCAGTTTTTCTGTGAAATACTTTTGAATTTTTTAAATATGCTCATTTTTCATTGAGAGTTCAAATACAATCAAATCTGTGTTTAAATGTGGAATAGACTTCCCACATACTTTTGTATTACTGCAGCTGTGTTATCTATTAAAGACTCATATATCACATGCTACACTCCGCAATGGATAGGGCAGGATAGGCTTGTTTTTAATGCAATAAAAAAAAAAGATAATTTTAACATACAATGTTGTTCTCTCTCACACCATGAAGAGTACTTACAGTGAGGTAAATTGCACTTTAAGTGTTTGTGTCTTCTACACTTCCTGCTGGCTTGGAGTCTGAGTGGGTGTTTTGTGTTAGTTGTTAATATATGTTATGTAGAGGAGGGAGCAGGATG
This sequence comes from Discoglossus pictus, assembly GCA_027410445.1. Taxonomy (NCBI): domain Eukaryota; kingdom Metazoa; phylum Chordata; class Amphibia; order Anura; family Alytidae; genus Discoglossus; species Discoglossus pictus. The sequence goes on along the minus strand of CM050165.1, from coordinate 115,832,124 downwards.
TGTTGTCTCTTTGATGGATTAAGATAATTTAGATTTGAAACCTTCCCCCACGTTCTAGGTAGAAGGCTGTTTGCAAGCTTTGCTTGCCATGCCCTGTAATGTCCTCCTTGTGCCTTGAAAAGGAAATATAATTATCATGGTAGCTTCCATGCACTAGCAGAGTCTGCTAGAATTAAGATTGCTATGGTTTACACATCTACTAATGTTGTTAGTTTGTTATATGCATCACAAACATATGAAGTTGTTCCCAATCTACAGCTGCCCTCTTTATCATTCTTCAATAAATATTTAATTTACTGGCTTTTCACAAACATTAGTAGCTTTTTTTCACCATATTCATACAGACACTTATCATCATCAGCCTGCTGCCTAGTGAGATACTGGGCGCCACCATATTGTGTAGTTGATGCTTTTGTCATCTTGGTCACAGTGCTTCTCCATTGAAATGTGTTGTGTATTCCCCAGCATTAGGAGCGTACATTGTGCACTTGAATGGAACTTTTCCCATCTGATTTACGTCCATCTATAATTCAGCCAGTGCTGCCTGTCCTTCATAGCGCACAGACTTGGAATTTACCCATATAGCAATATACATTTAAGTGGCTAATCATCTTTTCATTAATCGACTGCAATAAATCTCCAGGAAACACCAGATATTTGCTGTCTAATAAATACAAATATGCTGCGCCTGTATTAAATTATGAAAATCCTTTTAATGTCACTCAATTTATGTATCTAATTTTAAATCAACCATTTGAAAAAAGAAATGAGAAATACTCTTGGCTTTCAGGGAAAATATTAAAGATTGTATCTGCAATTGTAATTTAATGTAGTTCATATATTAGCATGTTCGTAAACTGGTTTTATGCAGTATATTGATTTTTATAGACAGCGCTTTTTATTTCCATAGATATGGTTATGTGTTTGTATCTTCTCTAGAGAAGTAGATTATACCGTTTACCTTCACTCACTGGTACAGGAATGCAAATGCGGATAAAACAGTTTAAATATATTCTGTGAATACATGTTAAAGGGCCAAAGACCTCCAGAAATGTGGAAGAAGAGCCTTGCGACGTTTAATAAATGCCAATATATGGAAAATTCTCTTTTTTTCCCTTTTTCTAATCTAACACATGCTGCTTATATCAGAAACTTATGTTACATTGATTCATTTTAAACACAGATTTATTTTGTTTGTTTTTTCAAAAAATGTAGTTGCCACACCCCCAGATCGGTTTACATAGGCACTTGGTACCTACCAATAGGAAAACTGCATTCATGTATGTTTTTTAACCGTATACTAACCTTCAAGCCAACAGCAGCATGGTGCAGAAATCCACATAACAATGTCTGAGCTCCTTCTTGCTTTCTTGCGGAATTAAAAAAAAAAACATGATGCTTTGCTGCTGAAACTAACTGACTTCCCAGACATTGAAACAACGCTATAGCTGCCTGTGATTGGCCAATATGATTTATAAATGTTATGGGTCCTTTCCCTCTTCCCTGGCAAAACATTGCCAGCTGCAGTGCCGCCGCCAACTGATACTGGCGATTTTTGGAATACAGCTGCATAATGCATATCAGGCGTGCCGACAGAAGAGGTCTTGAGCTATGAGAGGCATGCTCCGAGTGCCTGCGCCGAAAATAGCGATGGCCTCGCTGTTGATTCAGCGCAGTTGATTTGCGCCACGTCAGAGGGGGGGATAATTATAGGCCTTTCCTGTAAGATGATGGCACCATCTAGCTGATACTTGCTGGTACTGCAGCTGTCAGTGCTGGTGATTTCATGCGAATACACAATGGGATAGATCCATGTTATACTAATTTAGCAAAGGTTTTTATGGTGCGTTTATTCTCAAAATCAACTGCCAGAAACTGAAGATATCTGCTAACTTCAGGGTAAGTTTATTTGAAGAATTTTCATGCAAAAAATGTTTTTATACACTACTGATTAGATGCATTCATAATCCAGAAAATGTAGATATGCTTTTAAGCTGCATCTGTAAACTGCTTCTGTTTCAATCTCTTTTTTACAAACTAAAAAGTATTGCTGTAAAGCTCCATAACATTACTTAACTTTTCTAAAGGAGTGCTGAGTTTATTGCAAAGCTGCATTTCCTGGATATTTTTAACATTTACAGCACTGTCATACAAACATGATTTTTATGATTTAAATAAACTCTGGGGTAGATTGTAGGGATTGAGAGCTCATAGATACAGCTCTGTGCCATTATGCAGAGCAGTCAAAGCTTTAAAAACGATATAAGCAATAATGAAAAACACATGCATTTCTTAATCATTTCACTACAAGGACATGATTACTGTCTTTCAGTCCATGGGTTGCTGGTGTTTATTTTACTTTAAGAAACGGAAAAGCTTTACAGATATTGGTTGCTTCTGTCATTGCTGTTCCCCAAATACCAGTTAGGCTGTATTAATTATTCTAATGTAATCACCTTGTTTATGCTGATGATTAGGGTCATAGGGTAAGTTTGAGATGATCCTTCTTTCCTCCTGCTCATTAAATGAATGAATACATTGTATTCTGTAAATTAGAGTGGATTTGAGACAGGTCTGTGTATCTTCCGGTACCTGATTAGGCTTTTCCTTGAGATCTTCTTTCAGTAATGAATATACTGTTATTAAATGACCAAATATGTCTAGCGTACATTTAAAAGATCATGTTTTAAACATTAAAAATGATTTTTTTTGTATGAGAAGTAATCTATAATGTAGAAAAAATACATTAAATGCCACTGTGTGGGATTGTATTATCTTTATCTGTCCTGATGTGCTACAATAAACAAAGGGGCAGTGAGCCTTATGGATATCTTAACTGCAACAAACTGTGCTCTTGTTCCCATTGGTTTTTACATAAAGAAGATTAAAGAAAATGTCCCAATGACTCCTTAAACATCGAGTTAAGAGAAAGAAGGATCAACATATTGTTTCTTCCATCTTGCTGTTGTTTTAGTGTTAAATTTATTATATTTGAAGAAATCTTTCATGGGGGAAAAAAACAAACTTAACATTTAATTAAATTAATTGCAGAGTCTTTGGACAGTAGTCCTTTAATCTGTTTAACACACCTACTTTTTTTTCTGGTAGGTTTTTGTATTGATAATGGCCGAAATGTTTTTTTGTAAGCAAAAAGACACTACCTTTTAGGTTTATAACTTTTATATACAATTATTCTTTACTATTTGCGTTCTATTTTTTTTTTCGTGGCTACTTTCTCAGGAGCATGAGTCCTTGTAAACTAATGAGCTTTCCATTAGTGCTGATGAAAGCACAGACCGTTTTAGCTGATGCATTCCCATTATATAGTGGTGGGCTACAGGCAGCCCAAGGGTCATATGTGGCCCTTAGGTGCTTCCCATGCAGCCCCCAACCTTCTCTTTGCCCCTCTTCAACAATACACAGTACACTATATAGCTCTTAAACTAGCAAATACCCACTTTTTTTTCTAAATACTTCTCATTATCTATACCTTTATTACCAATTAATCCCTTTACCTACAGAGAGTTTACTACTTTGCTTTGGGTAAAATAACAATATTTAAAGCACTATTAGACCCTTTTAAGATGAGGCCACAGATGAGGCCCTTCAAGTGAAATATGTTGCCCATCACTTGTATAGCTGGCTTTGCATTCAAAAGTCTTCTCCCAAAACAGGAAGTTGCTCATCAGAAACTAAAATGGCAGATTGCACAGAGCTATAATTACATATAAAAATTAATATGGTAGACCAATTCAAACAGGTATAAAGGCACACAATATAGTAATAGTAAAAACTGAGAGTAGTACTTCTGCACCCTCTGAAAAAGCTCTCTCTAACTAATTCTGCATATTCATGGCAGAGATCCTGGAGTAGATTGCCAGTTCCTTCTCCAGTGGTCCACAGCATACAGCTCCTGGTATTCCTAAAGGATCATATCACCAATTTATATCAGCCTTTAAAAGGGCAGTATATAAAAAAAAAACAATTAACTAAAAAATTAAAGTAGAGCAATTTAGCAGTACTACTTAGCAAAACGATTACCTTTTTAACCCTCTGCTCATCAATGCGTTTCATTTATTAACTTCCCCAGTAGTGGCTGTAATATTATTTTTGTATACAAGTTTGCATAGTTTTCAAATTTAGTTCTTCCAAAAAGTGTATATTAAATATGCGGTTATAGCGATTCCTGCACAATGTAAAATGCACTATTTGTCTGTATTTTAATGTGAACAGAGGCCATGCCAGAGACATACAGGAATACCTTAAACAATATTTATTCTGTACAGCTATGGCATATTTCATGGTTTATTTGGTATTGTAGTTATTACCTCCTTTTCATTATATTTAGTTTTATATTAAAGACCATTCGTCATTGATTATACTTCATATTCGCCTCTTTTGAACACGAGTACAGTGTCTTGATATTCCAATATTGTGAGCATGATTAAGAACAGTCTTCATTTCATTGCCAATTTCCTACAGACACACTCCCTGAATGGCTTGCAGTTCTACCTTATTAGAAATGTGCTATTCACGTGCTGTTTAACTCCTTCTGTCCTCCTGAAAAGAGCAATGGCCGGGTCGGTGTAGCAGGTGCAAAGCACCGGGCCCCACTACAACAGCAGGCTGGAGGGATGCAGAGAACTATATGATCATCTTAGGGGTAATCTGACTGTCTGTGCATATGTTTGACTTTTTATTAACCATATGGGGTGCATAGAGAAACTGCAAGGGGCCCCATATTATTGTGAACCAGGGCACTCTATTTATTAGCTGCACCAGAGAAATACATGGCCATGGCCTACTGAGGCTGCGATGCAAGTTTTTCCTATAGGAGATATACATCACAACCTTCAGCAATTTCTTTTCAGCTCTTGTGAAGTTTAGTGAGTCTGGGGTTATGACCGTTTAAATGTCCTGGTGCTACTGCTGTGTCATGAAATGCACTGCGTTGCAAATGCAGTTTGCATAGGAATTGAAAGTCAAAAAAACTTTACAAAAATTGGATAACCTGACATATAGACAGTTTTTCATGCTCTCTAACAATAACCTTAAGAAAATGACACACATACAGCTATACCCCTCTGTAGATAGGATCCATCAATGGAAGTACTAAGCGAAACGGCTCTAAACAGGGTAGTTTAACATGGGGAAGATAGGGATAGGGGAACTCATGGAAAAACACACAATTTCATTTATGAACTGAAATGTAACTTTTTTGGTTTTATATGAACTTCAAAGAAACAGCAAACTTCACACTTAACTGAACATTAGCAGAAATGTACACTTTACATTTGTGAAGCTGAAGCTTCTGGGTCATCCTTGATTCTGTTTTCTTTGGAGAAAAGGAACAGCGTTATAGCGATTATGAGCGTTAAAAGGGGTATGGTAGGAAAAAACAGCATTATACTGAGGCAGTGCTATTGAGAATCAGAGCGCTAAAAGGGGTCTGGTAGGCAAAAACAACGATGTAGCGGCGTTAAAAGGGGCCTGGCAGGAAAAACAGAATTATAGTAGGGTTTAGCATTAAAAAGGGGTCTGGCAGGAAAAACAGTGCCCTTCTTCCTGTGGACTGTGCTGTGCTATCTTTCCATAGCCTGCAAATCTTCTCTCAGTGGCAATGATGTAAGAAAATTCCCTGCCCTAGCAAAAAAGAAGCACTGGTAAGGGAAGGATACCCGGATCCAGTAAGGTGGAGGGTGCATAAGGGAGGGGGATGTTGCGACAAAGGGGGTTGAGGGGGCCTGTGCGCCGGGAGGGGAGGGATCCAATACACTACAGAAAAAATTAATACAAGAAAATAAAATGAGATTATAAAATTAGATTGTACTGGGGCCCGCTTGAAGTAGGGCCTAGTGTAATGCACCACCTGCACCATCGGTAAATCCGCCGCTGGAAAACGACAACCTGATTTTAGGGTGACAGTCCCTTTAAATTTTACACCATTGCAGAGCTCATCTTTCATGTTAGAAAAAATACATAAAGAAAAACTGTTATTTTTTTTATTTTTTTTAAAACTGCTCTTTTAGAAACAAAGGTTTTAAAGCAGATGAGTACCACACTCTGCTCTACCCATTTTATCTACTAAATGCAAGAGAGCTCAATATTATTCCTCCCACATAAATTGGAAACCAACATAAACTTTTCTCCAAAAATACATTTCTGAGAGGAAACAAACGTACATATGTTAAGATTTAGCGGCTCTGGATTCTCAGCCTATTTCTTACCTGACAGATATGTGAGACAGAGGTTTGCTGATGATGAGCAGCGAGTCTGACTCTTATACCAGTGACGTCTTAGCCGGTGAGGACTTGTGATTTATATCGCTGCAGCTCACTAATTCCCAGCAGTGCACTTGAACTTGACTTTCTGCTTATGGTAAAGTGCTATATGATCTTGCAAGGTCTAACAGTATAGGTGTTTCTACAGTTAAATACAATCAGGGACTAGCTGGAGTAAATCATTTATTTTTTTTGGTTGGTTTTCAACTATTTGTTGCTTGTTTATTTGGACATGGTACATTGCAATTAATGTTTGTCCATATTTTGTGTGCAATAGCCTTAAAAGCCTACGTACAAGCCAAGATACAAATACAATCTGATAAACCTCATTGGTACAACGACTAACATTTTACTCCAGTGAACATTTTCCTTTTTATTTTAAATTGTTCTTTAAAAGAGCATATGGGACAGAGACCCTTCATTTTTATTTTGTAGTAATATATTGTATTTGTGTGCAACATTGTGTATATGGCAAAGGCTACAGCATACAGGCGGTCCTCGGGTTAAGGACGAGATACTTTCCTTTATTCAAACAAACAGAACAACAAACTCATACAAAAGTCTTGGGAGCTCGTTCTTAAGTACAGAACATCTGTAACCAAGGATCTCCTGTACTATGAAATCTGTGTATATACACTTATGTCTTTGACTAGATGTTACGATCTTAAGTGTATTGTGCCATTATCAATGTAAACAAACATATGCTATCAAGGACATTTGCTACTTGTGTATTTCTATATTACACTTATCTGACCATTTTACACCTACAATGTCTGTGTATTATAAGATGTGTGTGTATTATATATATATATATATATATATATATATATATTCATATATAATAGATGTGTGTACTCAAACATCCTGCATTAGTCTCCTGAGAGTGACAAGGTAACATTTGATCTCTTCCAAGAAGCCCAGCACTTCATTATTTTGTACAGTAAAGCACATTCTGTCTGTCCAAGGGTTAAACACAGATCAAAAGTGAAGCTTTTCCCTCCCATGCCCCAGTGCTGTTTTCATTTTAAGGGGAGACAGGAGGGAGGGGTGGTTGGGCACGCTTTTCCAGCTCTTTACTACAATTCCCTCTGAGGCACACAAGTTTAGCAGAGAGTGAGGCCTCAGGAAGTGGGTGTGTTTTTAAGCGTGGAGTAACATGGGGGTTGTTGAAATGAGAGAATGGTGAATGAAAAAAAAAAAAAGAAATAAACAAGACGTCTACAATAGAAAGGTTAGAATTCCCACTGACACCACAGGGAAGGGGACCAGAATCTGGAACGACTTCAGATATCACTTTATGAGATCTGGGAGAGAGGTTTTGTGCAGCTTATAGTGGGCTGCTCTCCAGCCTGAGAACTGCATCCCTGCGGACAGGAGAACAGGCTAAAATTGGCTCGGTCATTATTATGGCAACACCGGTCCTGTGTAGTATATATAGGTAAAAGATGTCCTATGTATTTCTAGATTTTTACTTCCCACATACGTTTTTAGATTAGAGTCTTATTTTATTTTAACATCTCAAATAGTGGATTTTTTTTATTTTTGTGAATGGACTGGGATCAAACTTTTCTTTTTCCACACCCACACACTAAACACCAGTTCTTAACTATTTTTTTTTTTATGCATAATTGAGACCAATCCTTGAGTTTGGGGCCCAGTCGGAGGCCTGCAGGTCATTAAAAAGGTGAAGAGAGAGTCCTAGGCCACTTTGTGAGGCTTAGAGTATCGGCATGATGGAGCCTGGTTAGCAGAACAGGCATGGCTGGCCTTACATGTACCAATCCACTCACCTCGAGGTGAGATGCTACAGAATGACTTGATGACTGTGTAACATCGCAGGGCAAGAATGCATGGGGATCTGAAGCTGTGATTCGGATACAAAGTTCTGTGCTGAAGATTTTGGAGTCTGGCTCATAGTTACCAAGAAGATGTAGTCCACAAGGCATGTATCTGACAATGATTGGTATCAACTTCAGCTTGCAGGAGCTGCTCATGAAATTCGAAAAGGTACTTCACACTCCATTCATAAATATCACAAGGAAACTGACACAAGCAAAGAATACATTTAAAATTGTGTATATTTACAACTGTATTCACTATTGTGACTATCTGTCTATTTATAAATGCATGTGTGTATATATATATATATTTATATATATATATATATATATATATATATATATATGTGTGTGTGCGTACATACAAATACATATTGTGTGTGTGCTGATCTATGTACAAAAATCTCCTTTTTGTATAATACTTTGAACTATTTCTGTATTGACATGTTGGTCACTAATATACATTTTTAGTAATCATTTGTTCTAGGAGAGTAACAAACTTTGTACATCAGGTAACGTGAGATAGATGTGCTATTTCTGTCATTATGCAGTAACACTGTAGCATCATTTTGAAGTAACAGTGCTCTCCTGTTTCAGTCCAATGCATTATCCTTATTCCCCCCCACCCTACTCTAATGTATTTCGAACAAACATTTTTATCAAAGTGAATATGTACAACATGTAACTGGAACGAATGGAGTACATATCTTATCTAAATCCCTAGGAGTGTATCTGCTTATCTGCTGATCCTTAGGGATTTGGAGAGCCTAACACTTTATACATACCATCCCCATTAGTCACTGTTTTAGACAGAATTTATTGGCAGTGAAAGTGTATTCTGTTAAAATCCGTGCAATGCTAGATGAAAATTCAGTAAGTTCCCCCCAAGACCAAAAAGGTTGAGAACCCCTGGCTTGGAGGACAGAACGGAGGGCAGACATATGATAGAATATTTCAAATATGTTAAAGGGTTTGATAAAGTTCAGTAGGGAAGTGTTTTCAAGAAAAAGAGAAATTCAAGAACAGAAGGTCAGGATTTCATGTTGGGAGATGGAAGACTTCCAGAAAGGGTTGTAGGTTAGCAGGTCCGTGATGGACAAACACAGTTAAGGAATTCAGACATTGCCTGGCATAAGCATGAGGATATCCTGAAGTAAGCCCAACTATTTAATTAAATAAAATATGCAGGCTAGATAGGTTTTTGGTACTTAATTACCATTAAATGTCTGTTTCTAGGAAGATTTTGCAGCTTCAAACACCTCCATTAGAATTATGTGTGTCATTTTTCAAGGAACTTTTCATGCATATTTCAGCCATCTATAAATGGAATACATTTTTTGTTTATCGTCACTCATTTATCTCGGTAAGCATCTTTCGGATATGTAGAGTAGTTTGCAATCATGCCATAGGAGAAAGTGCAACATCAAATTCAAATAGGATTTTGTGGAAGTGTATTTTGTTATGGAGGTCAGTACTCATAATAACGTTTTCAGAGGTGAATTTCATTTATCCACATTCATATTTGCATTTTAAATCTTATTTACTGTTCATTTGCTATGGTGTCATTGCTGCTAATAATATAACCGTTCCAGCTCCAGTTTTTTTTATGTGGTTTTGGTGTAAAAGAATTATTAGCAGGCACTAAAAGCTATGACAGGTACTTAAAGATATTATTTCTCTTTTAACTGTTATGATTCACTTTGTTAGATAACTTAGTGCTATGTACACATATAATTTGGATCTGGATGTTAATCCTCTCTGTCTGGCATATATCTACTTGTGGTTAGTTTTGCCAACTCTGGCGTAATCCATTCCTGGAAATCGCATCAGTCACATGACTAGGTGATGGCATCACTACACATCACAGAGCAGCTCCGGGATATTTAATGCATGAACATGTAACTGCTAGAATTGCAAACAGCAAGGGCAAAAGCCCATAAAAATGGTTCCTTACGTTTTTCTTTACTATTTTTCATCTCCACCTGTTTTTCTGTGACTCCCCCTCTCGCTTCCTGACTTTTACTCTCTTCCTTTCATTTCTCACTCCTCTCTTTCCCTCTTCTGTTCCCTCCTCTTTCATTTCTCTCTCTTTCCTATGTTCTCTGCTCTTTTTGTCTTCTGTCCTCTTTTTCCACTTTCTCTCTCCCTTCTTCTCTCCGTTGTGTCTCTCTCACTTTCATCGGTCTCCTTTCTCCTTCTCCACCCCCTCTGTCCCTATTATGTCCTCTCCTCTCTCTTTTCTATCTGTCTCTCCTGTGTTCTCTGCTCCTCTTCTTTCTCGCCTTCTTCCTGTCGTCTTTCTATCTCAACTGTCCACTCACTGTCTCTCTCTCCTCCTCTTCTGTCCTCTCATCTCTGTCATTGTTCTCTCTTCTCTGCCTCTCTCTCTCCCTACTCTGTCCTCTCTCTCATCTGTCCTCTCTCTCTCTCTCTTCCTCCTGTCTCTCCTTTCTCTGTCTGCTCTGTTCTCTATTCCTCTGTGCTGTGCACTCTCTCATTTTTCTGCACTTCCAAAATCCCTATTTTTTTAAGTCTGATATAGTGCCCACCTTTTCCTTTAGTCTTCTGCCGCATTCAACCATAAGTAGGGATGGAGATGACAGGTCTTGGTATGTAGGATAACATAGGCACATCACAGATTGATCTCCAAATCACAGTCTTCTCTATTGATTGGCAGGCAACTACATAAACACGGACTGCCCCAAGATATAGCACAATGTAAAAGGTTTGTATTTTATAAATCACACATTTTAATAACATTTCCGCTCCTCACCCTTCAAGCTTGTGGAAAGATGCTTTAAGGACAAGTTCAGCTGTTAAAGCCTCTAAAAGCTATACCCAGCCTCTGTGCCTCTCTGTACTTTTGTCCTAACACTAATCATATTATTCCATATAAAAAGATGGGCTAAAGCTGACTTGCTGAGCTTTCTGCACTTTTGCATATTCTGAATACACTTGACATACAGAAAACACAAATGCCCATCTATAAATACAGTGCAACATGGCTTTGGAGCAACACTTATTATTAGGCTGTTGTGTGTAGACGTGATCCATGTGCAAGCACGTTACTTTAGGTATGTGCCATGGAAGAAATGGAGAATTTAAATATAATGTGACAAATTAAAATAAATATTAATGTTGGTTTATCAGGACCATTTATCTAGGGAAAGGAGACCGTTTTGCTTGTGGATTGAGTCCTAGCTATCAGTTTGCAGCTGGGAGATTGCTGTTGTCAGTGTGTCATATAGAAATGTTTTATAACATATGTTGTATGAATCATTCCCTTTGCTCCCCCTGAGATAAGTGCATGTCTGAGGTTTAGACGGGTGCATGTAATTGCTGCTATTAGCCTTGAAAGCCCAGGTCATCTACCAGACATTTGTGTTCCCTCTTTGGTGCCTCAGTCTTTTTGTATTTGACATGAGCCAAAGGTAATTTAAAACTCTTACATGCTAATCAACTTTGTTATGTATATAGGGAATAGTGGGGTACGCTTTTAGTTTTGTTTTTTAGGACAGTGATGATCTGCTTAAAATAATGATAATATACAAAGAGATTGTGAACCTACTACTTCAACATATGCAATCAAGGGACCATTGTAGCTTACCAAAAGCCTCTCATGTTTGTGAAGTGTCTACTAAACATTAGCAGCTTTATAATCCATGGGCATAAGCTAATTTTAGAGAAAAACATATAATTTGACGGGTTGTGTAGTTCCATCTTGATCGCTTGGAGGGCATGTGCTTATCTGCTGAACAGTGGGGGAGGATGGAGAACAAGGTTTGTTATATCAGTGGAGGGTGAGGTTTGCATTTATTATTTGGCTCAGATGCAGGCAGCTTGCAATGATAACTGCAAACCTTGGTCCTCAAGCAATGTAAACTCCCCTATCATGTACACAAACCATCTTCACAACAGTTTCATGGATGCCTCCAGTGGCCAGCAAATGCATCAGTTTTTTTATAGCTAAAGACTAGCTTTACAGCATTTTTCTGGCTAACTATGTGTAATAGTTCCTTGGTAGTTTTTGTTATCTTCTGCAATTTCTTCAGATTTTAACATGTCTTTAATTCTTTATTCTAATGAAGTCCTGACTTTCTGTAAGATTATGACAGTGAAGCTCAGACAGTAGTCATTATCCATAAAGCATACAGCCAGTAAGCAGGACAGCAGTGGCCATAAACTACAAGGGCAAGACTGTTTGACTGTAGTAAACTCCCTTTATTATAGCCACATTAGTCTGTATTGACCATTTATCATGCTTATTAATGTGAAATAAGGAATTTCCTTGTAAATGCAATTTATACCATTTTTAAGTTAACTATTTGTTTTCAAATAACATTTTAATTTACCTGCTTATTTTAATATTTAATTTGTAAAAGAAAATCCAGCAGATTTCTTAAAGAAGTTAAAATGATACTGGAGAGCCAATCTGGTTATTAAAAACGTAATCAGAGTGCATTCAATAATAATCATCTGGTAGTATTATGATAATAATTGTAATTTATTGTGGTTTATGTTAATATATAGATTTTATTTCTACATCAAAATTAAAAGGTATCATAAATATTAATTCTGTAAATGTAAAAAAAAAATTGCAGAAGAAATCTTGAACTGGTGATAAATGAAGAGGCCTTGCCACCCACATGGAAAGAACAACAGTTGATCTCTTTGAGAGTACGATCTCCTGGCTTGTTTGCCTCTGGCCTGGTTGGCACAGTCCTTTCCTGTAAAACATCTGCTCTAGTACTCTTGTTTGTGGACACACTTGTGCAAAAACTTATCTTAACTGCACTTACTGCGGCTGTAATGAGGAGTCCAGATGCTCACCCTTGAAATATAGTTGTTTTGGAAGTGAACCACTTGAGCAAACCCACATTATACTCAAGTGTTATGGGCTGCAATTCAGGATGTTTGCAGTCTTAATAGATTTGTCATTGCTAGCAGGAGGTTGTTGTTGAGCTGTCTTATTATAGGGACATGGAACACACATTTTCTCTTTTTTGCATCTTAAAGAGGGTATTTAAAAAATGTCTCACAGTGATGACTCTATACTTCTACTTGCTCCGGCAGTATGTCCTGGTTAGCCAATGAACAGGAGTAGAACTCTGAGGGTGATGAGTATCAGCCAATGAGCTGCTGATATCAATTTTGAAAGTGATGATTTTTTAATTTTGAGTGTTTCTGGGTAAATATATTTTAAATTTTAAAATGCATAAGAGCTGCTCCTTTTACAAAGCAATTACGGTTTAATAATTATTACAACAGCAGAACATGTAGTATTATTATTATCTAATTAAATTGACATATTTCAAAACATATCCTTTTTCAGATTTGAATGGTTTCAGAAAGTATGCATACAATAACATCTTAAAATTGAGTTGAATTTCAAATAATTGAAGCACTTTGCTCCTATTTTTTTTTTATGAAAACATGTGGGTAGCAATTTATGTTTTAAAAATATCAGAGCATTTTGACTGAGGTCAAATATGACATCATGTTGGGATGTCGTAGCTAAGCCATTTAAATATGACATCATCTAATGTTGAAAAGTAATTTTTGAGACATCTACATGACTGTCAAGGAGGCCTACACACTATTTACCTAGACGCATGTCAAGGAGACCTACACAATATTTTTTATCCATTCAGCATAATTATTCAAGATTGGGTCTACACACAAATATGGAACTCGGCAGCCCCCATACCACATTTCTTTTTATATTTTTATTCACTACTGTTTTATTTTTTAATGTTTCTTACAAATGTTGAACACTGGTAAGTATGGCATCATTGTTTTGAAGAAAAAAATTCCATATGGGAAAAGTCCAGATAAATGAACAGGCCAGTTCACTGAGCATATAATGAGTAGCATCTGCTTGTATATTTCAGCTCATGAGATTGAAAATGTACACCCCAAAAACATTGAAATATGCAACTTGCTCCATATTTATTTATTTAGCTTGGATGAATAATTTGTCTATTTTTTGGGGGTAATTTGATGTTTTTTTGAGACATATAGAAAGTTCAAAACCTTATTGCTCTACAGCTGTGGCAGGCAACTTGGTACTAAGAGGCCAACAGTTCAGGATTTCAGTGTACCTTGCTTGCTCAGATTGCTTCTTTCTGATTAATCCACTTGGCACAAGCAGAAAGATACTGTAACCCTGAACTGTTGGTAGTCATTTTTAGAACTGAGTTTCCATTGCTGTTCTACAGTGAAAAAATAGGCAATTTTTGCACTTTCTATATATTCCTCTATTTGGAGAATTAGCAATGCAGAAAGACAATTTTATTTGCACACCAGAATTAGTTACATTTTTTCTGTACAGTTTTGACAGCATAATTTTGTTTGATTTAGTGGTGGAAAATTATATCATATTGAAGTCCTCTAAACATTTAATTTAAACAGGGATGATTACTGAATAAATACATGATTCACATCAACACAGTGAATATGCAAAATGAGGACTGAACACTTATAACTTCTTAAAGAAGCTCATGGAAAACAATTCTTTTTTTCATGCTTTAAAAATTACCAAAGTTGTGCTTTGTATGATAACATGATAAAAATATGAGTAAAAATAAGTGATGCTAGCAGAAAGGGCACAGAGCATACTGTAGATTTAACATAAGTCTATATTGCTGTTCATTGGCTGCTAGAGGCAAGCCCCCAGATCAGCAAAGTAAAAAATGCTTTCAATGTCCCTTTAATTTATTGCAAAAGGGTATCCCCCTCACACTCTCTCTCTGACACACACATTGACACACACACAACTGATAGTGACATCACTGTGAATGCACAGCATGTCATGAAATATCTATTTTTAGTAGTTTCGAGATAAAACCATTAAGTCATTTGGAGATATTTAGAGAGTATATTTGAAAATAAATTCTATTTGCATTTGTAGGATCACAAATCTCCATATTATTATTAATATTATTATTATCTTTATTTATATTGCGCCAGCATATCCCGTAGCGCTGTACAGGGGTTTAGTACATGGCAAAAAACAAACTTAACACCTTATAAAGAATGGAGGGCCCTGTTTTTGAGATTAGAATCAGATGTACATAGAGCTTGTTTCCAAGGCACTGACACAAGATTGAAAACTCACAAACTTACATTTCACTCTCCCTGAACAGTATTAGAACTATATATATATATATATATATATATATATATATATATATATATATATATATATATATCATATGCAAATGTACATTCTAAAATTTGTGAAATTGTAAAAATTGTGATTAAGTAAAAACAGCTCACCTTATTATATATTGGAGCATATTATAGTCTCATATATAACTTGTAATTATTGCTACAAATGGGATAACATAATTCAAAGTATTATTCAACACTGCAGATAAAATACACATCTATGGCCAAAATCATTATTGTTCTTAACCAGTCTATTAAAAGCAAATCTATAACCTAACCTTGCACTTTTACCCAATCCGTATCATTAAATACGTACAAACTTAATGGTATTATGTACATTAGTTCAGTATCTGCTTCAAAAATCTCTATATTTCTTACAACACCTCTAGATGTATTTAGCTGTGCGAAACATTCAGAATTATAAGACAGAAGTATTGTGGCAACTTAATAAATATCATATTTTATTTTTCAAATGGCATAGGGCGCTTTATTTGCTCATGGTCAGAAGATTCCTTTTCTTGGTTGTCTTCACATACACTAATTTTATTTGTGCTTCAAGTTTTCAACTTTATCATTCTTCTCCCACTCCCTTCTGCTATCCCCTATCGGTCTCCCATCCTCTCCTATTTCTCCTGTTTCTCCCAATATTCTCTCTTTTTCTCTCTCTCTCTCCCTTCCCCCATTCCTTCTGCCCCCTCCCTTTCCCTTCATCTGTCTCCTTCCTATCTCTGACATTCATTCATCTGCCCCTTTCTTCCCCATTGTCCCTTCTTCCCCCTCTCCCCAATCTCTTCTTCTATCACCTTCCTGTCCATTCATTTTTCCCCTTCACCTTCCCCTATCTCTTCTGTCCAATTTGTCGTATCTCCCAACCCTTCCACTGTCACATTTTCCCTATCTCTGATTGCTTTGTCAGTTTAATTTCAACTCAATCCAACCTCTTCATCTGTACCCTTACTTACTATCTCCATCCCTTCCTCAATCCCTTTTCCCCTCTCTCCATCCCTTCCTCAATCCCTTTGCCCCTCACTCAATCCCTTTTCCCCTCTCTCCATCCCTTCCTCAATCCCTTTTCCCCTCTCTCCATCCCTTCCTCAATCCCTTTTCCCCTCTCTCCATCCCTTCCTCAATCCCTTTTCCCCTATCTCCATCCCTTCCTCAATCCCTTTTCCCCTCTCTCCATCCCTTCCTCAATCCCTTTTTCCCTCTCTCCATTGCTTCCTATGTCTCCATAACCTCTTTCCCCCACACATTCTACTGTCCCCTTCACCTTTCTCTTCCTGTGATTTTCTTTTTTTTCTTTATAAAATACAGATCCTGTTGTCTGGTACAAACAACTACTAATTGATGCTGACTGTGTACCTTTGAAATTGGAATATAAACTAAATTCTTCCATTAATGTCCCGCACTAATATTAGAATATAACTCTTTACGGAGTCGTTTTGTTCCATCCTCTGTAGTGTAACTAGACTTTATTGCAAATGACATGTAGATAAGCACATAAATGCTCTCCAGCTACTTCCTTCTGATAGCACGCAGTTGGTGAGACAACTAATCTTATACGGTGCAATCTGCTAATAAAGCCCTACTCGTATTTTTAAGTCGCCCCACGTCGTGTTATATTTACATCCATAAAGCACCACATCCTAATGCTATAATTCCCTGCATGCAAAATATGTACGTACACATCAAGCATGCAAATGAAGTAGGGCTGTCTGACTGATAAATGGCATATCCCTGTGGGTACCTCAAATTACTGCACAATGCAATTGTTTCTGGAAGTATCATCTCATAAAATGTTACTCCCGGGAGTGAGACTGACAGGTTCCTTCTGGAGTGTGTGAACCTAATAAAAAGGGTTCTTTGAAAAGCAAAGGCATTAAAATATTCAGTACTGAGCGGCTGGATTATGGAAGATGTGCTCTTGTTGGTCTTATTTATTCTCTAGTGTGAAAGCCTTAGCCTGTGTGACCTCGATCAGATGACGTGTTGTTAGGGACATATTTAGGCTTTAAGGTGAAGTGTGCCTGATCCAATGTGCTGCCCTCACAATCACGCGCAATTCCTGCTCTCCTGTCATTTACTTTTTAGACAAGCATATTTATTATTATTATTATTATTATTATTATTATCTGATATTTTTAACACACCAAAATGTTGCCTAGAGCTATACAGGGATTAAGTACAAAGAAAAAATACAATATTGTGAGTTTCATGGTTAAAGGGTCTTTATCATCTCCTGTTATTTTTAAAGTGAATGAAAAACTAACTGCACCTTGTACTATTATTATTATCTTTTATTTGTAGCGCGCCAACATATTCCATAGCTCTGTACAGGGGTTAAGAAAAAAGAAATATACAACATTATACAAATATTAACAACTGTAGAAAATGGAGGGCCGTGTTATGAGCTTTGAGTCTTGTAAAAGTGATTTTTCCCCAAAGCACCCTACTAGAATGGAAACCCGAATTTAGGAGGCAGAGACCTGGGAAGGAGCAGACAAGAAATAGCAAGGTTCGGGAAGAAAGTGAGAGTTCCATAAGTAGGAAGTTGTGAAAAGTTAGAAGGTTATTCATTAGTCGGAGAGGGAAGGAATCTGGTGTAAAGTAGAATGTGTGCTAGCCATTTGATTCTAAAATAAGTTATTTCTGAGATAATCAACATTTTTTTTAGCTGTATTCTTGTGCAAATGTGTTGCTCTTGGACACTAATTAGCTGCTTTTGATGTGATAATTAGGATCACACTCTACTTGTCTGCCTCTGTTATAACAAAACAATGTGCCCCTAAGATAATCATGTAGATAGATCCCATCCCCAAAACGTATCAGGCACTCCAAGCTGAAAATTAACATATTAAGACTCATATTAACATAAAGGAGACGAGCAATCAATGCTAAATATCTCATGTATGATTTTTTGTAGAGAAAGATCTCTAGCTCAAAGTATAGACAGTTTTTAATGCTCTTTAAAATGAAACTAATTTGTTGGTGTGAAGCTGCTGAAAATTCCTAAGAATTACTTAAAAATAGCCACTGTAGTCCTACATTATGCTGTAGTCTACAGTAAAATAAACAACTTTGCAATATACTTTGTCTACAGACTAAAGTATTCTCTCTGTTTTTCCTGTTCATTTTCACACACACACAAAAAAAAACAAGTTTACATTGTTATAATGTACATTTAAACCTGTCTTTAAACTAAAGATGCTTCCTATAATTCCACTTCCTCCAGTCTAGTCCATGTGGACAGAAGTGACAGCATTATTTTGTTAGTTTTGCCGAATCTTCCCTGCCTCGGTTGGTACACTCCACAAAAAGTGTGAGGTTGTAAAATACAATACCACAAATTCCATCGGTTTCCATGTGCATAATTATATTTGCATATGCTTTTTTATTTGCAACTCAAAATACTTTTTGAATAACTCCTAGACCCTTTGTACAAACATTGCTGTATGTGACGGAATGCAATCTGCTTTGAATCATTGCCTCCATGCTTCATTACACATACATAGATTAAATTCAGCAGATATAAAGGCACTGAAATGTAAGAACATTCTTAAATATGCAATGTTTAAATCTGCTTTTCATACTTGTAGCATTCTCAGTTCTTTCCCCACCCTTTGCAATCTGTACATTCTGTACTAGAGTTTATAGCAATGCTATCCAGATCTTCTTGGAGTGGGCATCTTAAAAGGAAAGAAAAAGCTGAGCACACCTACGTGTCTCAAGCAGGCCATGAGACCAGTCTTCCCAAGGAATTAATCCGTGAACAGTGCTTCACTGCAACTAAGGATTCTGGGTAGTGGCATTGCAGGTCTTCTGACCTGCTTTCACATATACAATAAGTGTACTTGGAATGGTTGACTTCTTTTCTTACTGTATGTACAGTGGATGCTATTTGATATCGTCTTTTAACTCCTCTTAAAGGGCCATTGAGGACGTTGTTTTTACGTTGTTGCATCTGAAATAGAGCATTTGATAATGTTGAGCAGTGTTTGAAAATTAACCTCCTGGAGCAGAATATACTGCTTCAGATGTATATTTATTTCATGTCAACCAATGTCCAGCAATATAGCCGTCTGAGTCATTAGTGTCTGCCAATGAGATCTAGAGTCATACATTCTCTATGCTCACTGCAAGATATTTCCAGTTTCCAATACATTTCAGCAAGTTTTACTAAATAATTTTACTAATGAAAAAGACACTTTTTTGAATGTTTAAAATATTCTCTTTTAAATGCATGAAATATTTGCATTCCGTGTTCCTTTAACATATTTAATCTTAGGTTTGGCTTATTTACTCAGTTTCCTGATATCCTTACCAACTTTTTCTAAGAAGCTCTAGTCTGGTCAAATGAAACCATCCATGTTTTCTTTAGCCAAACAGACCTGATTCCTATAATAGTTTTTTTTACCTGCCGTTTTTGGCAACCTGTGTCTTTTCTTCAATATTACAATCTGAGCAAATGGAATGCAGAATGTGCAGCTCCTTCTACAGCGTCTTAGCTTGTTGAGAGCTCATTCTACACGTTCAGTAACAGTTGAATTAGTAGAAATCTCTTTTTTTTTTTTTAAATCGGAGACCAAAGCCAAGCCATTGAGCAATGTGTGAGCAGGCCCGGCCTGCAAACAGGTGGCCAGCTTTAATATGTCTAGAGAAAAGAAGGTGTCTGTATCCAGATTTTCTCCAAAACAGAACACTGTTGAATGACTTCACAAACATCCCAGGAGTAGCATTCCATAGTGAAGTCATACTGTATATAGAGGCCCAGGACACACAAGCTGTATAGTATGTGTAATTACACATATGTATATAAAATATAAGCAGGCACACATATTAAGGAAGAAAAAAGTGTAGTGAATGAAATTGATGTGGAAAAATCTCTCTCAACCTTGCTTCCTCCATCCCTTCTGTCCCCTTCCCCCTCTTCCCTATCCCTTCATCTGTCTCCTTCCAATCTCTGAAATACATTCATCTGTCCCTTTCTCCCCTCTGCATCTTCTTCTCCCTTCTCCACAATTTCTTATTCTCCCTTCTCCACAACCTCTTCTTCTATCCCCTTCCCTCATCGTACCATCCATTTCCCTTCACCCTATCCCTTCTGTTCCATCCCCCCCCTCTCCCCCCCTCTCTCTCCCCCCTCTATCCCCCCTCTCTCTCCCCCCTCTCTCTCCCCCCTTTCTCTCCCCCTTTCTCTCCCCTTTTCTCTCTCCCTCTCCCCCCCCTTTCTCTCTCCCTCTCCCCCCTTTCTCTCTCCCTCCCCCCCTTTCTCTCTCCCTCCCCCCCTTTCTCTCTCCCTCCCCCCCTTTCTCTCTCCCTCTCCCCCTTTCTCTCTCCCTCTCCCCCTTTCTCTCTCCCTCTCCCCCTTTCTCTCTCTCCCCCTCTCTCTCTCTCTCCCCCTCCCCCTTTCTCTCTCCCCCTCTCCCCCTTTCTCTCTCCCCCTCTCCCCCTTTCTCTCTCCCCCTCTCTCTCTCCCCCTCTCCCTCTTTCTCTCTCCCCCTCTCCCCCTTTCTCACTCTCCCCCTCTCTCTCTCACCCCCTCTTTCCCCCTCTCTCCCACCCCCTCTCTCCCACCCCTCTCTCCCCCCCTCTCTCCCACCCCCTCTCTCCCACCCCTCTCTCCCCCCTCTCTCCTCCCCCTCCCCCCTCTCCTCCCCCTCCCCCCTCTCCTCCTCCCCCCTCTCCTCCCCCCTTTCTCCCTCAATAGGATAGGTTTGTGTCTGTTCTGCAGTATACAAATCTATACTGCACATATTTATTATTTTGCCATCTTTAGAAAAGCAAACAGTTGGTGTATACATGTGTGTATCAGTGACAAAATATTTTTGTCAGACAAAAATATTTTAATATGGAGGAAATCTTGGTACCTTTGTAGTATGATGTGAATGTTTCTGTACCAATTGAAGGGTTGATTTATTCTCTCTGAATCTTGCCTTACCCCTCTCCCTGCGCCCTGGGGTGTATGTGTGCCACAACAGTCTTTCCTCTTCAGCTTCTTGGTTATCATGGTTATGAATATGTTCTGCTCCTTGCAAAATGCAATAGACATATTGATGCAGTCTCAAACAGGGAAAGAGATCAATCCATTCGCTACAGAAGGTGTCTTCTACATGCAGCACAACACAATGATATCATTAATACATTTGGAAACCAAGAAAAGGAATGTCATGAATGACAAAACAGGTCACCTAAAGTAGCAGTAGCAAACAGAATCATGGCTTTAGTATGTATAGTGTGCAATGGCTAAGTGGTGGGTGTCTCTAATTAAAAACAATTATACAGGGTGTTTATATTGCTTGATGATTTTGAAGAAACACCAGATCTTGGACTCATTTGAGTTCATTGAGTTCTTCAATTTTTATTTACAAAATCTGACTTGGCAAATTACAACATTTATTAAAAACTGTGTAGTATATAAATGAATTCCAAAGATATATACCATTTGAATGTTAGTGGGGGGACACATGAATCTCAAAGACTTCCACTGGGGTCTGTTGTTTTATGCGGTCATAAGCCCATTTATATTTGCAGCCCCCTCTTCGTCTATTTTATTTAAGATCCGCTCATCCTCTTCCGCATAATGTGAAAAAAGATTATATTGCCTGTTAACCACTGATTCATGTAGAGCAATCAAAATCAAACGGAACATGTACAAATGTTACATTTACAGCACTTTCAATTGTTTCAAAAAAATTATATAAAAAATACTGAAGAGTTCCTTTTTAAAGCACATAAACTATTTACCTTAAGTTGGCATGAGTCATTTGCATGAAAATATTTATTGAAACTCTCAGGCCCTGAAGGGACAATTCATTAAAAGCTCCCACTAAATTTCTATATACTGTCTTTAATTCAATAATCCATATCACATTTTACACTCTGAAATTAGAATGTGTAAAGAGTGCCAAGGAATAAGCTTTCATTTTTGGTTTCAGCAAGGAGTATTTATTGCCATTTGCAGGGTACATTTTCTTTGTTTCTCCTTGCAGATCCTGTGGAGTAAAGGAAGCTGATTTGTTAGGATGTTTGAGGATTAAAAAAAACAGAAATGTGCATTGATTTAAAAAAATGTTTTAACGTTTTTCATTGTTCTGTTTAATGGTGTAAAGCAGTTTTATGTGTATTAAATAAAAGTTTTATTAATAACATACCAGCGCTGCACAAGTACAAACTCAAAAAGCTATTTGACAAAGGGACAAAAAGTACTACTTTCCCATTGTAACAATATCATAAGTTTGTATAATGTCCCTGTGCTGTCAAAATAAGTGATCGTTTGAAAGTTATACTTTCTGGGATATAAATTCAATGTTTTAAATATTCTTGCCTGTTTTTCTTTTTATCCGTTTTTCTTCCAACCATCAAATATAACTACTTTATTATTCATTTACTTGAAAAATATGTTTCTTCTCTTGCTATTGCCAAATGTAAAAAGTATTCAGTACTTACAGAGAAATCCTTTCCTGAGCTCTGCAGACAGGAGAGCATTCATACATCAGGAACTTGTTAGACTCTGGAATTTAAAGAAACAATTCCATTGCCTCTAATGTGTCTATTTATTTAAATACATCCCTATTTGCAGAAAAATATTAATTCTGCTTTTAAACATTTATGTATCATTCCATTTAGAATTTTTAAAATTGATGCATATTTTGTAAGAGGTTTAATATACGGTAACTTTATTAATCCTCAAGCATTACTAACTGCTGCATGGAGCTTCCTTTACTCTACATGTTCTTAAGTGGTCAAATATCACAAGCCCCCCTGGAAATGGCAATACACTTGCTGCAACCGAAAAGTTTCTCCATTTTCCTTTAATTTCTTTAGACATTCCAACTCCAAAGGAGAAAACTGTGAAACATAATGTTGCAATGAGAGCATGTGAGCATTTAGAGAAGGTTGTAATTTATGGTCCCTCCAGGGCCATAGAGCTTGTTCTCAAAAGCACAATATATTAGATGGTACAGCTGAACTCCAGATACGACTTATGGTGCATAGGCAGTTTGAGTCATGTAGTATTTTTTATTTACAACTTTTCTTTTTGATATTGTCTGATCTACATGATGGTATGGTGCAGTATCAAGAGTTCGGAGACCCTTTAAGGCAGGAATATGGAAATGTGTATGTGCTAGTAAATGTAAAAAGCTATATGCAACTCTTGTGTGTCCTCTTGTGTTGAAGGGTTCTCTCCTCTTTGCACTACAAGCCCAATGGTGAGTTTTCCGTTGAGTTTGGGCAGGAAAAGAAACAGCACTTTTAAGTCGCTTTTAAGTCAGAATTGAAAAATGTACATTTTTTTCTGTGCCCCCTTAAATAATTCATGAAGATACCCTTTGTAGCAAACCAATATGAATCCTTCATTCTCGGGAAACATTATGATAAAAAGCACCTACAGGGCTCAAGTCTTAGCTTTGTGTGTGCAAGTTGTTGAATATATAATGCTCTATCTGTGATTTATAACACATCTGAGGCCACACAGTGTGAGGTCTGTGCCACAGCAGCAAACAGCTTGAGGTATGCTTGGTGGGGGCAGGGGGTCTCATTTTGTTGTATGAATCATTCAATATGGTCTTATATTTGCTTAAAATACACCAAGCACATACTGTATGAAAAACTATTTTAACATATAATGGTGACAAACTGCCTTTGTAAGAATCACTTTATAAAAACTGAATACCAGGTATTAACCACAAAAAAAAAAAAAAAAAAATATATATATATATATATATATATATATATAATGTAAGCTTAGGCTCACAAGGCCTAGGGCAGCACATTTTCAGAGGGCTGCAAGCTGCCTTAAGTTGTTGATACAATGGAATATGGATAGAAATGGTAATCTGCAGATAATATTCTGTCTGTAAGTGTACCTGGCACCTTCTGACTTACTGTATACTTGCATAGACAGATAAACACATGTGATTGACTATATAGGTGTGTGGTATGATTGAAATATAGCAAGAGGAAAGGAGAAGTAGTAACTCAGTCTTTGCGGTTGCACTAATCTGAATGGGCCTAGGACAGCGTAAAAACGAAATATGTCCACAGGTATATATATAATTTGTATGTCAGTAAGAGAATGCAACTTCATATATATATATGGGAGAGGTGTGTTTACATTTTTCCAGCAACTTTCAAGCATGGACAGGCAAAGGAAGTAGCGATCAGATACCAAAAGTTGCAATGATCTAACCAATCCCTTCACCACTCCCTCATGCCCCCCCTAACCCTCACTGTTAAGTAGATAAGTACATGCTCGAAGCAACAATTTGCTAACGTTGTTTGAACTTCATAAATTTAAGTTTTTCCTAAACTACAGTAGTCATTTAAGGTTCAGAAACTGTATAATTATTTTTATGAATATGTTGCCAGAAATTAAAAAAAATGTGTTTTAACTTTTTTTCCTCTCTCATTTTAAGGACATTCAAGCTGAGATAGATGCCCATAATGATATATTCAAGAGCATTGATGGAAACAGGCAAAAGATGGTGAAAGCTCTGGGGACCTCAGAGGAAGCGGCACTTCTTCAGCATCGACTTGATGATATGAACCAACGATGGAGTGATCTAAAGTCAAAGTCTTCCAACATCAGGTAAAGCCACTGATTCCCCCTTGGAAATGTGCCACAGTTAACAGGAAAGCTGGTCTTTAAAATGTATCAGTTCATACAGAGTGGTATTCAATTATGTTGTCATTTAATATATGAGAGAAAAAAAATCAACACACAAGAAAATATATATATATTTTTTATTGTAAAGCAAACAACAAATAGGACAAAATAACAGAAAAAGTCAATGTGCATAACTATTCACCCCCCTAGAGCCACCTTTTGCGGTAATCACAGCTCCAAGTCACTTAGGATAAGTCTCTATGAGCTTGCCACATCTTACCACTGGGATTCTTGCCCTTTCCTCCTTGCAGAACTGCTCCAGCTCCTGCAAGTTGGATGGTTTCCGCTTGTGAACAGCAATCTTAAAGTCTTTTTTATGGGCTTCATAACAATGGGGGTGAATACATTCGCACATACCAATTTTCTGTTTTCTATTTCTAAAAAATAGTTTTATGTATATATTTTTCTCATTACACTTCACCAACTTAGACTATTGTGTTCTGATCCATCACATAAAATTCAGATTAGCAAAATGTAAGGCTGTAATGTAACAACATAGGTAAAAAGTTAAAGGGGGTGAATAATTTTGCAAGGCACTATATATATATATATATATATATATATATATATATATATATATATATATATATATATATTATATATATATATATATATATATATATATATATATATATATATATATATATATATATATATATATACATACATACATACATACACACGGTCCAGCCACATTTTTATGACCACCAGCTAATATCTCGAATAAGCCCTGCGTGCAGCACGGACAACAGCTAGACGGCGTGGTAGTGAGTCAATAGGATGCTGGAAGGTCGAAAAGGGTATCTGGAGCCACACAGACTTTAATGATGTTTAAACAGGTTTTACTTAATATTTTTTCATGCAAAAAAGCAACTTTTGTAATGTTTAAAAAAAGCTTTCTATTTAATGTTAAAAAAAAAAAACCCAGTTGTGTTCCATGTTCCTTTAATCACAGTTCCTTCCAGTGCTTTGGATTTCATTTATAAATCAAGTATTTATACACCTCAAGTGTACTGCAAAGGATTTAAGTTTGCAAGACGTCTTGTTTAGCTGTGAAAATGTGAAAAGCTTTGCAATCGTCTATTAGCCAGTGAAGTTGCATCTTTATTGGTTTGATGCTCTGTACTGTTTAGAATGATTTTAAGGTTCTAAAAAGCCTGAGGCAGATGCTCATGTAGCAAGTGCATCTTAATAATGAAATGTTATTAGCACTCTAAGAAATTCATGGGCTTCAAGTGGATGATATCCAGACGGTTTTCGATTCCAGGTCAGAAATAATGATCAATTGCTTCTCTAAGGAGGTAATTACGCTTGGTTGATAATGTAAGTGCATTTTTCCACTGCAGAGCTCTCAGGTTATCCTCTAATTGAGAAAGTGTAACATGGAAACCAGGAATAGTGAACATTGCCTTCCAGTCGCCTTACTTTTGTAAGGCAATCAGTAAACCCATCCCAGCGTATAATTACCATATGCAAATTTAACTGCACAAGGGCGTCCATGTTTTATATTGTGCATATTGAAGACCATGTATTAAATATTGCAAATCCGGGTTCTCTGGTGGTCCAGTGGTTAGGATTTTGTGCTTTCACCACTGCAACCTGGGGCCAATTCCAGTCAGGGAATCAAGAGGTCACACCACCCTGAAGCCAAGCGTGGTAGGGCCTGGTCAGTACTTAAATGGTAGAATACCCAGGAGCTGTATGCTGTGGGCCACTGGAGAAGGAGCAGTCAGCCCACTCCAGTATCTCTGCCATGAATACCAAGTGGACCAGCATGACCATGGCCATAAAGATGTGCCTCGTGTGTTAGGGTCCATGAGGTCACAGAGAGTCTAAAACAATTGAACAAATGAAAAAAAAAAAAAAAAAAATATATATATATATATATATATATATATATATAATTACATAGTTACATAGTAACTGAGGTTGAAAAAACTTTTAGTCCATCAAGTTCAACCTTTTTAAGATCTCCTCTGATCTGCAGTATTTAGGGGAATTATTAATTAACTGATCCAGAAGAAGGCAACCGGAAAAAAAAACCCAAGTGAAGCTTTGCCAATTGTCTCAAAAGGGAAAAAATGAATTCCTACCTGACCCCAGATACTGGCAACTGGATTCCTCCCTGTATCATTACTCCCTCCCTAATTAACCAGGATAAGCCTGAATGCCCTTTTTAATTAAAAATATATCCATTCACTTTTTAAATTTATCTATGGAATCCACTGTCACCACATCCTTTGGTAGATAATTCCACAGATTAACAACCCTTACTGTGAAGAACTACTATTATATTTCCTTAATGTGGAATCTTTCTACCTCTAGCCTCAAAGGATGTCCTCTTGTCAGTTGAAAACCTTTTGGCACAAAAAGTTCACTTGACAAAGCCTTATATTGACCCTGAATATATTTATATATTATAATCATATCTCCTCTTAGATGCCTTTTTTCTAGAAAAAATAAGTTTTATTTAGTCTCTTCATAGCTTAGTCTCTCCATTCCCCTTATTAGTTTGGTTGCCCTTCTCTGTACTTGTTCCAGCTCCATTTTATGAAGTGGTGCCCAAAATTGTTTTCTATTTTCCAAATTATGGCATACTAGAGATTTGTAAAGTGGCAGAATTATATTTGCTTCCCTGGCTTCTATACCCTTCTTAATACATGCTAATAGTTTATTTGCCTTTGAAGACGCTGCTTGGCTTTGAGCACTGTTACCTAGGTGGTTGTCCACTAGTACTCCCAAATCCCTTTCAATATCTGATACACCTAGATTTGCTCCATTAAGACTATAAATTGCATGGCTATTTTTCCTTCCCAGATGCATAACTTTATTAATATTACATTTCATCTCCCATTTATCTGCAAATTTCTCTAATTTATGCAAATCCCTTTGTAGGGAAAGTACATTCTTTTCTGATTTAATTACCTAGTTATCATCAATTTATATAGGAATTTAGGAAACATGCATTAGATCCATGATTTACATTAAAATACAATGTTTACAGGTCTGGATTTATTATAAAAGTGAATACATTGCTAGCATAAAGTAGAAAGATTACAAGTCTAAAAACGTTGTTTATTGGAACAACCGAGCAATAATAATTTTAAGATAACTGTGTGTACTATCATGTCTGTTTAATAAAATACATTTCACTTATTTTAATTTATTATACTTATAGTGAAGTATCGTTAATTGGCTTTTTCTCTTCCACCTACAATGGTATATATAATGGTTTATAAAATATGAAGGGCATATGAAATCATTTTAAAATGTACACTCTATGCCTGATGAAGTCTTACAAGTAAAACGCGTTGTTGGTACTGTCATGCATCTGTGTTTATGGATAAATATTATTGATGGGTTCATTAAACTACAGTTCTTTCATACTATATTATTGTGCTTCTCTTACTCTCTGAAGGTGCTCATCGCGAAGGCCTGTAAAAATAGGTCTGTTTACCTGTCTCACTGACTGCTCACTCCTAGAACCACAGCTTGTGTTCTGTGTAGTGAGGGGGGAAAAAGAGAGAACCCTCAGCAAATTAATCTGTTTAGAGCATGGAATGCAGGAATCACCTAAACAGGTCATTCCTAAGTTTAGGGAAAAACTGCTATAAATCAGTGTCCTCACCATGCAGCTCTGCTGTCTGTTATTAATCATGAAACTGTCAGTAGGCAGGACATACTGTGATTGTAAACATACATAAACCTTCAGATTTTTTAGCTGGTATTACTGTAATTAAAAAAAAAACTGTAATAAAATTGTAATTAAAATTATGCAGTTAAAGTTGCATATGGTAATTTTATCTTGTGTTCTTTCACACCATGATGAGCACTTACAGTGAGATACATGGCCCTTTAATGGTTGTATTATACATTTTAGGATTGATTTGTTTCTTAGTACAGGACTATTTTTCTGATAAATATGGGATTTTCTTGGCTACATTCTTTTCAGATTTCATGATTTATGGACATATAAGTTATCTAATTTACTGATTTAGTAAGACAAAACACTGCACCAACAATCTAATATTCCGCCACTGGGTTTGAAATATAATTCTGCTCCGAGTAGCTGTCTAGTTTAAGAACAGAATCATGAAATGTTAATGTGAGTGCAGGTTTATCTTGCTTGTTTTTATTGTTGGTAAACCCTGGGCATTCATGTTTGGTTTTGCAACTTAGTGAGCTGTCACGATTACATTGTTTAGTGACTATAATATTACCAGTAATTATGGATATGTCCAAGGGAGCATGACATTGTTGCATTGTGATTATGTATTATTGGGTGTGGTTATATGTTCTTTGTACATTGTTATCATGTATACTAGTTATATGTTATAGAGGGAAAATGTATATAGAACAGAAGAATATATGTGGAAACTGTGAAAATGCCCTGCCCAGAAGTTTAACTGCAGAACATTGCATCTGCACACAAACAGGTCTTGATTCAAGGCAGATGACTGCTCCTTAGGAGGCCTGAGTAAACACTTGAGATTAACATCAAGGTCTGTTGCCCTAGCTAGGTATAGACATCTGTCAGGTAGTTAGACATCTGGTGAGTTTTATCTCAAGTGCTCTATAGCAACCAAGGTTGCAAGGCAGATGTGTTTCATCACACACATACACAAAGGTACACATGGATGTGGTATGGGAGATGTATAAATATGTTGGTTCTATGATTAAATAAAGGTTCAGTTCTAGTTTCACATATCCACAGTGTGAGGTTGTTTTTGTGTTTGTGTCCTGAATTGGGGAGTGGTCTTGCCAAAGGCCACGAGTAACCTGTATCCAGTTTGCTCTTCCTGTACCTTTGGGCGTTGTTCTCTTCAGATGCCATCTTTTGTGCCATTTAGAACAAGAACTACATGATTCTGCTGGGCTAGGTTTGAACTAGGTTCATATCAAGCTGCCTTGAAGAAGCAGATTGTGACAAAAAGGTTATGATTATCAAATTTACATTTTATATACTTTTTTAACTTTTCCAGAGTGAAAAACATAGCTCTGTGGTCCACATGTGCTCATCTTAGATACTGGGTTATTGTAACCCATTTTCTTTGCTATATTGCTGTAGTGTAAAATGGGAGATTTTGTTGATGGTTACAATATAATTTCCAGTTCCTAGGTAGTAGTACTACACTTAAAAATATGCAGCATGTTTTTAGAATGTAAAAGAAAGAACAATACAGCCTCTAATGTATTACATGTAAGACTTTTATACATTTGCCCAATATTGGTTAATGAATAGACAGAACTAAAACTATTTGAAAAGATAGTTTGCACTTCATTTAGCACTTCTGCCCCCTCCAACCCCACTTAATATTTAGTATTCATCTTAATAGAAATGTATGTTTTTGTTTTGCTCATTTTGCAAATTACATTTAAATAACGATATAACTATCTTTAATATGCAAGCTAGACATCAATAATTCAGAGTTACTTAGTTACAAATTTGCACTCTCAGGAAAATTAAAACTGAATAAGTTTGTTAATAGGAAGCTAAGAACAGTGAATGGTAAGCATATCACATATAATAGTTGTCAAACTACGAATCGTCGTCACGAAATGCGAGGGATGCATTCTGGTCCTCAAATCGCGAGGGGCCGCATTTGCGTAATGTGGAGGCTCCAGCGTTGGCTGCAATGAGCCAAAGGCTCATTGCAGGAGGGGCCGCATTTGCGGAGGTGGAGGCTCTACAGCGCCTCACAAGCGGTTACAAACACCCACATAAGCGGCACTTTGACAAAATAGATCTAACACGCAATCACTAAATACGGACTTAAACAAAAAAAATACGAACCGCAGGACTTAGAACACAAAATTTACGGACTTAGCCTAAAAAATACGTGGAGATGACGAGGGACAAAGAAAAAAAAAACATTACGACCTCGCAAAAATACGACCTTAATGGCCGAACGCTTAGACACATGAAAATCCCCTAAGTGAGCGAAAAAATGGCTGCCGAAAAAACAAATACGAGGCTACAGGACCCTAAACACCACCAAGCACATACGGCTATTCCAAAAAGCCATATGAGGTACAAGTTACACTTTTAGCAAGGACGCTAAACCATCCACAGCCGCGTACCACATACACATTCACCGCCATTTTACAACACTAACTTACACAATGCGGAAGTATACAGCTACCCTAAAGGCTTCCCCTCAAGCACGCAGCCTATTTACACTACACACTGCACACATTGCTGACACTTACACCTCAGCTCCACAACCGTGCAAACCAACATTGTATGCTGCAGCAACATCAAAACAGATTGTCAGCTCTTCAGCACAATGCTTCCTGCATATATTACTTCCAAATAGGTAAAGTATCTTCATTTAATAATCTATTAATTATTAAATTAGCATACAAAAATACATATACACAAAAAAAAAACACTCTTGCAATAAACACAAGAACCAATCACTGCGCGCCTCAGAACGAGCGACAACGCTGCTCATAGCACACAAACTACACCAGGGGACAGCCTTGCAATAAGCGCAAAAAGCAGATCAGCGCCGACAAAACAATAACAGCAAAAACTCCTATCAGAAAAAAAAATACAACAAAGGCGCTCAGTGCGAGGCTTGCAATGAGCACCGAAGGATCTCAGACCACCAAAAAGATTAATGTCTGTGGCAAACAGCATTACCTGACTTACAATTTTATTGCCCCGTCATTTTTGACGGGCAAGACGCTAGTTTTGTTATAATTTTTATTTTAGGATTGCGCCAATATATTCTGTAGCTCATTAATAAGGACAACGAAACATACAATGTTAACAACTGCAGAAAATAGAGGGCCCTGTTTTGAGCTTAAAATCTT
Organism: Discoglossus pictus; assembly: GCA_027410445.1. Classification (NCBI taxonomy): domain Eukaryota; kingdom Metazoa; phylum Chordata; class Amphibia; order Anura; family Alytidae; genus Discoglossus; species Discoglossus pictus. Next base: position 115,800,349 of record CM050165.1, on the reverse strand, counting down.
TGTAGAAAGTACTTTTTTCCTAAGCACCCTACAAGATTGGAGACTCACTACTTACAATCTAAAGGGAATGGAAGAGGCAGAAAACTGGGGGAAAATATTAGGAATAGCAAGGGTCAGGAAGGAATTTAAAGTATACTTAGGTAGGTTTTTTATTTAGTTAGAGAGGGAAGAGATCTGGCAGAAAGTAGTTGTGAGGTGGAAAGCTCTAGAAAGTAGTATGTTATCTGCTCCTAGTGGTCAGATAATATAACCTGCTAATGGGAAAGTCAGGCGTTATATAGCTGCAACAATTTGATGTGGGTGGGATGTGGTATCTTAATTCAAGAGGAGGGTTTTTATGGCAGATTTCTCTTAAAGGAAGGATGTTGCGCTGTTCAGGTAGTAACAGACAGTCTGGAGTTGTTTGGGTGAGGTCTCTGAAGAAAGGAAGTGAGAGCATTGTACATAGGGTTGTATAAAATAGGTGTGATCAGAGATGGGAGTAGAGGGGTGTATGAGCTTACTTTTGAGGGGTTGCGGGGGGTGAAAATATTAGTAATGTATGCCACTGTTTACATGATCTTTTTTGCTGTGGAGGACAGCACTCACGTGTCCAACATAAACATTCTGTGCAATAAATTAGTCTCTTGTCATCCTTAAGTAAAATTATTGCTCAGATCCTTTTAGGGAGCTATTCTGTCATAGATGCGGCACAGGTCTGCCGATACAGTGCGGAGACAAAACCGCTAGATGGTGCTGCCAATATTTTGCAGCGCTGCCGATATGTTAGAGATGTTCTTACGTTAGAATGGTGGCCTAACCCTTTAAACTAACCCTCACTCTAACCCCAACAATTTACCAAAGCCTTGACTCTATGATATGGCACTGAAATATCGGCAGCGCCATCTAGCGTTTGGTCACCGCACTGCAGCGTCTTACTGATGCCGTAGCAATGACCGGATAGGACACCTTTTAATTGTGTTTTCTTATCTCATTTACTTTGTAACCAATCAGAGATCCAGAAGGCGCACTGACGCGGCTGTTTCCTGTAACTTATCAAGAGCAGGGAATATAATACAAACCCACTTTGTCTTTAGATAATGTATTTTTTGAACAATATAGATCCAAGTAATTCAAATAACAATTGTAATGATTTACATGGTCTTTTAAAAGCATGTTAATATTTTTGTCCCCTTAGCTTATCATTGCTCTCTGCAGCTTGCATCACCTGCGTCTTGTAGAAATAAAATAGATGCTGTTAAAGGAACACGGCAAAGGTCTCAGTATTTGCATAGATGTAATAGAATATAACATATAAATGCAATTGGTTGGTTTATTTTAAGTGGAAGTTTTAGGAATTTCAAGCATAAATTATCTATAAACATCCTCCCACTGTCTAACTCTCTTTATCGAAGACTATAATATACCTCTCACAGTGGTCAGTAATGAAGAAGCATGCAGCCAGTTTATTTAGGTTATAATAATAAGATTTCAACAACTGAAAGTCTTTGTGACTATTGTTATTAATTCAACTAGGCATGCTCTTCTTCTGTATCACTCCTCACTGGAAGAGATAATTAAAGGGACATGGAACATAGTTCTTTTTTCAAGCATTAAAAGAGCAAAAAATACTAAAGTTGTGTTTTCATGAAAAAAAAATAAAAAAAATAAACAGGATTAAAATTAATTTAAACTAACAGGAAATGTGCAAAGCATATGTACCTCTGTAGATTTCATTGGCAGACAGATTCATACAGTGCCCTGCAAAAGTATTGACTTTTTACCTATTTTGTTACATTACAGCCTTAAGGTCAATGTTTTGTTAATCTGAAATTTATGTGATGGATCAGAACACAATAGTCTAAGTTGGTGAAGTGAAATGAGAAAAATATATACATACAACTATTTTTTAAGAAATTCCAGGTTGTGAGGCAACAAAACTCGAAAAATGTCAAGGGGGTGAATACTTTTGCAAGGCACTGTACATGTATATTACTGTTCACTGGCTGACAGGTACAAGCCCTGAAATCAGTTAATCATTGGAATTTGCTTTCTGGTTTGGGAGCATCATTTGAAAAAATAAAACACACGGTGGCATATTATCAAATATGCAACAACAAAAAATAATGCGTTCAGTGTCCCTTTAATGGTCTTGGATAGAGATAGAGTAGGAAGACTTGAAATCTCTAATTTCCAAGCCCTATTACCTAACTCTTGTAATCAAAATGTTTAATAACAATCACTTTAAAATGTATTTGTTCACATGTGTACTTTTTATTTTTGCAGAAACTGATACCTTTGCTGTGTTTATTAGTTGTGCCAAGTCTTTCTTTAAGCTGGCTATTAGTTTGATAAGTGCTCTGAAGTTCTCATTAAATATAAAATAAACTCTGAAAAGCATGCCCACAGTACCAGTGCTATTATTCCTAACTACTACGGTGAACTTATGTCAATGGCGTGTTGAGCGCAGAAAAATATAGATAAGTCACTGTTCAGCTAAAAATAAGCTTTACACACATCTTAAGACTGATATTTATTGAGCTGCCATGTCACTACCACCTCCTCGCACATCTTTTTTTTTTTTTTTTTGCCAAATAAGGTCAAGCACAGCACTTCTTTTATGCTGTTTTCACATTAAATCATTTTGTTATATCTTTGGTATGCAGTGAAATAAAACGTCTTAAAGGGACTCTTTAGGCAAATGTATTTTATTTGATGTAAATGTTTTAACTAGGTGATTTAATTAATATTATCCCCCTAAATGTAATTGTTATATAAAAAGCCCCCAGATTAACAATTTCTCACTTTCTGGAGCCTTCCCTTTCTTCCAGTTTTCTTTCATGTCGGGTGCCATGTTTAACTTCTTTGACCTAAGGCCACAACTCGAAAGGGATTCACACTATCAGTGTCTCATGATGCTCAGACAAACGGCATATCACTGTCTGCTTACAGCAGAGCATGATGAGACAATGGTAGTGGGAAGCCCCTCCATGTAAGAGTGGCCTTAAATCACATCTGTGATGCATAGACCCTACGTGCGAGAGAACTGGAAGTGGTCCTAGTAGGTGAGAAATTGTTACTTTCTGGGCTTTTTAGATGTAATTTAAAGTTTAAGTGACTTAATGTCATTGTCCTCAATGCAATTATCATTTAAAGTTTAGTTCAAATATTAATATAAAACAGAATCATAGGCATTCTTTTAATGCCTTGTATTTCACTGTATCCTAAAAAAGCATAAGGGTGGTGGTGGTGGGGGATCTAACTGCATGATAACATTAGGAGGCATTATTTTGCCACTGCATAGACAACCAAGCAGATTGTACTACTAATTACGATATAATAGCTGCTAATTAGTATTTTGGAGACATTTATATAAGAATATAGCTTTAACAGTTAGCTTAAAATTCCCTTTTAAAACTATTTCCCATTATTTTTTTTTAACAAGTGAGAAACTTTTTCCCTTCACATATTATTATATCTTTCTCTCACAACTCTGTTTTTCTATAATACGCTCCACAAAGTTTAATGACATAGATGTTAAGGACCTCATATAATTATTATCATTATTATTATTATTATTATTATCGTTTATTTGTAACGCGCCAACATATTCCATAGCGCTATACATGGTTAAGTTCAAGGCAAAAGCAACAGCAATATTAATACACTGCAAAGGTTCGAGGTCCCTGTCTTGGAGCTTAGAATCGAGTCTCCATAGTTCTTTCCCTAAAGCACCAAACAAGATTGCAAACGTATTATATATATTAAAGTTGTGTTGGATTGCTACTGAGAACCACGTATACACACCGTCAAATTAATACATTTCACTATTATTAGTCTTTATTTATAAAGCAACAGTATTTTCCATAGCATGTTAAATAAAGTACAGTGAGTACAAATATGCAAATTACAAAGATAAATCAAATTCTAAGGCATGTAGGAATACAAATATAGGCAGTTTTAGTGCAACAAAGTTTTGGTACCAACTCTGATGTACAATTGAAAAGATAAGATTGGGGGATGAGACAGGAGGGTGACTGATGCTTGATTGCTATGGTCAAGGCAATAGGCTGGTCCAAGTGGAGGTGTCTGTGTGTTATGTTGTAGGTTGTGTATATTGGTTTTATGTTGCCTTGGGCCCATTCAGGTAGGCCAGAATCAGTCAGGTACACTTACAGACATGTATGCATATGTATGCACTATTCCATTGAACTGCACTGACAACTTAAAGAGCCACTTAATTCAGCACAATTTGGACTACGTCACAGTAAACATCTCCAGAAAGCATGTTGAAATAGTTTTAGATTTTTTGAAATATGGGCAGCTTTCACTGAGAAATCAATAAAGTCAAATTTGTATTTACATGCGTCACTTACTGCCCCCACCAAGACCTGCAGCTTCTGCTCTGTGTAGTGAGCAAAAGAAAACCAGAGTTAACCCTCACCACCTCTATTTGTGCAGATCATGGAATGACCGAAATAGGTCAGTTAAGTGTTAACTTTTTCAGTGCATTCCTACGTTCAGGAAAAAAAAAAACCTGCTACCAATCATTGTCTTCACATGGGCTTTTGCTTCCCTGTTATTAATCATGAAACTATCAGTAGCCAGGACAAACTGCGTTTGTGAACAGACTTTTTTTTTTACATACAATCTTGTGCTCTTTCACACCATGAAGAGCACTTACCATGAGGTAAATGGCCCATTAAGGCAAACTGATACTGTCTGAAAATGTGCTACTATAGGCTGGGCCTGGTGGGCTTAGGCAGAAACATACCACTGTATACACTGCTAAAATGTAAATGTGCTTGTGGCAGTCTGGAGAAGTGGTTCTCAACCTTTATGGTGCCAGGACTCACTGGCTACCTTCCAAACTCTCTCTGGACTGTCTTTGAGATCCAAACCATTGTTAATATTTCAATTCTTAAGTAATTTGCTTACTACTATATCGGTGACATGTATGAGGGGTTTAGACTCTTTGTGTTATTTATAGAGAATTACCAATAAGGCATGGAGGATTACAGAGAAGTCATTCAGAACAAGTATGAAATCTTAGTGTAGAACTTAATTGTGGGTGAACACTTAAACATCACAAATATAGCAATGATTAGGCACTTGTGTTCCTCAGAGGATCTGGCTACACTGGCCAATGCGTTTTGTTACTTCCCAACTTGACTGCTATAGTGTAGTTACACTGCCTACAGATGATGCAGAATGAGGATTTGCAGATATGGTCTCAAGAACCAGATCTGAAACAATTATTGAGAAACCCTGATCTAGAGCTTAAAATCATCTTTAAAAAAAAAAAAAAAGTTTTAACACTTGGTTTATTTAAGTATAACCTTGTTCATCTGGTGACCCTGTGCTATTCATCATTACAGGACACACCTAGAGGCCAGCGCTGAGAAGTGGAATCGCTTATTGAAGTCACTGGACGAGCTACTGCACTGGTTAGACACTAGAGATGATGAACTTAAAAAACAAATGCCTGTAGGAGGAGATGTTCCCACCGTACAGCAGCAGTATGACTTCTGTAAGGTAAGATTGCAATGTGAAAGATAGACTGAGATAATCGAACAGGAAAGCTGACCTTTCAGGTTTGGCATTTTCATGTTTTATATTCACTTCTCTAATTGCTCAGATTGCATTCATTAATGGGAAAAAATCTTTTAGTACTTATGAGCAATTAAAGCTTATTGAAATGTATTTTACAACCATAAACCCACTTATCTCCGTTCTCAAACTCCTGGCTCAAATTCGATTTTTCTACTATTTATTTCAGATTGACTGAGAGACAAGTCTAAAAGTTTTTTTAAAACCGTTATATTTGATAAAATAATAAAAAAAGGCTTTTTTGACTGCCCCCATAGCCAAAGCTTGTTGTCCAGGGAAACCACTGTAAGAAAACAAGTCTCCAATCAATGGAGATCACTATGTTGGTTCACTTTGTGTCTGAAAACATAGCAACTGCCTGCTAAATATAGCAATTTCCCCTACTGACCTTATGGTGGGTGGATACCAGCAGTATCTGAGACTGAACTTTGAAAGTACTTTTAATGTTGAATATTGTTTTTTTAAATCATTGAATATGAATTTTTGTTAGGGCATTACAGTTGGTGATTTAAAGATTTTTTTTGCTGGGCAATCACTGCCTCACTTGTGCACTTGCATGGCAATTCTTGCATGTGTTTGGCACCTCAGATCCAACATTGCTTACCCCTCTATGCTGTCTTCGGTGATATAAACAACTTTGTATTTTATTTAGAAAAATATAATTGTACAAATAACATATACAATTTTATTAATACGATTGCATTGCAATTTCTTTTCCAGAGGTTTTACTCTGCACACCGTTTTTCAAGCGCATGCCAAATGCGCCCTGACACATGCTCACCGACCTATGTGTCGGATGCGCGCTGTAGTCGTGCACGGTTCAGTGTAGTTGCAGATGTGGCGGCGCGCATTCGGCGGCACACGTTTTGGAGTTGCGCTAGAGTCGTGCTTCCCTTTTACTCCTGCTCAGCATATTGCCATGTGTTATTACTGGCAAAATACGATAAAATAGTCTGAATTAACATGTTATCAACTTCGTTGTGATTGTTATGTTGCCTCTTTAAAACTCCTTATCAAAATACTATTACTAATGCTAGATGATAAAAGGTTACCTTGGAATGATTAGAGGAGTTCAAAGGCCTCTCATCAGTGTTAAAATTGCAATTATACAAGAAAGATTCCCCTCACGAAATTATGTTATATTACAAAATGTTACAAAATGTTAATATCGTTGTAGACTGCAGCATTGTATAGTGTTTTGAAACTTTGGAAATAGCAATATAATTTTAAAATCTAAACATCCTTCAAATGTTTAACTAAACCATTTATTTTCCACCTGTTGAAAGATCGTCTGAAGATCAAGCATTTATTGATGATAATGCAGCGTTTAAAAGTTATTTGTTTGCCGCACCTATTACACCAAACCGGCTATTGTTTTATTATATAGAAATTGCTATAAAAAGGATTTATAGTGAAAACATGGCAGTTATGAAAGCAATTTTAACTTAATTTTTGTATGCTGTGAAAAAAGTGTGTATTTAAGCAGTTATTGTATCACAACTTTATTTCAAAAGCTACTAATTTCCCATTTAGAAATTTATGTTATAAATATCATCCTTACACGTGTGTGACAAGTTACCAGTCTCCTCTAGGTTTGTGCCCATGTTTCAGACACTATTATTGAGCAACAAAAAATATGAAGCTGTATATCCGTTTTTTAAGTTTTAGTAAAATTTTAGACCGTCATCCAAAAATACCAAAACAAATCAAAGAAATGAACAGGCCCACTGAAGTGCACTACCTTAACCAAGAAGCATTTTTCCTTACTAACCAGCTCTCGTCCAGCTAAACCTGTGTGGGGCAAAACAAACCGTCCAATAGTTTGTTAAAAATCACCGTATACTCCAAGCGGTCATAAGCAGGCTGCTGTCTCACTGCATGTGTATTTCTCCTGGTTAGAAAAACTGCAAATAATCAGTCCATCAGCAGCCCCTCCCATACTCCAGGAGCAGTCTTAAATCAGAGCTTACCAGGTGCAGCTATTTAACTGAGCATAGAGGTTAACTCCTCCAGTTCTCCTTAGGGAAAAGAGTTTTGGGGTGTTGAACGATAACAAAGGATACACTTTGTATTTTGTTCTTATTCCAAACTAAAATAACTTTATTTATTTATATATACATATATGTATAATATGAAAAATAATTTCTGGTGATTGTTTATTTGTAATATGACAACATATTACGTAGCGCTATGAATGGGTAAGTTCAAGGCAAAAACAATAGCAGTATTAACCTACTGCAAAGAATGGAGGGCCCTGTCTTTGAGCATAGAATCCCATGTCCATAGTGCTTTCCCCAAAGCAGGATTGTAAAATTGCAAACCTACCATCTATTGGGTGTGTTACAGGAGGGTGAGAAAAGTGTTGTACATGTTAGGTTGAAGAGGATATGCTTCTTAAAACAGATGTGTTTTTATTGAGGCTTTGAGGCTGGGATATAGTTGGGTGGAGCGAGGCGAGGAGTTCCAGAGAATAGGGGCAGCAAAAGAAAAGTCCTGAAGGTGTGAATGAGAGGAGGTGATTGTCATGAATCAGCCAGTGGCCATATTGGATTTGGTGTGAACTATGCTGGGGCCATTTTGTGACTGGCAGCAGTGGCCATTTTGGGCTGGGTTATCTTCCACATGCTGTTGCCATGTGGAAGAACAAAAGGTTTGGGGCCCACTTGTTATGGATATATGGTTATGTTGTGGTCTAGGGGATAAAGTATTATAAGTTTATCCCTTAGCATATTCCCATCCCTTCCATGTTTAGGCTCATTGTAATGGGTGTCATGTGAGGGAGCTGGTGGGATGTGTTGGTTGTATGTGTGTGAAACATTGGGTGTTATATTTGTAAATATGAATGTATGTTATTATATTAGTATGTCATTATATTGTGGAGGGGAAGCCAGTGAATACAAGCAAGCCTCCTTTGTTCCCAAAGGCCTGTTAATCCCATTAGCTAAGTGTCCAGCATAGAACTAACAATGGGAAGCTCACAGCTGGAGAGCAGACAGGCAGGCACCCAGAAACAATGGGATGGCCTGAAGGCTTCTCAGCCTTCATAGCGTGGGCACAGGAGAACCAAGGTGCTTTCCCCTGGACATTCAAAGCCCAAATTAATTAGTTGGCCTCGCCTAGTGGGCGGACCTGGGAGGGGACTATTGGTTCACGCACAGTTCCCCTTCATGATTGGCCAGACGTCATTTGGGGCTGGATAACGGTAGCCACTTCCCCCATTCTTGTGTGATGTGGTTAAATATGCTGTTCTAAAATAAAACATGGTTCATAATTTTCATCAAGACTTTGTGTGCAGGTGTATTATTGACCCAAGGGCATATGCTGGCAGAGGAGATCGTTTCTGACTCCCTACCAAGGTTTTCCCAGGCACACTACCTTAAGCTGGGACTTATGCTCTTGCATCCGCAAAGAAGGTCCATTGGTCTGAGTCACCCAAATCTTAGGTCTAAAACCTACAGGAGATAAGAGGACTAGGATCCTCTATACTCCATCATCATTGTAGGTTGTGACAGTGATGAGTGGTGGAAAGAAGAAGGTCATAAGCAAAACAAAGAGGATGGATGGGGTAGTATTTTGAGATGAATGCAGAGATATAAGGGAGTGCATTGTTGTTGAGGGCTTTGTAAGTTAGGGTCATGTGTTTTGATTTTATTCTGGAGGCCAGTGGAGTGATTGACAGAGAGGTGTTGCAGACACGAAGTCTATGAGACATAAGTAAAAAATAATAAAGAAGTTAAAGTGACTGAACATGTAACCCAACTTTAATCATTCAGAATGGTGTGAGTGCTTTATTCAGCTAGCAGCATTTCATAACACGTGCAAACCATGTCATTTCCTTGTCACTTCCAATTAATGAGTGTAGAACACAATTTTTTATAGATATTTTACTTAATGCCTATGATTTTGTTCAAACTGTTCTGTGAAAGATGCAGCCTGCTTAATTTGGAATTCTCTGTAGGCAGCAAGTGAAGTACAGGCTCAAAATTGAATTTCTGGCAAAATGTATTTGCTGGAATTTGAACTTCTAAACCTTGAGTTTGCAAAATTAAAGCATCCACAGGAGAAAGAAACATCAATTTTGAGTGGGATAGTGAAACTTCATTCTGAGGAGTTAACTAAATTTTGATTAAACCTGCTCTGCTGCTTTTATCTGGGGTATTACAAATCTCATTATGTGGTACATTACTTTGCAAGCAACTAACGCACAATCTAGAGAAACACACTGAAAAGTCAAGTGGCATCACATTTTTATTAATTTCGGATTGTTTGATGTTTATTATAATGGTTCTGGCTTCTTCAGCAGCTAATTAAGGACAAAGAGGAATTGAACACATTCAGAAAGCTAAATTAGTCTATTTAAAGGAACACTGGAAAATGAGATTCAAACAGTATCGATAGACTGTATCTGTGTCATACTCTCCATCCTGTTGACCCTTACCTTTTCTTGCTTCACACTGCATCTTTGGTTACACCCAAGCCCCTCCAAGACTGGAAGTTGCATGTCTGCCAGCAGTCGTATGTGCCTCTTGTATCATGCTGCAAACCTGCCATGACACTGTTACTGTTGCGCATTTCTCCCACCCCTTTGGGCTACCTCTGGATTCATTCTTGACCTTTCTAGCTTGTTCCTTGATCTTGTTCACTTCCTTCCTTGGTTTTTTTGATATTACAACTTTTCTCTCGCCTCTGGCTTGTTTTTGTGCTAAACTGTATACTGAGCCACTTCTGCGACTTTGTGTCCAGTAACACTGTGTAAGTAGATCTAAATGAAATCTTGTCATGGTGCAAGTGTGCATATGGAACATGATTCTGAACTAAAAAACAAAAAGTCTTCTTTAAATAGTAGTTTCCTTAAGATACCATCATTTAGTTAATGCATCTGTAATGCTATCTATATGCAAAGCCAGGTTCTGCTTCACCAGTTAGGAAAGACAAATGAAATTCCAGAGCACACGGACAATTTGATGTCTCTTCTCTTTAACATGAAGTTTACTAGCAAGTACTAGATAGCTCACTGCTGAATAATTTATACTAATCCAAGATTGTCAGAGCTTCATTAGTGTCTAACCTGAGCTAATATTGATAATTTAAGTCCTAATAAAATGATATTTGAGAATTGCTTGCAGTTTACGTAGACTCAATTAATTTAGACAGACCGGATTATTCTCAGTAAAGACAAATGTCATTATAAGACCATATACAAACAAAGCATGGTAAACACAAATCAAGGTGATCAAATTACTGTATGTTTTTTGGTATTTTTATAAATTAACTTTATGATCTGACCGACTGAAAGTACTGGTCTGCATTTTCTATGATCTTCTTGGTTGAATAAAAGGTTAGCAAAAGTGGCCAATGGAATAGATTCACATACCAAGCACATACATTTCTAAAACAATAATGTATGGTATCCTGTATAACATTGGCCGTCAAGGGCTGAAGGTATTGCAATCATTTTGAATGGTTCATTTGCGTCAAAATCCCAAGTGGACATAGGTGAAGTTTCACTTAACTCAAGCTGCTCTTATGGAAGTTCAAATATATGGGTTTTATAATGTTGTTGCTTGTATTTTACTGCTAGAAGACCCATATTAAGTGATATGAGCTGCTGAAGAACACAACAGAATGTATTAGCTGTAATTTGACTGACTGAAGTGTCGGTGACAGAAAAGGAAACTTTTAATGGTGCTCGTCACAAATATGGAAAAGTAACTGGCAAACTAGGCAAGATCAGGATATTTAACATAAATAATTAATATTCTCTAGGATTTCTCTTTAATATACAAGAAACATAAGTTTAGGTGAAACATGGCCAATCAGAATTTGAAGACTGATCTTGCCTACCTAGTTCTCTCCTTCTTGTTTATTTTACTCTCTCATCCCTGCTTGTTTTTTTCATGATTTTCCTAATTTTTTCCTGCACTTTCTTGTAACCTGCTTCACTATAAAGTAATTCACTTCTCTAGCTGAAAAAGTCCAATCCTTGCTCATGCTACTCATTCTTGAAATCTGTTTCTCTAGTCCCGGGCCTAGTTCCTTAAACCTAAATACATAGTTTGCCCCTTCTGGACATACGCCCCTACTTAATCGAAACCAGAGCTGTGCTGGATTGAGATATCAGAGTATTCAGTGAATATAGTCCTTTGTGTACCGTTGCTGCGGTTCTTATCAAATTTGCAAATTGCCATCAATAACAAAGAAAATTGGGCTTTTTTAAATGTTGCTCTTTTAAAGCTCTGCCAAGGAACATAGATTACAAACAAGAGGTACTTCTCTTACAGTGATGACCAAGCTGCCTGCTTGTTCAATAATCCAAGTGTGGGCTATATCTTGTTAAATGCTATTTCAACAGCCATATGGCACATTTCAGCTGGCTCAGCATCCTTGCCTGAAATCAGACTTATTGTTTTTCTTATCAGGAACAATTGTCAGAAACTTTTTTTAGGTCATACCAGCACCAGTATAAAAATGTTCAATTTAATGCATGTAATATGAAATGCTCTTCTTACACCCTCTCTTTTTTTTTCTTGGATCATTTTAAGATTTCTAAAATAACTTTTATATAAGCACATAAAGCCACAGCTCTCTTAAAAAAACTGAGCTTTAGTTTCTTCCTTCTCAGTTAGAAATTCAATATTGACTAAAATTAGCTGGTTGTATAAAAATCAGGCCACATCGCTATTGGAGAAGCTTTGAAAGCAGTGCGTTTTTAGTCTTCATTAATCCTCAGTGCTTTGTAGCACATAGCAGGATGCTAATTTAATGTGTATACAAATTTCTTACTTTACTAAAACATCTTTGTTTAAAATGTACAAAAGAAAGTGAAATAGTTTTATCCAAATGCATTGCATATCACAGGCCTTGTATTCCACATGAACTTCCCTCACATATGTCTATAATTATCACACATGCACGTGTTCAAGCAAATTACACAATTATCACACACCATAAAAATACAAAAAGCATATTATACACATACAGTGCATATTATACACATACAGTGAGATTTTGAACGTTTGTCCACTGGCAAGGAAATGATAAAAAAAACAAGAAAAACACATGTTAAAAAAGTTATAAATTGATTTGCAGGTCAATGAGGGAAATAAGTATTTGACCCCTTTGTCTTAGTACTTGGTGATGAAACCACCAGGTTTGCACACATCTCAGGAGGGATTTTGTCCCACTCCTCTTTGCAGATCCTCTCCAAGTTATTAAGGTTTCGAGGCTGATGTTTGGCAACTCGAACCTTCAGCTCCCTCCACAGATTTTCTATGGGATTAAGGTCTGGAAACTGGCTAGGCCACTCCAGGACCTTAATGTGCTTCTTGAGCCACTCCTTTTTTGCCTTGGCTGTGCGTTTTGGGTCGTTGTCATGCTGAAATACCCATTCACGACACATTTTCAATGCTTTGGCTGAGGGTAAGAGGTTCTCGCCCAAGATTTGACAGTACATGGCCCCGTCCATCCTCCCTTAGATGTTGTGCAGTTGTCCTGTCCCCTTAGCAGAAAAACACCCCAAAAGCATAATGTTTCCACCTCCATGTTGGACGGTGGGGATGGTGTTCTTGGAGTCATGGGCAGCATTCCTCCTCCTCCAAACACGGTGAGTTGAGTTGATGCCAAAGAGCTCAATTTTGGACTCATCTGACCACAACACTTCCACCCAGTTCTCCTCTGAATCATTCAGATGTTCATTGGAAAACTTCAGATGGGCCTGTACATGCGCTTTCCTGAGCAGGGGGACCTTCCGGGCGCTGCAGGATTTCAGTCCTTCACGGCGTAGTGTGTTACCAATTGTTTTCTTGGTGACTATGGTCCCAGCTGCCTTGAGATCATTAACAAGATCCTCCCATGTATTTCTGGGCTGATTCCTCACCGTTCTCATGATCATTGAAACTCCATGAGGTGAGATCTTACATGGAGCATCAGACCGAGGGAGACTGGCAGTTATTTTGTGTTTCTTCCATTTGCGAATAATTGCACCAACTGTTGTCACCTTCTAACCAAGCTGCTTGGCGATGGTCTTGTAGCCCATTCCAGCATTGTGTAGGTCTACAATCTTGTCCCTGACATCCCTGGACAGCTCTTTGGTCTTGGCCATGGTGGAGAGTTTGTAATCTAATTGATTGATTGCTTCTGTGGACAGGTGTCTTTTATACAAGTAACAAGCTGAGATTAGGAGCACTCCCTTTAAGACAGTGCTCCTAATCTCAGCTCGTTACCTGTATAAAAGACACCTGGGAGCCAGATATCTTGCTGATTGATAGGGGATCAAATATGTATTTCACTCATTGACCTGCAAATCAATTTATAACTTTTTTGACATGCGTTTTTTTTTGTTTATTTTTTTGTTATTCTGTCTCTCACTGTTAAAATACACCTAACATTAAAATTATAGACTGATCATTTCTTTGTCAGTGGACAAATGTTCAAAATCAGCAGGGGATCAAATACTTTTTTCCCACACTGTCTATATGTATACACTTTCCTTTCTCTCCTTCTCCCTCTATCTCTCCCTCTATCTTCTCCCAATCTCTCATTCCTTCCTTTCTCCTCTCTCTACTTTTCTCCCCAATATGTATATATCCATATATGTGTATATCTATCTTGGTTTGTCTGCCTACAATTTTGCTTGTCTACCTGCCTTCCCTGTCTCTATTGCAATCTAATTTATGATGCATTTAAAATAGATTTTTTTAAATAGTTCAATAATACTTTCTTTGTAGAAAAAAATTACATGAAATACCAACCTTATTAGCGGTTTATCAAGCCAAGAGGATAAAAGCATTTTAGAGAAAAAATTACATTTTAGCAATGCTCTATTTGTGTCTGAGATCTTTCATGTTAGCTGTCATCAACACATCCTGTTGGCGTGGAGCCTGGGGGATGTTTCTTTTTATCTACTAAAGTCTGGAGAGCAGGACTAGATTGATGGCAATTTGATGTCTCACTGAATTTATTGAAATCTGCTTTTTACTTTTAAAATGGTCTTTACTACCCTGCAGAAGCAAGCATTCACATTTAAAGGGAAATTATAGTTGTAAAGTCATTGATCTTTAATAATATATAGCATATGGAAGGTCTTACTAGCTCATATATATAAAGTTATTAATGTATGAATTATTGTCTGCTAGGGTTGCCATGTTGGTCTCAACCTTCCCATCTCTGAGACTGTCGCTATGTTAGGTGGGTGTTTAGCAATCTGTGAATCTCTACAAGGTCGTGCAATGCAGCACCATTTTGTGAGGGATGGGTTAGAGAGGCCAACCACACAACCTCCTACGGTGGAGCAGATGGAAACTGCAATAATTTATAACTTATTATATAATAACTTATCCCATCTTACCCCTAGAACAGGAAGGATAACTCTCATGTCAGTTTCTATACACCAACAGAGTCCTTGCCTGCGCTTGACTTACATAGCTGATCCTGCATTAAAACATATTTCACAAATGTGAAGCTTTTCCTAAACAACAAAGGCCCTTTAATGCAAAAATAAAAGCAGCAGAGTACTTGATTGTACTGAAACAAGGTTATCAGGAAGTAATGCGTGTATATTAAAACAGATGTGTGTTTAATTAGTCTCATGTGCATTCAGAGCCCTGATATATCTGGTCAGGACAAGGGGAGGAGCAATCGGTTCCCCTGGAGCCTTTTCTATAGTATAGACCACTGGTTTTCTATGGGGGAAAAATCACCGTTTAAAGGATGCTCTTTAAAATACATAGTACGTTTTTACTTTAGTGTCTCTTTAATACATTTGTAAATACTTTCATTTTTAGTTTTGTGTGAAACAATTCTCCATGTTTCCTAGTACAGAACATCAATGTCCTCTACTGCTGCATGCACACTGAAGCTGTTTTATAACGGTACAACTGACCCCCCAATGGCATATAAATGGAACAGATGTGTCACAATGTTATACGTTTTGTCATTAAAGCCATGTTGTGAGTGGACTGTGCTTTACACAAGCTCTACGAGCCATAAGAATGATCTATGATCTCCGCTGACAGCCATTATTACGAATGTTATTACTGCACCATTACATACGGCATCTATCATTTACAGCTTCTAGTAACCGCTATACCGTGAGATCAAAGAGAATATATTTGTGGCAAATGTTTTTATAAAAGTTAGGCGCTATATACTGTGTGTATGTATGTTTATATGTTATATATATAATTAAAGGACCAATTTCTGATTGTTTACGATTGAGAAAGTGCTGGGACACTGTGGTAAGGCGACATATTGTCTTTTGAATAAAATGTTTTAGGAGCACAGCCATTGCATTTTAATTTATATATGCAATTACCTGCTACTTTCTGAGGAACATGCTTCTTTATAAATTAATGAGCCTTCCATTTAATTTTCAATTCTAAAGACATGTTTCATATGTTAAAGTGTAGTTCTTCAATAGATTATTTTTAAGTAAAAGCGGTACAGGGATAACTACATCAAAATAACTTAGTCTGGATCATTTAAAAAAAAACTCAGTACTTGGCAGTATGTAACAACATACATTAAAGTATAGAACTATGAAGAAAACATTTAAATTCTGAGGCAGGAAAGATTAGTAAAGTTTCTCCCTCCACTGTAATACCCAACACTTGAAATAAAGTGTATGGATAGAACCGAAATCTTATATCACTTACCAACCTAGCTGAAGCTATTTGCCTCTATCTTCTGTTAACAGCAGAAAACAATATTAATGGCGACAATATGGAGTAATGGTATATAAATTCACTATCACAGTTCAGTCAATATCTTCAGGTTACAAATTTCTGTATGTATTTGTATTTCCAAATCCTTCTGTCTTTCTGTATTTGGAAGTCCCCCTTTAATATTGGTACCATAAGATGCACCTTCACCTTCTGGATCGCTACTTTGTCATGTTGAAGGGGCATGTATACCTCAGTGAAGCTGTGAGCTATACCATGTAGGGTCACCCAAGATAGGCAGGTCATAGCAGAGAGGTCAGACAAATTGCAGTCCATTGGAGAAAGAACCGGCGACCCACTCCAGTATCTTTGCCATGCAAACCTTGCGGATGAGCACAATGTGCCTAGTGTGATGCTGTCCATAGGTTTTGTTGGAAGCCACAGAAAGACTACACACAAGATACAAACAGAGTAGCATTCTGAGCTTGGATGCCACATGAGCAGTCGGCTAAAGTTAAAGTGCTATTTACCTCATTGGAAGTGCTCTTCATGGTGTGAAGAAGCACAAGATTATATGTTAAAATTATCTATTTTTTAAATTACTCTAATAACAGTTAAAAAAATCTAAAGCTTTAAATCTGTTTACAAAAACAGTGTAAGAGAGCCTTGCGGTGAGGACATTTATTGATAGCAGTTTTTCCCTGAACTCTGGAATGCACTGAAAAGTTAGCCCATAACTGACCTTTTTAGAGGTTTCCAGCATTCCTTGCTCTGCACAGATTGATTTTTTGAGGGTTAACTCGTTTTTTTTTTTTTTTTTTCTTTTGCACACTACACAGAGCAGAAGCTGTGAGTCTGGCGGTGGGCACTCAGTAACTCATATAAACACAGATATATTACGTTTTTAGTAAAAGATACACGTATTTCAAAAATTCAAAGAGTTTTTCAATATACTTTTAGTAGATCTTTACTGTGATGTGGTCCAAATTGTGCTGAATTAAGTGGACCTTTAAGATTTTTATCTAAAAATGCTTTTAAGTTCTGGACTTACATACTTCACAAGCATGTGAAGTTCTTCTCAAACTACTGTGGTCTTTTAATTCACACAAGAAATGGGATTACAACAATTGAAAAGCCCTTTAAGCGAATCAGCAATGAGAGAGGCGGCACGGCTGAGCTGAGTCGGTGTTGTGGTGGAGTATTTGGACAGCCAAGTAGTGCAGTGCTACTGACGGCAAGATAAGTAGTCCATTGAGCCCTATACAAAAACTGTCATTTTACCGGCTTTTAATGCATTATTATCCTTTTCTGATATTTTCTGGTGAAGGCTTTAAACATTTTATCTTCCTTAGTTTGGCTTTCTGGAGAAAATCAAGTGGTACAAATGTATCTTTAGAACATCTTTAAGTACAATGCTCTTCACTGCTTGGGTAATGGATATAATCACCACTTGCAGTTGCTGCATCTACAGAAAGGCATTTAGTCAAATTGTATCTTAGAAGATCATAATCACTGCCTTGAATTTTTGTATAATTAGTTTTTTTTTTCTTCAATTTTTTGCACAGTCAATTTAACACTTATCCCTCGCAATATGAGCATAGTGCACTTGTACAGTTGCTGTTGGATTAAAATAAGAGGCACTGTATATATAGCAATCGAAAGTGTAAGTGGTGTATCATTTATTTCTGGATTTTATTTGGATTAAAATGCATTTTTTAATAACAGTAATTATGTTTTTTTTTTCCGTTTTTTTTTTAACAATCTTTTTATTGAAGACATTACAGATTTTTCCAAACATGTATACACATCCTGAACATAACGCTGTGTATGAGTTCTAGGATTATCTATTAAGAATATGCTAATACATTTGAACATTGTTTGCAGTCTTGTTAGTTTTCTAGATTTTCAGTGCATTCACTCCTACCTTTGTAACTATAACTTTCCTTGTTTGCTGTAGTCGGGGTAATACAATTATAATAAAGAACAATATCAAGAGAAAAAAAAAATTAACCAAAATGAGGAACAAAAAGAAGAAATAAGAAAATGGTCTGACCTGGCCAGTGCATTTCCGAGCGCATGCTCCACCTCCGAGGACCATGTCCATGACCCCACGAGCTCCCGCATCCCTTTACATGGACAGCTATGTGTTTCTGTACAGGTTACCTTTCTACAGACCTACACTGCTATTCTATGTTGGGAGTTAAGTCATGGAGACCAAATTGCCAGGAATAAGGGAAATGAATCCCTCAATTTGTAAGTTATTTTCTCATGAATCACTACATAGTTAACCTTAAGGATGACCTCCTTTATGCTAAGATTAGGGGTTCTCCAACTCTTGGCTATATGGTATTTAACTGCCAAACAAATTCATTTTAAAAGTTTGTTTTGGGGGGAAGTTAGCGTATCCATATAGATACCTAGCAAGCAGGTCAATTTGAGGGATTGCCTCCAGATGTTTGTGCTGTAGTAATTATGTTTTTTAATGGATAGATATTATTATGTGAAGGCAAAAGAAGATAAATGAGAGCAGATTCCAGAAACCATTGCAAATTAGAAGATACCAATATTGGAAAAATGTTATCAGATGTTTTTAGTAAACCTGGAACTCAGGAGATCTTACACCTTTATGTAACTAAAGCAAAAAAAGAGAAGGGTTTAAATGGACTATCTCTTTAAACACAAGATGAACTCATCTTAAAGCGCATTAGTAACTCCATACATTGTACTAGCAGTTTTCTCTTCAGTAAATATTTATTGAGATATTCAGCATTGTTTGTGTGGCTCATTTCAGCTACTAATTAGCACAATCAGACAGACGTTGGCATAGAGTGAATGATAACAGTAGGGTTGGGAATCTAACTGCATGATAACATTGGGGAACAATGTTTTGCCACCTCAGAAACAAACATGCAGACTCTGGTACTAATAAGCGCAGCAACACAGCTAATTAGTATTTGTGAGCTGCCTATTTATGTTTTAATATCACACATAACTGCTGAATATCTCAGGATATTTATGTCCTATATCATATAATCTATATAATGTCCTATATCATCCTTTTAAGATGTTGTAAATTCACAATATAATTGCCCCACATGGAATCTGTATTGAAATTATTATTATTATTTCACCGGAGATCTCACAGCATGTGTTTATCACTATGAAAGTGTGGTGATAACATTTACATCTGACTTTGGGTTATCCCAAGGCCACTTTTGCTGATTTAATGCAAAATTGCATATTAGCTATAAGAATCATCTGCAAGTCTGCACAGCCTCAGTGCCCTGGAGTCTCTCTCACATGTACACATCTCCTTTTCAGTGACATATTTATACAATTTCCTTTGTGTGTGTGTGTTTGCATTAATCAGTTGTGTCCATTTCTCAGTGACATCATGGACCGTAACATACCATGCTGATACACGTAGTTTTCATACTGGAGTGGGTTGCCGGATCCTTCTCCAGTGGGCCACAGCATATAGCTTCTGGTATTCCTAGGTGGGCTCTCATCCAAGTACTGACTAGGCCAAACCTTGCTTGGCTTCAAGGGGGTGAGTATCTAACTGGAATCGAACTCAGGCACAGTGGTGAAAGCTTAAATCTGATTTGAATCGACTAAATCAACAAATCTCTATCCCTCTTTCTACTTTTGAATAGATAATACAAATTTGGAGAACACTCCCATTCAGTCCCCTAGCCAGCAGGAAGTGTATACGTCACAAATATGGCATCCGTAAAAGGGACATTTACCTCACTGTAAGCGTTAAAGTGATCTATTTTTAGATGTATTCGCTGTTATTAGTATAATTAAAAAAAAGTTTTAAGTCTGTCTACAGACACATGGTACCATGCTTCCTGACTGTGGTGTGATTAATACCAGGCAGCTGAGCAATGCAATCAGTACAGTGATTGATAGCAGTTTTCCCCTGAACTCTGGAATGCACTCACCAGTAACCCATAACTGATCTGTTTAAGTGATTCCAGCATTGCATTCTCTGTACAGATTGTGTTGCTCTCTACACAGAGCTGTAGCTGTGGATCTGGAAGGGGGAAGTCAGTGACTCATGTGAAAACAGACTTTATTGATTTCTCAGTGAAAAATTAACATATTTCAAAATCTCTAAACGTATTTCAACAAGCGTGAAGGAGATCTTTACTGTGATGTGCTGAATTAAATGGCACTTTACGCCACAAGGAGTGTGTAGTAAATAAATACTGTAGCTGGAAAAGGCTGCTAATGTTAATTTGTTGTTACAAAGTTAGACAAACATATGAAGTTTTTCCAAGCCTAGAGTGGTCTTTTAATGTAATTTCCATAAATCTACAGAAAACAAATGGCAATTAACTGAACATTCAGGAAAGTGACAAAAGATAACAGTGTGTGGGCACACTAGCAAGCTGTCATTTACTTAGCATGTGCTGGGAACAGGACAATGACATGCTAAAAACTTGATTAAGCAATTACCATCACCATCCAGCCACTGCTGAATATATAATAACAAATAAATATAACATCAACCTCCTCGAGTCCAGCCAACATGGAATATGGAAGACAAGAACATGGGAGCCATCATATGCAAGCGACATCTGCCCATATAAACATGGCTTACATAATTGTTATTTTCATTCTTCTCAATCATGATGTTTTCCCCAAACTACAATAGTCCTTTAAGATCAAGACACGTGATTTTTACGTGCTGTATATTTTATTAATTTTGTACAATTTATTTTTCTCAGTATAAACAAGACTGTTACTATCATTTATAAATGAACTGTTTTACTTATTTAAAGAAATGTTAATTGTCAGTTCTTTTAAAATGTGTCTTGGATGCAATTATGGGCATCCCTCCCTTCATTACTGATGCCAGCTCTAAATATTACATAGGCAGTAAGACAAGCGTAAAGTCCATTGAGGAGGAGGATCAAGAAAGACTTACCTTCTTGTCTAAATGAATAGTGTCAGCTGAATAAACAAATTAAACCTGACAGGATTTTGATAAACTATTTTAAAATCTGAAAGTTGCCAGAATATTGGATATAGATATATATATATATATATATATATATATATATATATATATATATATATATATATATATCGGTATATATAGAGAGAGAGATGCAGATAGATAGAGATATGCAGATAGATAGATAGATAGGGATAGATAGATAGATAGGGATAGATAGGGAGATGGATAGATAGGGAGATGGATAGATAGGGAGATGGATAGATAGGGAGATGGATAGATAGGGAGATGGATAGATAGGGAGATGGATAGATAGGGAGATGGATAGATAGGGAGATGGATAGATAGGGAGATGGATAGATAGGGAGATGGATAGATAGGGAGATGGATAGATAGGGAGATGGATAGATAGGGAGATGGATAGATAGGGAGATGGATAGATAGGGAGATGGATAGATAGGGAGATGGATAGATAGGGAGATGGATAGATAGGGAGATGGATAGATAGGGAGATGGATAGATAGGGAGATATATAGATAGGGAGATGGATAGATAGGGAGATATATAGATAGATAGATAGATAGATAGGGAGATAGATAGATAGATAGATAGATAGGGAGATAGATAGATAGGGAGATAGATAGATAGATAGATAGATAGGGAGATATATATATATATGGGATGGATGTATTGATAGATATATATGGTGATAGATATGGAGCTAAAGGGTTAAATGAGCATAGGGCTACATTAAAATATGTTTTGTAAAAACTTCACATGCTTGCATATGAGCCGATATCCAAGCCCGGCACAAAAAAGCAATTTGGAGTAAATCTTATATTGAGATGACTCTGATGTGCTGGTGCCAGACAAAACAGATCTATCTATGCAAAAGTAAGATTTTCTCTAAAAATAAATGATTTTATGTTCCGATCATACACAGCTGCTAGTATTATTACATTGTTTTGTTACTTCATAAATGCAGTTTTTTGTAAACTGCAAAGGTCCCTTAAGAAACGTTTTGTTTGTTGGTATTTATTTTTTTATTTTTGGGGGGAAAACATTCAAATGATTCAAAGTTTAAAAAGTTAACACTTTAATGAGAGGAGAAGGTGTTTACTTCTCTTCTAACCCTGGCCTGGTAGATTAGTAAATCAGACAGCTTTGTGGTATAACTTTCCTTTTAAATGCAGAACTAGGCAAACACAGTTAAAGGGACACTCAAGTCAGCACAATTTG
Organism: Discoglossus pictus; assembly: GCA_027410445.1. Classification (NCBI taxonomy): domain Eukaryota; kingdom Metazoa; phylum Chordata; class Amphibia; order Anura; family Alytidae; genus Discoglossus; species Discoglossus pictus. The sequence goes on along the minus strand of CM050165.1, from coordinate 115,777,897 downwards.
GACCACATCAAAGTAAAGATCTCCTAAAAGTGTGTTGAAATAATTTTTGATATTTTCACGGAGAATTCAATAAAGTAAAATCTGTGTTTACATGAGTCATTGACTACCCACTCCCAGATCTGCAGCTCCAGCTCCATGTAGTGAGCAAAAGAAAAAAAGAGTTAACCCTTACCAAATCAATCTGTGTAGAGCATGGTATGCTGGAATCACCTAAACAGGTCAATTATGGGTTAACCTTCGAATGCATTACAGAGATCAGATAAAAACTGCTATCAATCACTTCAATGTGCAGAGCCTGGCTCTCTGTTATTAATCATGAAACTGCCAGTAGGCAGGATAGACTTAAAACTGACTTAAAACTTTTTTTTTTAGCTGTTATTTGTATAATTAAAAAAAAAAAAAAATTACTTAAAGTCTTGTGTTCGTTCACACCATGAAGAGCACTCACATTGAGGTAAATGGCCCTTTAAACTTACAATTATTTGACCAAACTGCCTTCATCTTTGGTTAGTTTAGCAGTTTAGGTTATGGGAGGAGTCAACACTTTCCCCTATAGCTTTTGAGTATTACTTTATTGTAACTCTTCTAAACTTCAGTTCAACTTATGTTAAAAATATGCTTTAAAAGATGTAATCCTAAATCTGTGCATTCAGTGTCTCTTTAACCACGATCCCTCTGAATTTGAACATCTTTACAAGATGATTTTTCCTTTGTATCACGTCTTTCATTTTATGCTTCACTGAATTCTTACGCAATAAAATATAAAGCTAATCCGTTCTGCAGCCGTACACAACTGTACTCTGTCTCAGGAATGATATATCAGACTGCGCTCGTGGGATCCATAAAGCAGGATGTCAAATCTTCATTGGATGCACAGGCTTTTATTGTGTGTGGTAACCCATAAATAATGTATTTATTGACATGCATGCATTTATAGAAGGTACTATTTATAGAGGGACACATTTGTTCAGTATAGAGCAATAACCAATTCACTTCCAGTCTGTGCATCGTAAAATGTTTTAGGTTTTTCTCTTCGATTAAAATAATTATTGTGGGTCTATTCTTTAAATATTATAATATTGATATGTATTATTTCTTCTGCAGCACCAGTAGGGGTACAATAAACATATGAATATCATTTGTACATTGATTTGAACACAATAAAAATATGACAGCACATTTATTACCTTTTATGTGCAAAAAGAGGTCACACCACCCTGAAGCCAAGCAGGGTTGGGCCTGTTCAGTACTTGGATGGGAGACCACCTCAGAATTCCAGGAGCTGTATGTTGTGGCCCACTGGAGAAGGAAGTGGCAACCCACTACAGTATCTCTGCCATGAATACCAAGTGGATCAGCATGACAATGGACATAAAGATGTCTTGGGGTGTTATGGTCCATGAAGTCACAAAGAGTCGGAAATGACTAAACAACGCAAAAACAAAATGCTGCTGCCCTAGAATCTACCAATTCGGTTTCTATGCTGCTAAACCTCTGGGGAGGATGACATTTTAAATGTAAAGGAAGCTTCTATCTGCACAATGGAAATGTGGCAGCTACAACTGCCAGGGTTCTCAACAAGACTATTGGAAAGATCACTTGTTTACAAGGACATAACCTCTTGATCTTACTTTGTGACTGCAAAATAGCTATGGATATGACAAAGTAACAACTTTGGGTTCTTGCAGAATGAGAATAATTGCTATATAAAATGACTCATTAAACATTTGGCATCTGCCAGTAAAAACCATGAAAAGTCCCATTAACAAGAGAGATGTCACTGGCTGCTCCCTAATGGATAGAAAGGGACACCTGCATTGCAAACACTTGTGATAAGGCATTAGCTTAAAAGCAGAGTTTTGCAAGTGTCTTTTCCTTTAATTCAGTACTGAAATATTGCCATTGTGCACAAGAGACTGACTGCCAGAAGTGTCAAAGCAGTTTTCCTACAATAAATTCTAATTCCAGTGGTGATTTTCTGTAGGAAAACAAAGTACCACAGTGATTCAGTCTAGTCCTAAGTGAGGTATTAATGCAGGATTTAAGAACTGTGGCTGATATTCTATTGAAGGTGAAATGTTTGTTTGGAAACTACAAAATAATCTAGTACTATATACAGTGGCAGAGCTCGAGAATGGAAGACCCTGGTTAAAAAAATGTTTTGCCCCAAAACAGGATTGCAAAAATATTTTTCTGTTTTGACCTTTCGCTAAGACCCCTTCCCATAATGGGTCCTCCTCCCTAATACCTCTTCACATAACAGCACCCCTCTCCAAAACCTTTTCCCATTGCTGCTGTTCCCTTTGCTTACCTCCTGTCTGCACAAAGCTCCTTTGCTTGCAGCACATCTCCAGGACATGTGCGCCCCACTTTCAGGTGACCTCAGTCCTTGTCAGCAGCCATCCCCTCTCAGCATTCATCCCCACACAGTACCCAACCACCATCAGCACCCACCTCTAGCACCCATCCCTATTTCCTTTGCTGCCCCTCACATACCCCCCCCCCCTTACTTTGCTGTCACTTTGCAATCCTTGCGCTCTTACCTTCTTCTTTGATATGCATCCCTAGTGTGCTGAACTGCTCCACACTGCCATCTCTTGTAGCTCAAGTTGAATTTATATTTTTAAACCGATACCAATTTCTGGCAAGGGGGGTCTTCAGCCAAGGAGGCATAGGGGAGCAGTGGTGGATCGGGCTAGGGTGAGGGCCCCTACACTACAGAAAAAATACAAAAATAAAGGAAAAATTACACAGCACTGGTCTGTCCGTCCCCCAGAGGAGAGGGCCCTGGTGCACTGCATCACCTGCACCACTGGTAGCTCTGTTCCTGACTGACTATATGGGCTGGCCATGTTTTGGTAATATTATTGAACTTCAGGCGCTTGTTTTTCAAATAGGAAATTATTTTGTAATATAATGTTGTAATCACATTATCGTAATTAAAATGTGCTTTTAATTACATGACAAACTGTGGGGCTTTCTTGTCCCTTTTAAGCTGGCTTTAAACTAATATGAGATAAAAATTGTCTAATTGTGTAGTGTGAATAAAGCAGCTTTTGCACCCGATTATTAGAAACTATTATGAACACGTCTAATTTGAGCTTTACCTGTACCTTTTAATATAATGATGCAATTCATTTCTCCAATTTAGTGTTAACACAGCTGAGACTGGAGGAAATCAATAGCTTATTTCATTTTCATAATTAATACTTAATTTAACTTGTCAGTTTGATCTTTTAAAAACGTAATACAGGTATCTTGTTTCATAACGAAGGAACATTTTGACAGCTAATTTGAGAGCACACACCGACAATTTCTTCCCCTCAATATTGCTGAGCACTTTCAATTGCAGACTCCTACAGGGCTGGCAAACTGTGCCAGGTCCAAATTGGCAAGATATTACTGCTTTTCTTTTGTTATACCAGTGTCCTTGAATTACAGTTATTGATTACTATTACAGGGGCACAAGCAATACCGAAAATAATGCAAGAACAGCACAGAGAATTATTTTGACCCTACGGAGGAGAGAAAAAAGTAACAAACTTTGCCTTTAACTATTTAAGTATTGTACTTAATGATGTGCCAAAGGGACTTGGGAGGAATGGGAGGAACCATGGAGTTAAATAAAATCTGTAATTGAGTTCTGATAACACCACCACTTCATATAACCACTACTGGCAGAGTAAGCCCCATAGAATAACACTCCCACTCAAGCCACAGACAGACTAGAAGTCTAATATGGAAACACATGTGATACAACCAGTCATCTAAATATAAGATTTACTCCAAAATAATTTTATTTTCCGGTCTTGCATAGCCGCTCATATGGTATTTGTTTTGTTACGTACTTCACAAGCATGTGATGTTTTTACCAAACATCTTTTTGTCAGCACTTTTAATGTTGCCCTTTGATCATTTAGATTTGTCCATACCAATGTAATGCTTTTCCTTCTTCAAATCATAAGCTACACAAATTTTACTTTCTTAATCCCTGTCCACAATAGTCCCTCACGCTTGTCTGTCTGCCTATGTAGCACCTTCTGCTAACATGGAGGCTCATTCAATTCTCCAGCCGCAACTCGATCGGAGTAGGGCTTGCGTTTGCGGGCCTGCTGCGAGCCCACAGTGGCCACAAGTTAATGTTCTAGTCAATTGGCCTGGGCCGCAAATCCCTGCCCGATATCGCACATCGCAAACCATGCTATCGAAGGTAGCATTTGCGGGCTTGAATATGACCGCCGACGCAGGGTCGTAACTCTCGGTTAGAAACAGCTAATGTAATGTGGGTCCGATTGTGACCTGGGGACCGTATGACTTTGAAATCCAACCTCCGTTTTTCATTGAAGTCCTACGGGCTTGAACTACGAGTCACGATCGGACCCACATTCCATTGGCTTTTACTAACCTGGAGTTACGGCCTTGTGTCATCAATCATGTTCAAGCCCTTAGGACTTCAATGAAAAATCGAGGTTGGACTTCAAAGTAATTCAGGCTTGATTTATGAGTTACGATTGGACCCACATTCCAGTTATGATGCAATATTGATAAAACCGTAAATACGATATTCTATTGCATGCGAGTTCCATTATATGTATTAACACATTGATTGCCAGGATCGATATAACACGGAAATTAAACATGAAATCAAGTATTTTTTGGGGCCGATTTGCGAGGTTGAGAATGTTGTGCTATCAATTCTAAGACCTAACATCACTTTCACTTTAAAAAAAGTATAGTAGAGTTTTTATATATGCATTGACAGTGCTCCGTTCATGTCATTAAGCCCTTTGCGAGACCTCCTTGGTACTAGTAACTTGTGGTTCTTTTTTTGCTATTTGCGGGCTTGACAGGGTGGTTAGCGAGGGAGAATTGGAGCAATTAATTAGCGATTTTACCGATCGCAACTCCTGTGGCCGAGAAAGATCAACGGCTTGGAGGTCATTGACTTGTGATTTTATAAATCGCTATGAATCGCAGCTCGGAGCCCATAACTCAATTGGAGCCCTCAAACGGAAGCCAATTGAATAGCAAAATGAGTTACGGGCTCCCTTTGCGGGCCCAGAATGGAGTCTATTATGTACTTTCAAGTATTGAATAGTGGAAAATGGAATTTGTTATATAATTTCAGATATTTTTGACACCCATTCCCCCCCGCACATGCTCAGAAATAGATAGGGACATGGTAAACCCTGCTCCTGCAGAGATACAAATGCCCATCACCATCATAATTAGAAACTAACTTTATTATAATTATGCTATTAAATTCAGATTTGAAAACATTTTTTCAACTTACATTGGAAAGATCACTATAAGTTATGAAACTTGCTTAGTTTCCTAATTACCTCTCCATTTGCGTGGGGAGCAGAAGCCACCATTTTAAATGGATTATCACTGACATACAACTCTGTAAGCTGATTGGTCCAAAGGTTCAAGTGCTGGCTCAAGAACCAATCAAACTGCAGCTGAGTTCTAAGGGTGTTAGGATTTTTCTCCTCCAGATTAAAAGGTTCATTGTACTGGGAATATTACATGATTCAGTATGCCTGTGTTTAGGTGAAACTTCCCCTTTAACATTTTAAATCTATTTTGATTGAACATTTTAGATGTCAGTACTTTTTCTTTGAATAATCAGGTTTGTTTCACTGAGTTTATTAGATTACCAAAACTGCATTGTGCGCAAATGAGTTCTATACCCGCCGACACTAGATTGGCACCAAGGCTGGAAGCATTTGAAATGTTGCCATGGAAAGTCATGAAACTGCTTATCTGCTATGGTAATCAAGAATAAACTGCGGCAGCCAGGGAACGGACTCTTTCATGAGAAAATATGATAAGATAAGCACAAACTGTTATAAGAAACACGATGCTCAAATCTCATTCTTCTCATGATCCCATTTCATTAAATATTAATACACTTGACGGTAAGATGCAAAGTTTTCAGTGTTGGGGCTGTCATGCAAAGCAAATGCTTCTATTCAGAAAAGCCCAGTTCTGTAGCAGGAGAAAGGAACAAATATTAACTTTTTATGGCATTTTTGTGGCTGCATGTTGAAAATATATTTTTCCCCATAATTAAATATTGTTCGTTCTGAAAAATTATATTTTTTGAACACTTTATTTCTTTGCTTGAAAGAACACGAAAAAACTGGTATATTATTATATATAGTATTTTGTAGTACTACATTCTAAAACATGTTATGGGTTGTAATTTTATTAGCTTTTAAATGCAACAGAGCTGTCGTGGAATCTACCATCTGATTTCTACTAATTAACTTCATTTATGCACAGTGAGTGAAAAGTGGCAGTTAGAATTGTCAGATATCAAAAGCACATGGGGAAAAATAACTTATTTACAAGGACACAGGGGCGGGTCTACCTATGGTGCAGGTGGTGCAGTGCACCACGGTCCTCCTCTATGGGGGCCCAGTGCTGTCTAAATTTAAAAAATATATTTTTTGCATTTCATTTTTTTTTTTGTAGTGTAGGGGCCATCCACCCGGCCCAACCCAACAAAGCTCCTTCTGGGTCCCCCACCTGTGACTCTGCCGCTGGGCTGAAATTGATGCCTTTTTAAATAAGAGCATTTCTACTGAATCTGATATGGGAAGAGGTGGCACTGGAGCCGTTCAATGCTGGGGATATGTATCAGGGAAGAAAGTAATAGAGCAGGGACTGCAATATGGCAGCAAAGTACAGGGTGGGTGGTTGCTGAGAGGGAGGAGCAAATGAGATAGAGGTTGGTGCTCTCTGAGGTGGGTGCTGAGAGGGGATGGATCCTGAGATTGGATGGCTGCTGACAAGGCCTGGGTGGGGATGGAGGCTAAGAGGGGTGGGTGTTGTGTGTGGTGATGTTTATATGTGTATATATATTTGAAAGGGGTCTTGAAGGTGTAATGGGTAAGGGTCTTGGGAATGTTTGTTGTTATGGGAAGGGGTATTCAGGAGGGGAACAGTTATGAGAAGGGGTCTGGGGGGGGGGGGGGGGGTGACCACTGAGTGGTTTGTTCCCAGGGCAGCCTAGCGTAAAACATTTTTTTACACCACCCCCCCCGGAGGGGGACCCAAAACTTTCTTCTGCACCAGGGCCCTCCATTCACTAGCTCTGCCACTGTAAGGACACCCCTCTGAGAGAGAAGTAGGATTAGCTGAGATAGGAAAATGGAATCTTAATGTAAAGAATAATAGCATACAAAAGGGAGAATGGCACTGTGCTGGAGGATCATCACAATTCTAGAATTTCAATTTTTTTTCTCCAATAAAAGGTTTTAAAAAGGCTTTTTTAAGGCATGAAAGAAAATTCAGGACTGTCCTTTTAAGTTGTTCTACTGACTTTAGAGAAGACAGTTTAGAATAAAATAGAGGAAAATAAAGTTCTTAAAACTGAAACCAGTGTGAAAATGACATTTAGATGCTATGTCTTGGAGAATTGAATTTCTGGAAGGGAAAGGTTGAATGCTACGGTGCTGTATAAATTAGTTACTATGTGTGTAACCTATTGACTGTAAGGTGTCTAAAAATTGTTTAGCCTCTGCCTAGAATCTCATTGAAATGATATTCTTTATGGCTCGGCTGTATTGGTTTATAAAGCCTGATGTTTCCCAGCATATAGAAAAAGATGTGAAATCACAGGTTGTGAATGTCAAGGTTGTTGTTGAGGAGGAAGATGAAAGAAGAACACATCACTTTTGGTCGTAAATAGACTGCCTTGTTCTTTGACTTTAGAAGTCCCTATGGAGCAGTGGATAGCAAAGAAATAGATTGGATGTTTCTATAGCTTTTCCTAAGGCTCAGTTTGTTGTTTTCTTCCTAATGGGATTTCTCTTTAAAAATTGTGTGTTCAAACCAAGCTGTTAAAGGGGCATGGAACTTGCTTATCTGTCTAGAATAATTTTTGAAAGTGTAAACATTTACTATGGAAGTTTTTTTTTTTTCACATGAAACTCATCCAGGAATAATCTTATAATGCTGTGGGAATGCAACTATGCAGCAATGTCAGGACTTGCCTCTGGCAAATGATGATTTAGGGATGTCAAGTGTAGTCAATGGAGCAGTCAATAGCCCGGGATGAGGACCTACTGGACTTTTGCCTCTTCCTTAAAGATTACACTGCAGTATGATTTCTCTATAGAGCTAGATAAAGAGCAACATGTCTTAGAAAGTGAAATTAAATCATTTCCAACTTTAATTTGGTGAACATTGATTAGCATGTGACCATTGATTATCATAGTATTCCATTTAGAGAACTATGGTATTCCCAGTAGTAACATACGGATGTGAGAGCTGGACCATAAGGAAGTATGAGCCCAGAAGAATTGATGCCTTTGAATTGTTTTTTTTTGGCAACAACTGTGTAGAGTCATTTGGACTGCAAGGAGATCCAATAAATCAGTACTTCAGGAAATCAATACAAACTGTTCACTGGAAGGTATGATCAAGAGGCTAGAGAAGACTGGGAAAGATTGAAGGCACATGAAGAAGGGGACAGCAGAGGCAGAGATGAATAGATGACGTCTTTGAAGCAATGAGCATGAGCTTGATGGGGCTCATAGGGGCAGAGCCTGATAGATGTGCCTGGCGTGCTGTGTTCCTTAGGGTCACAGAGAGTCAGACAGGACTGAACGACTAAACAACAACAACATTTAATTAAGAGAACATATCTCTATGTATTGCCAATATTTAATGGGTGTTAGCTCATAATGTCAAACATGATGGTTCCACTGTCAATTTGAAACCGATATACAGGCGACCCTTGACATTTGTGAGGGTTCCGTTTCTGGGGTCCCCGCAAATGTCAAAACAACGTGAATAACGAAAAGATGGGTAAACTATGATTTTACCCATGTTTTGTCCCTTGGAAAGGGTCTAGGGTTGGGTGGCACTCACCTTGTCAGGAAATGCTGCATTTGGGCCATCCACTAGGTCCCAGGCATCCTTTTCTGGCAACGGGGGGGGAGTTTAGCATCGCCCTCTGCACCTCATTGCAGGACTCCCTAGCCAAATCTCGCATTATTACAGTAAAAAAAAAAAGCGAATGTTGAATCTGTGAATGTCAAAACCGCAAATGTAGAGGAAGACCTGTATATGTATCCCCATTGTGGAGCGCTAGCACTCAGACACTGTGACTTCACAGTAAAGCCACAGTACTTTATTCTCTCATATCCATTGTATGTAATCAGGCTTCCTTTAAATAACTTGCTAGTATAATTTTAATCCTTGTAATGCAAAACACTTCTGATTATTACATAGAAATATGTGTTACATGATTTCACTGTAGTGCCTTTCATTTGTCTCCTTTTGGCAATGATGTCTTGATCAGACCACCTTTTATAAATCTTAAGACTCTGTGTGCCTTGATTCCCTTTCATCAGAAGCTGATATGGGAAAAAGAAACAGACAGTTACCATCTAAGCTCTTTGTACTTCCTGTTTATATTCCCATAAGTATTGAGCATTTTCTCTCGCTATTCATTTGGAAGTATTTAAATAAAAAATAATTATCATGGCTGTGCATCCTGCAATGGCCTTACTGTTGTTAAACAGACCTATTCCTGGTGGTATCCAGGCATGCATTATTTAGGTGTTTGTGCTGCTTGGCGAGGCACAAAAGGAATGATCTCACATGCACTGAGTGCTATTGATTTATAATAAAAATAGACACATACGGTCCAAGTGAAATGTAATATATGAACTTGGAGCAGCACAGCACACAGGAGAGAAATCCAGACATCAGTACCCATCAGTGTTTGCCAAACCACCAAGGCAGTGTTGGGCATATCTAATTCATGCTGGGATCTTGTGTTCTCCCTTTATATAACTGTACCTGAAAGTGCTTTAAAAGCCACGGATATAACAGGCATACTGGTTTTAGAAAGTAAAACAAATAACACAGTCTTTAATTTATTACCTTTCATATTAAATTCTGCTGCAGTGGTATCTATCATTTTGGCTTATGTTACTCATGCAGCTGAAAGAAGCAGCTGTGAAAAGTAAGAGGAACCCTACAGAAAATAATAATTGTGTATGTTAATCATGTATATGTTTAATATTGAAAACGCCTTGTAGAAAAGTGGGTTACTCTCATGCTGTTAAGTCATTTGGATTGTCAAATTAAACATTTGTGATATATTTTGATATATTTGGATAATTTGTTGAAGGTAAGGGGAGCAGCATTTCAGTGGAAGGGGTACATACAATAACATCTAATATTGACAGAAATATGCCCAAGGCAATACTAATTATTGAGAAGTACTCTAATATCAAGTAGTTTTATTTTTAAAGTTCCTCTAAAACCACATTAAAAACTAGCAATTATACTATTATAAAATAATTTCTGACACATACAATGTTGTTTGTTCTGTAAGGGTCCCTTAATTCAGCACAATTTGGACCACATCACAGTAAATGTTTCCTAAAAGCATGTTGAAATACTTAAATACTTTTTTAAATTTTTGAAATACAGGCATTTTTCATTGATATATCAAATTAAATCTGTGTTTACAAAAGTCACTGACTGCCCACTGCCAGACCCACAACTAAAACTCTGTGTAGTGAGCAAAAGGAAAAAAGAGGTTAGCCCTTACCACATCTATCTGTGCAGAGCATGCAATGCTAGAATCACCTAAACAGGTCCGTTATGGGTTAACTGGTTAGTGCAGTCCCAGGTAAACACTGCTATCAATCATTGTCTTCACTGTGTGGCTAGGGTGTCTGTTTTACTAATGTAACAGGCAGTGGGCAGGAGAGGCTTTATATAAACAGACTTCAAATTTTAGATTTTTTATCTGTTATTAGTGTAATTGAAAAAAACAGATAATTTTAATATAAAACTGTGTGCTCTTTCACACAATAAGGAGCACTTACAGCGAGGTAAATGGCCCTTGAAGTATTATGCTATTGAGCTCATCCTGAATATTGGTGCTGTTTTGATGTGCCAATTAATAATCCACTGTTTTTGCAACTATGTGAACAAACCAGCATAATCTACCCTAGTGTTATCATGAAGGAAAAGACCCTTCGCCATACTTATCAAACACATCAAATAGCGTAATGGAGGTCACTTTAGCATCATTAGCACAAACAATGCCAAATATCTCTGGTATCATTTATTGTAGAGAGAATGAGTCACAGCCACCTTGTAATGTTCCAAGAAGTCGCTTGTTGTTGAGGTAACATTAAATGGAGGCTATAGGAGTTCAATTTGGTAGTAATATTCAGTGGACTCTTATCATGTCCCAGATATATGCACCATTTCTTTATACAAGCAGTTTGGATGACTTTGTAGTGTGTGTATATATACAGTACATTTTAGCTGTGTAGAACATGTCTGGTTAATTGATGGGCAGGTAATATTCTGCCAGCTCTAATTCGGTCTCGTAAAAGCCAAACATAAGTATTGTATGATTAACCAAGCCGTGCACGCTGTACCTTGGATAATGTCAGGCATTAGCTCAAACTAGATTATGACCCATTAAACAGCTCAGTTTGAATATTCACTTACATTCGCCACTGCAAACCTATTTTACTGAATTGAATTACCCAGCAGTGTGTGCATGGTTATGTTGTTCTATAGCAATGGTTCCTAAAGGTTATCTCAAAGAACTCACATAGCTAATGAATATATGTGCTACATAGATCACTCATATTTCATGCAAAAAAACATGAGGATGGCCATGATTCAGCATGAGAAATATGTAATTCCAAAAAATGACTCTGTTGAACATGGGTGTATCCATGATACTTTGTCGAAGATGTGTATGTCTGAGAGGGGTGTACATTCCAAATTGCTAATTATTTAACAAATTCTCCTCCTCTTTCTCTCCACCTAAATCCTTACCTCCATTGGTATCCTAATTAAACACACTCACTCAAACTCCAAGCTAGCACCCCAAACTTCAAACAAGCTGGCAAGTTTCTATATGTTAATCGTGTCTTCACAAATTAAGATATTCTAAGAATGTGACTTTCTGTTCTCTGTTTATACAGCTGCTAATTCAGCTGTGTGTGTCCCATTCAAGTCAATTGTAAGACTCCTTATATTTCCAGTTTGAAGGGAACATACCTTGTAATTTCTTAAGGCACAAAATTAAAATGTCTGCTCTCTTGCCTCTCTGGAATTTGAACAATGCAGACTGTGCTGTCACAAGAAAAAAAATAACCTGTCAGCTATGGGTTAACTGGTCAGTGCAGTGTAAACTGAGTCCACTGGATGCTATGCGTATCAATCACAGCCTTCAACACACAGACTCACAGCACATGCAATCTCTTATTGCTCATGCAAATGTGAGTGGGCACTTACAGTGAGGTAAATGACCTTTTAATGATCAATGAATAATAATTTAAAGAACTAGTTAGTGTATTACAGTGGTCCTTCCATTGTCATTATTTTTAGAAGTAGTGTCTTTGCTGGCTACACAACTCCATTACCTATACAAATAATTGCCTTGATTGTATAGCATTTCTCTCTACAACTTACAGAAATGTGTTATGAGATACTGACGTTGTAATTAATTGGAATTAACTTGTACATATAACTAGTTACAGTGCTCACATATATGTTTTGCTTTTAAATCACTTGTTTATGAATGTTTTTCCAGTTGGGAATAGAACAACATGAGCTGTAAAGTCATATAGAATAAATTAAATGAACTCATTATCTGGTATAATATGAGTTTGTCGTGTAGGTGTTGCGCATGTAATGAACAGTAAAGCAATTAAAAGAAAGGCATTTTCATTACACTAAAGATTTCTTTCTTAGTCTCAGTGGGAGTATAATGATATTAAACAGCTTCAAGTGGTGTTGCAATGTTTGCATATGTGTGAACATGCCTTGCATATACATATTCATTTTAATTATTTGTATAACCTAATCAAAACCTGTTCCTATAATTATGATTGATACCATAATAACTTCTGCTCTGTATCAGTGATAGCCTAGTAATAATAACATACATTTATTTTGTTAAACTCCTAATTTTTTATTATACATTTTAAAAAACAGGTTTTAACTCGTAAAGAGGTTTGTTTTCTGCATGAAAAATCAGTACTGAAATGACCAAAGGACTACTATGGTGAACAATTTTGAAAGTCCACTTTATAAGAACCACAATTGAAAATATGCAGCATGAATTTAGAATGTAAAAAAATATTAGTCTCTAGGTTATTATTTTTATGTGCATTTATGCTGCTGTGCTATTTCACATTTTAGCTTCTAGTGATCTGCTTCCTGAGTTGGCAGAAGACTTTAAATATGCAGTAAGTTTATATCTGCACAACAGGAAGATAGCATATAAAACTGGTAGGGAATGCATGAAGTCTAATAGAAAGCTTATTAGCTTACAATGACATTCTATATTTAGACAGACGCTGCAAGAAGCCAGCTCAGTAAAGAAAATAGAAGCCTATAGTAAAGAATAATTGGATATAAAAATGTAAAGGCAGTATTTTTTTCTAACAACATTTCACACATATTCAAGTGAGCTTTTAATCTTACTTTTAATTCATATGCCAAAGCAACTTTTGTTAAATGTGTTTGGTATTAAAAGTATTTATATTGTTTGTTTTTTAAGCCTTTGTAGAACTTAATGTTCATAGGGAAACATTTACACAAAAATATTGCAATATTTATAACTTGCATAACATAACATTACATACAATACAGTCTTTAAGAAAGCTCCATATGGGTGAAACGGCTGTTAGGTTATATTTTCATGTTGGGGAATTTTCTCTCTGTAATTCAAGTATATACATGGAAAATTAAATAGTTTGTGAGGCTCTAGAAAAGGACATTGGGGAAAGGGAAAATAATAAGTGGTTGTTTATTTGTGACCGAGAACTCCCTATAAGAGTGATATTTGTAGCAATAGTACATCAGATTTTCTTTTTCTTCCTGTCTAATATAAGGATTTTAGTAAGTTTTGGGGGTTTTGGTGGGGAGCCTTCCAGATGGAAGGATCCATAGAGATCACAGATCTTATCTTTTTTGCTATTCCTGGACATTGTTCCTTCACTTCTTGTGGATGTTTGTTTGCTATATTTAATATCTGATTTGTTTATTTTAGATGATTTCATAGCAGTGTTATTAAAACTAAAATAGATGATTGTATGCTTTGTATAGCCCTGCCAACAAATTCTTAGTTAAAAGATGTAAAGCACCATGATGATACTTAAGTGAACTTTGTGTGTATGAGAAGGGTGTTTTACACTTTTGCTCGAACAGGCTTGTGGTTATAGTTCCAAGCTGTCTCCTTCTGGGCATGTACAAGCAAAGACATCAAATAGCAAAAACAGGTGAGAGAATGGTCATAAATGACAAAATACCAATTATTAAACAAATTCTCAATTTTCTCCAATTGAATACCCCCACTCAATCTCCAAGTTTGTAATAAGTGTTCAACTTTCTATACGTATCAAATATTTTTATCTCTGTTTATGACTTACACAGCTGCTGATGTTGCCAGTTATATAATATACAAACATGTGGATTTATTTCCTAAAATTCAGTATTATGAATTGTATTTTATTTCTGTTGCCGTTGAGGATTTCTTGCATTCTTAAATATGGGTTTTACTTCTCTTTTCAAGGTGCTGAAACGTGAGTTGAAAGATAAAGAACAAACTGTACTGAACGCCATAGAGCAAGCCCGGGTTTTCATTTCTGAGCAACCTATCGAGGGCCCCGAAGAGCCACGAAGAAACCTACTACCCAAAACAGGTCAGTGGGAAGAGGCTCTGCAGCTTTGCTGCGGTTTAAACATATTATTATATAGAAGTCTAAGTCATCATCAAAGTTTCCAAGGTATTGGCTACATGTAAGCAAACAGCATTACTTCCAGAGCAGCCCCATAAGCCTTTGATTTCAAGAGTCTGGGATATTTATGACTGAATCACATAGTATTTCCAAAAGCATTGGTCTTTTAGTTGCATGACTCTTTAAGTGTTGTCTAATTTACTACTTGTACGTACTTATATTCTCTGGAGGGATTTTTAGATTTCTTATTGGAAAGTACAATATATTTAGGTCTGAATGCAAACACACAAGCTGTACTTCTATAGAATGGTGATGGCTTTTTCCCAGGTACCAATCTTAAGTCACATTAATTCTTCTTTCTCATATGTAATAAAATTGTCTTATATGTTTGCAACTTGCCTTCTTTATAATTTATAGCAGTAGGCACATTAGACCAGTTCATAATTTGTATTTTACATTTTCTGTGCGTTATGACATATAAAAGCACATTGTATTGAGTGGAACATCCACTTTAAAGGGCCATGTAATGGTCACACCAAAGAGTTTCACTATATGTTTAGTAATAAAATCATTGTTTGAACAAAATACATTCCCTTCTGCTTTTAAATCATTTCAACTTTAGAGTTCAGGCACCAACAAAACTGTTTCATTGTGAATAAGGTGTCAAGTAATTGGAGACTGTCCGCATTTTGTTTAATGGCATGCTCTCCTGCAGTGGCCACTGTATCTGCCCAGGAGGCTGTACTGACAGAAGTGAGACAGATAGCAGGACAGTCTCCACGGCACATCCTCTCTTACCCCTTGGACACTGGAGAGAGAAGCATATCTGCTGAAATCTGAGACACACTTCAAATCCTTTTTTTTTTTATTGGCTAAGTTATTAAATAATCAGATAATCAGCACTACAGTGGCACTTGAATTACTGAACCAATATTTAGTGTAACAAAGACTTTCTAAAACCTATTAGTACAGTCTAATGTGTAGGGAGTATTTATGCAAGGTGAAGAAGTTTAAAACCATTTAGACCACATTTTGTCAGCAACACAAAGTTTTCTCACAATGGTCCTTTAAAGAATTCAATAAGGATTCTTTATATTTATTCTACTTAAAAATATGAGTAGCATACTTTTGCAGTTAACGTCAATGTACTTGCTCATATAATACACCTCTGATCTATTTCACTCTAGGCACACCTCCAGAAATCATATCACTGTAAATTAGAGGTCATGCATTTAATCTCTATCGCATTTTTGGAGTTTGTATTGATTTTTTTTACGGCTAATGCAGTCCTGGTTTTGTTGGATTTCAAATACAGCCTTATGTGTAAGGAGGAAAAGAGTCAGAAAAGTGCTTCTATAATATTGCAGAGGTTACTTGTATTTTTAGTTTTGCTATTGGAGATGCTTGATATTTTTCAGTATCAATACATTGGTAACCCCATTTATTTAAATTGTTTTCAATTATTTATGTTCGGTTTTAAGAATGTAACACAATGTGAGGATTTGTTTTTTGGAGGTTCATCCAGCCAAAGTAGATAATAGAAACCTAATGTAGATTTGATAGCAGATAAGCAACTAAAAGCCCATGTAGTCTACCCCTTCTATCTAACTAAACAATTAGCTTGATTACCCTCTGGTTTAAAACAGAGGTATATTGTATTTCCCTTTGTAAGAAGCAAATGATCTTGTTAGGCATAACAATGTATATTTAGCACTGACTATATCTCTCCATCCTTTACCCCCATTTCCTGTGGCCCCTACCTCCTTTACCTGGACTGTCCTTCTCTGTTGGTTGTCTCTTTCGCCATGTAACTATGTGGACCATTTAACTATGAGCATAATTAGACAGGCAAAAAGTCATAAAGTTATAATTATAACAAAATAGATTTTGTCCCTGGAGGCATCCATGATTATGTGGAGGAATCTATGTGTGAGAGGGGAGTTTATATATCTGGACAGCAATGCTTGCATCTCTTGATGCAAGTGGCTGCGAGGGGGGAATGGGTGTGGTGTCCGTTTCAATCAGATCCAATTACCTAACAAGCTCGCCTGACCAGATATGACGTCTAGTTTTTATGTAGAAGAGTGGTATTCGAGATTTATTTGATTAAAGGAACTCTGTCAATTAGCTACAATTTCACATTTGTGAAGCATGCAACAGAGCAGCACAGGCCAAGCAAGACTTGCAAGTATACTTGCAAGTTGCCTCTATTGAAGCTGTGGGAGGTGGGGGATGTGTCCATTGATGAAAACTTATCTGAATCGACCAATCAGTTAATAAACTACCTCCCTCCACTGCTCCTTCCGCTCTAGATTAGCTACCGTAATATAAATAGCAGAACACACCCACTCAGTGTCAAAGCAGCAGTATATGTGGAAGCAATAAACATGGCATCCTTCAGTCACAAGCAGTATCTGCTATAATAAAGATTTTACCTAAATATAATTTTATACCCATGACATGCACACACACACTAATGTTGTTCATTTGTGATTAACTTCACAAACATCTGACATTTCTGCCAAACTACAGTGGTCTTCCATTCCTTTCCTTACACCAGAACAGCCAGCATAGTATACCAAGTAAGATGCTTATTTGAATAGTTCATCATAATCATTTCAATTCATTATAGTTGTAGGTTATTTTCTTTTTATTATTTTTTTTTGTTTTTGGAACCATTTTAAATGACCAGAAAATTTAAAAAAAATATGTTTTTTTTATATATGCATTTTAATTGAATAATTACAAATGTGTGTTATTCTGACAACTTACTATAAAAGAAAATCTTTTCAAACTCATTTGAATCCATTGCTTTTAAAATAGGTCTGTACATTTATATTTCAGTTTAGCGGAACATGTGAAAGTTCTATTAAACCACTGCAAATAAGCAGAGCCATCAGGAAAACAATGTGCAGTTTCAGCACGCCTCTTGTGAATTGTTCCACGAGTAGTTTGGGACAGTGAGAAATGGCTCTTACAGGTAATCAATACCGTAGTATAAATAAGCTTCAATAAGTTAAGCCGCAGGAAAATAAATGGGTCAGGCGCTGCCAGCTTATGGACAGCATTTCATAACAGATTTACGTCCACTGCGGATGAAAACAGGAGAAGGTGTATTTTGAGCAAGATTGTTTTCTAAAGCACCATTTGAAGTAGATGTGATGTGGTGAGCTGGAAATATTGCTCACCATGGTGGAATTCATTCCAGCAATTCCAACGAAGCAAGTCTGCCAACAAAGTCACCATATTACAAATGGATATACCACTGTAACAGTCAGAGTATGAGTTTGTTAGGTAATTGGATCTCATTGAAACTGACACCACACCCACTTCCTCCTTGCAGGTGCATTGCAATCCAGAAATATAAACACTGTTCTCACACTCAAACTCCTCCACAGTATCATGGATGCCTCCAGGAACAAAATCAGTAATCAGGTGGCCACTAAAATTAATAGATCCCATCCAGTATTCTTGATACCACTGACTCACATTATATTGGTACAGGAAGGGAGCTCTGTTTTTTTTTTTCTACCCCCATATAACAAGGTGAAGTGTGCACTGACATTACCATAAATATGAAGGAGTGTGTGTTAGGTAAGGCTTTAACTGAAAAACTTGGGAGATGTGAGTAGAAAAAATGCAAATGTTGTAGAGCAAAAACTATATTAATGTACACACCCTGCACATACATATTTATAAATCAGATGAAAAAGATAATACAGCAAATCATTGAATCCCATACTGTCCTATTTGAAGCATTTTTGGGCGTTTATTATTTGGTTGATTTTTAACTCTCTGCATCTCTGTACTCTACACTCTCATGTTGGATGGTAATCAGAATTGTTTTTTGTTTTTTTATTTCAGATAAGTCTAAATTAATTGGTCTTTAATATCTATTGTTGCTTCACAAATGATTTGCTCATTTATCTTCTCATTGGTTGGAAATGTGATTCTTTGGGGTTTCTTTCAGCCTAAAGTCATAGAGAAAAGCTACAAAACACAAGCATTTAGAGCTGAAATAAATAATAAATCATCGTTTTTTATTTATTTAGCACTTTTTTCTTGTATTGTGCATTAGGTTGTGGTGTTTCTATAATCATTGCACATTGTAATATGTAGCACACCAGATCCCCTTTAACACATGTACAATTGATAGCCCCTCCCTACAATGATCAGCTCAGACTTTCTTGAGTTTTATGGTTTTTCAGAACATAACTTTTATGATCCACAGCTCTCAGTAACAGAACATCAGCATTATTTGTTGCTTTACTATATTTTATAACTGGAGTGACATCGGCTCTCAAGTAGATCAGAATTTAGCACATCATAATACAGGGTAAAAGACTGAAATCATATGATGCATCAAGCAGTGCACTGCATCCGGGCAAGCCAGTTTATTATCAAATCTCCCTGAGGACACCTCTAAAACAGAAGCAATTGGAGCATTGTCACCTTCTATTTCACTCTTTCCACCTTGTTTTACCTTATTTTACCTGTAGGAGAAGCCAGTCCAGCAAACATAATTCGGCATCCTAGCTCTGCCGACTGTATTGTGTGTATAAGGTTTGGTTCAAAGAGCACAATTTAAATGGACCGGTGATGAAAAAATTGGGCAAAACTGAGGATCCCACTCTTGCACCTGCATACATTACAATTTAAATATACTGTGCCATTTTAGAACAATATAAGCATTTACCTACAATTATTTTCCCTTTTAATTAATGTAATTATGCAAATGGGGAGTTATTACTTTTCTGGATAACCCTTGAATATTTTTTACTGTAGGTTTCAAACTGATAAGTAGTAAAGATCAATACAAACAACTTAATTTTATTGTGATTATAAACATATATTTTCTGAGGGAGCATAAATTAAAACCTGCAATTTATTCCTGAGATAGATCCTTCTATGTTTTTCAGGCTATTGCATTAAGGGCAAGGCCCTGCCAGTAAAGCCACCCAGTAAATAGAGCATACATTTTTTAGAGTGGTATAAATACCTGAATCCATTTTGTCTTGCTGAGAGCTGGATCATGAGGGTATGTTTGTATATGTATCTATCAGTGGAGGAAGAAAAGAGAGAGTCAAGAGGCTTTGATAGATGATTGAAATTAACACCACACCCCTTCCACATTTACAAGGCCAGGAATGCACTGCATGCATCAATATATGCAAGTCATGCTCTCTAGAAATGCAAACTCCCCTCACACACAATATCACCAATGTATCATGGATGTCTCCAGGGTCCATTTTATTTATTTTTTGTACTATACAACTAACATTGTGGCTTTTTCCATGCTTATTTATGCTTACAATCAGACTAAAAGTTTACCTACATTTTTTTTTTGTGTGCAATGTTTTTTTAAGTGCTATCAAAGGGCAAGTTACTAAGATTTTATAAAGTTTTCCCCCCATAGACTTAATCTTTTTTTTCCTGGAAATACAAAATCTGTTGCAAGGTTTAAAATGTGCCCATTCAAATATATTATAGGCAGTTTGGGACACTCCCTTTAAAGAGAGCAAAACATATTGAGATTTTGAACTGATTTGGGGACGCCCTCTGCCCATATTCAGATTTTGAACTGATTTGGGGACTTCCCCTCTGCCCATATTCAGATTTTGAACTGATTTGGGGACGCCCTCTGCCCATATTCAGATTTTGAACTGATTTGGGGAATTGCCCTCTGCCCATATTCAGATTTTGAACTGATTTAGGGACTTGCCCTTTGCCCATATTCAGATTTTGAACTGATTTGGGGAATTGCCCTCAGCCCATATTCAGATTTTGAACTGATTTGGGGAATTGCCCTCTGCCCATATTCAGATTTTGAACTGATTTGGGGACTTGCCCTGCCCATATTCAGATTTTGAACTGATTTAGGGACTTGCCCTCTGCCCATATTCAGATTTTGAACTGATTTGGAGACTTGCCCTCTGCCCATATTCAGATTTTGAACTGATTTGGGGACTTGCCCTCTGCCAGCTAATGACATCTAGACATTAATCTATGCTCTCTACACTTTTTGTTTTTACAAAGTTTCTACAGCTGTTGCTTTATATATATATTTCATTAAAAAAAAGAAACAACTTTTGTAATGTTTAAAATGTGCTCCTTAAATGCTTGAAAAAAAAAATATCATTTGTATTTCATGTCCCTTTAAGCTCCACAGGATTTGTGACAGCGTCAGTTTTTGGTGTTGTGCGATTTAGCAGCCCAGCAAAACATTACTCAGCCTGTTATCATTGGTGTATGATCCCTCATTTAAATTTAGCAATTTTCCACATTTTCAGTTTTCTATTTTCCACATGCTGACAGGTCCGACTTACCTAATCTTCCTCCAATATCAATAGCTTCCTAGTCTTGAGCTGACATCTGTCTGCTCGTAAAATATGTCAAGCTAGACAGCAGGGTCGTGCAGATAAAGTGCAAGGACTGTAAGCTTCTTATATGGGGGAAGGCGTGGAAAAATCATAACACTGTAAAGTCAAGTATGGTTTAGAATAAATCAGGCCATGTAGATGCATGATCCAATTTAAGCTGATGAATTGCTTTAGCCCCGTAAACGAACCGTAATATAAGGTTGGTACTTTAGTAGAGGAGTGTTTGTACAGAATGTCACCATATAGCAGCATAACTGGCCAAATGTAAAATTCAAAGAGGCAGGGCTGCCATCAGAAATACCTGGGCCAAGGATGAATGCAACAGCCAGGGCAAGAAAAGGAAGTTTATGCTTCACTAGGACCATTTAGATTTGTGACCCCAGTTGTTGTGTTGTTCAGACATGTCCGACTCTCCAGGACCTTATAGATGGAGCACATCCGTCACATCTATCTATATTTCTGATTGTGCCTATCCATACACTTTTCTTGGCAAAGATACTTGAGTGGGTTGCCAGTTCCTTCTCCAGGTGACCCCAGTTACTACACCCCATTTTGTCTGGCTGTTTACCTATACTAATATTACCACACACATATAAAGAAATGTACAGAAATGTCCCAGCTTATGTATACTATTCTGTATCACTTTTCTGACAACTGTAGGAAGCCTGCGACCTGAAACCTGTGCCTAGAAATGTTCCTCTCAACAGAGAATTGTATTTTATTATAAGTGATAAAGAAATAGAAAATGATTACCAAGCCTAGAGTGGTTAAAATTGGCTTTCTATTTTTCTCTACATTATGACATCTCATAAGTTAAGCAACCAAATTTGCTTTCAGAAGAAGTTGAAAAAAGGCTGTTTATTTTAAATAAGTACTTTTTGGAGAACTTGATCTTAATTTTTAACAATGGTTTTCAGTTGTGCTTTAATAGCAGCAGACATACTGTCTTTGTTCCAAATACAATTAGAAACCTGAAATAAATCTGATGAATTGTGGAGTCATATAAAATATCTATTGAGTTCTGTTGAAATCCCCTCTTTACATCGCCATTTCACAATATAACTCAATAGAAGAGTAAACCCTAGTAGAACATATCCCCCCCTAAAGCTACAGACTTAGAATTCCAAGATGAATTTCCCCAGGACACAAGCAGAGTCAAATAATAGGTTTTCTCTAAAAATGCCTTTAAGCTCATGACTTGGATATTTTGTCTCAGCAATGTGACGTTTGTCACCAACTTCAATAGTCCGTTAACAAAATTACAAAAACTGTACTAATAAGCTTTTTATTTTCTGATATGTCTATCTACTGAAAAATAAATAGATATGTCCCTCCTCCAGGGCTGCAGAATCAAAATACCTTGAAAGATTTATGATTTAACCTGTGTTAATCCATACACCCCATATGCTTGTATCCACCCTGAGTGTGGTAAGTGTGGCAATATGAGTGGTGATAGAATTACTCCATTGTCTATTTTAAAATATGAGTAATATCACATATATAGTTGTGAGCATACGAGCCGCTGCTCATGCTTGCGGGCTCGCATAGCGAAGTGAGGGCCGCAGTTGCTGGCAAGGAGCGCCGAAGCAACTGCGACCCTCGCAAAATTTACGTCGTAAACAAACAAAATACGAGACATGTTACGACCCATTACGACCTCGCAAAAAACGGACGCAACATGCGCACATGAAAACATGAAAAATACAACAAATACACACAACAAATACATAAAATGCTTACTTTCAGGAGGAGGAAGCATCCAGGACCTCGAAAACTAAAGTTACACCTCAATTTAAGTCAAATTAAAAGAGTTTAGACAAAAAAAAATTCTCTAAGCAAGAGAAAAAATGGCCGCCGAAAAAAACGAAAACGAGGCTACTGCAGTCTAAAGACGCAAAACGCCACCAAACACCTACGTATTTGCCGAAAAACACCTACGAGATTAAAAAACAAGGACGCAACCCCAAAAACACAATAAATACAAACAACAAACACATAAAAAGATACTCACAGCACCGAGGACCTCTGCAAGTCAAGTTACACCTCCATTTAAGCACAAATTTCAGAGTTTAGAAACCCGAAAATCACCTAAGCGAAAGAAAAAATGGCCGCCGAACAGAACAAAAACGAGGCTAAAGGTTCCTAAACACGCAAAACACCACCAAACAGCTACGGATATTACGAAAAAGTCGCACGACATAGAAAACGAACGACGCTACATCAGCCACATTATATACACCAAACACCCTTAGCTCACTTACAATTTCATTGCCGTCATTTTTTGATGGGCAATTCGCTAGTGTAGTAATATTGTTACTAAATAATATTATTTAAAAGTTGTATTCATTATTAACTATACTGTTCTTAAATATAGTAGCTAAATTAAAATAACCAAGTTTTTGTAATTGTTAATTTCCTATGTAGACACTGAGCAGCTTTTTCCATTATAGGACCACATGTACTGACCCAGAGTCATCAAAACTAACTGAAACATTTTCCTAAACCACAAAACTCCTAAACTCTTTATTCCATGGCAAAGTTGCACATTTTTACTTTGTGACAGTCTAAATTACTTTGTTTAGCATAAGTTATTAAGATGTTAAATGACAATGCCATGTATGAAAAGATGACCTATACAACAGACGGCGACCTATACAACAGACGGCAACCTACACCATTTTGAAGTGAATGGTCACAGTGGGTCCATTTATCATGCTGCATTATGCCCAAATGTAGTTGAAAAACTAAAGCATCTTGCAACACTTCACACATATATATTAACCTACAATGTACTTTCATCTTTGCCTCCCATTCCACAGTTGTTTTTTTAATAACATTTTTTTTTATAACTTATAAAGAATTTAGAAACATAGGCATGATGACCCACTCATAGAGCAGCATTCATATAGCTCATTTGTGCCCTTCACAGGGAGAAATATCCTGTAGTTTATATGTCTTGTCTCACTCAAAAGAGTGATCCAGCCCCGAAATACCAAGCAATTCTACCCTGAACAGGAGAAATCTCAACCCCCAGACATACGTTTTGGCCTCTCTTGGACTTCGTCAGTAAAGTGTAGCTGCATCCCTAAGGCACAGTGAGCAAGAAGTCCACGTCTGTAGCCACCTATGACCCTTAGGGAGAGCAAATCCCATGGGTCAATTCTGTATATACAGAAACAACATCAATCTGATAATGAACAAGCTTTAATACCTTAATACTGTGTATTTTAATTTTTCAAATGAAGCTCTAATCAGAAAAACTGATTGAAATGGCTAACTGACATAGGGGCTTGCCCCTGTAAGCCACTGAGCAGTAATATAGCTGTATGAGGCATAGTTGTCTAGCAATGAAATCTACTGATGTGTATATACTTATTGCATTTTCTTTTAGTTTCATAATGTACAGTCTGAGGTGGTCGGCTGCACCAGAAAAATATGTAGCACACAAACTCTCCTTTGACACAGTCTGTGGAATGAGCCGCTCTCCCATGCTCAGTGCAAAGCAAATCATTCTTTAACTTAAGTTCCTGGTGAGTTGTGGAACCAAAGATTCATAAGGCTCCATTTTAAGTTGGCAAAACCCACCTACAGTGTGGGAAACAAGTATATTTTACATAGCAGTACAACCCCTTTCTTTTCATTCTACGAAAGCAACCCATGGATTTTGTCCATGAGTCTGGAGAAGTTGGTGACAGGAGAAGCCAAGGACTATTAGTATAGATTACCATTTGAGCCCCACTGCTGTTCTAGCACAGGGACTCAGTACACCTTGCTTCTGCTTTGTCCCATTGTTTGCCCTGTCATTGTTGTGTTGTATACACCTCCCTCTGTATCTAACCCCTATAAATATTGTTGACTTTCCAAAAATAAATCTGTTCACTGCTGAGACATATAGAAATGGTATGTTCTTGTATTTGCTCTTGGTGGCTGCGATACTGATCCTATCTCCACCCTGCAAGTAACTTGTCCTGGTCACAACCACAGGAAGGTTACTCAGACTCCTGCTGATTCCTGATGGAGAGACCCTGACTGATACAGAAGCCAGATATCATGGTGCTGGTGCCAAGATTTACAAGAACCCAACGGTCCTTGTGGGTAGTTAACCTGCAGTCTATAGCAGATGGCCCTAGACAGCAATAGCCCCTACCCCCGGATTGTCACACTCCCTATAGTAACTGAATGTTAACACGCACCTCTGGGAGGAGGGTATGCATACAAGTATCTCTGTAGGTACAGAACCCCATTGAACATGCAAAGGAAATCCAGCAGATTCAGATTTCTATAAAGAAATTGGCACTTATGACAGTTACCCATTGTACCTTAACCATAAAACCTGTGGCAGTGTAAATGATTCGTTTGCCCCTATGTGGAGAACTAATTGGATATGGAGTCTGATGCTGTTCCTTTGTAATATAAGAGTTGTGATGATTGCACCTAGGAAGACGTCTGTGCATGTACTGAGCCAGAACATACTAAGGGCCACATTCAATCTTATAGCACAGCTCCCACAATGTATTTTAGTGCTTCTGCAATAAATAGGATTTTTTTGTAATATCCTATCATGCCATGTGGAATTTTCCCTTCTTTGTAGTTGAATATTATTAGTAATACTATCCACTGGCTCAATTTCACTTTAATTAATGAGCCTATTTTGTATTTGTCACTGATTTATTGGTCACTCATATAATGCAATCCAATGAATTACTGATTTCATTATTTATATGTCCATACTAGTGGAATTGAAATGTGTTCTAAAAAAAAATAGGATTACATTTTTTCCATTCATTAAAAACAAGTATTAGTTACTTATTTCTGCTTGATTAAAAAACCCAGCTGCTATCTGTGGATGTTCTTTTAATGCATTTCAGTAAATCATTGAGTTCATTATTTTCAGAAGTCTTACCTGTTAGTAAAGAAATGAAATACATTTACCTTTTTATAAAACTTCCTTGCTATGCATAGAAACTGCCTGTTGCAGGGAAATTAGTTCAGTATTAAGTGAATATTTTTTTTACCAAGGGGTCAAACCTGTTTTTTAAATATATATCTACTCTCTTGCTGGGCATCTCTATGCCAGGATCCTGCACCTTCACCAGCGGCACTCCTGGGGGCCACAACTTCTTCCTCAACTCAGTAGAGAGGTGGGTGCAGAGCAGGACAGCCAGGCAGAGGGCGAGGAGGTGCAGGGTACAAGGTTTCCAGCGCAGCCTGACCTCCCTGCCCAGCATCGTCCTACCAGTACCTGCCTGCTGTTACTAGTGTGATCCCAGCATGGATGTGCTGCACTCAGTCTATGTGTTACCATACAGTCCTGTAATGATCCATGTGTACAGTCAGGTGCCACAAGCACACATAGGGGTAGTACACATTTTTAAACACTAGATGTCGCAGAAGGGCCGGGATTGAGATACGCACACGGCTGGTGGAGTGCGCGATAGATGCGGGCGCACAGCAATTTGCGCTAGTGAAACACGCAAGATCCATATATATATGCATTAAAGTTTAATTAACCTACTAGCTTTCTTAACTTCCCAATTCCCTTTGGTTTTCTAGCCTTAAGTTGCCACAAAACCTTGACACAGTTTTTGCCAATACATTTCAAGTGTTTTTCTCAATTTCGTTATAATAAAATATTTGTATTTAACTAACTTATTCTCTCTACTTGTAATATAAGAAATTATACAGTTAGTCTTTATCAATGTATTATATTATTTAAAGTCAAAAGAAAATATAAAACATCTTTTACTTTTCTTAAACAACCAACATATTAACATACATGCTTGTACATGTAAGCCAAGATATAGATCCATATGTATAACAGTGTATTTTAACAAAATAAAGTTATTTATGCAATGCCCCCTCTGGCAAACCAATAGAAAGCATTTTACATTTCATCCCCTTCGCCACTGAAGGCGAATCATAACTTTAAAACCACTAAAAACATCACCTGACCATAATTGACCAATCAAAATGCATAAGTCTGTACTGAGCATGCTTATTACATTAAATATTTATACTATATCTCTAAAGAAAAATCCAAAATAGTAATGTAGACTTTTAGAAATCACTATTATATTGCCAAGTTACAAACAAATCCATTCGGTCAAAAAATCCTATAGGAAGAAAAGCATTTCATTACTCCAAATTTCAACATAAATCAACTTTTTTTTTTTTGGTTTGGACAGAATTTCATGAAAATTAGAAAAACAATTCAGGCCCTTAATCCCTCCTAAAATAAAAAAATCAAACCGGTAAATCAAACCAACGCATTGTGTGTGTTGTGATGAACCTGATGCACTCATACCAATGTTTTCAGCCATTGGGTTCACATAGGGAGTTAGTTATTTACAATTAGTTAGGTATTCCTTTGTGTTTTGTTGTTATCTGTGTTTTATACACTGTTATGGGTAGGAGCATATTGTATTTTTTTTGTTAATTTCTGTATAAAGAAAATGTATTTATAGGAGAATACATCTCTATACCATAGTACACACAACATGTTCTTCCTCCACAACTAGCGTATGGATCTCATACTTCACAACACTTCCATACTATTTATTCACTTTCAATTCTGCATTGTTTTTAAAAAATGTTGGTACAAAGTTTAGTTAAAATGCAAAAATCTATGCATTTCCTCTCCTTGGTCTGGATCTCTCATATACATAGGAGGTGATGGCGGTGTATCACTACTATGAGCTGTCATGCATACAAACGCCCATTTTTGTGTACCATTTTTGGGTATACTAAAAAGTAGATGAATTATCTCTGGTAAACTGTAAGAGTTCAACAAGCTTTACAAACACCTCTCCATTTCTGAAAACATCCCAAGTCATCATTAGAAGCAACAATTTACTCAGTTTCTGTCAATGACACTACTGAGCTTTGTGATCTGATTGGCTCAAAAACCTCAAGAGTCAGTCAAACTAAGGTGTTCAGCAGCTCACATCACCAAACTTCTTGGAGCAACAAAAGGGAAGTGCTAAAATGATTACATTTATAGAAGGACACTCTATTCCACTCCCTTATTTATCAAGGGAAATTCCAATTAAGTGAGGAGTTTATAACCCCAAACTTCCACTTTTTAAGTAAACTTTGCATTTCTAGATTATTCTTATGGGTTTGTTTAAACAGAATTCCAGCCGATAAAAAAAACATTTTCAATTCCGTTGCACATATCTGCACTTTTTAAAATGATTTCTAGAAGTTAATGTTCTGTAAATAAATGATAACATATATATAGAAAGAAATGAATGGATTTTCGTAAGATTCAAAATTAAAGGAGTTTTCAGTACGAAGATAAAAGCAATATTAGCCATTGGAGAGAGAAGATCCATTACTTAGTAATGTGCTCCTATAACATGTATATACTTTAACTTCAATTGTGTGTTGGGACAAGATAAGTGGAAAGAAAATTATAGCTTTTATAAATACAATTTAGCTGATTCACAGAGACGATTATACCTGGTATTGGGTAAACAGCCTCCGCTTATTAAAACACACAATAGCAAGTACTTTATCAGAACAATGGGAAAGGAATACATGACATGAATCCATATAGTTCTCTGCTAAATAAATATAATTTCGATAATGGTATTGCAAATTAGTCTTCATATGTAGCCACATTTGTTTGTGTACTACTTAGACTAGTGCTTTTAATTGTGTTTGTTTGTTTAAGGAACAGCCATTCTATCTCTGTTTGTTTAACCATGCCCTACCCTCATCTGCCTTCTCCTCCCACCATACTACCCCCTCGGTATTCCTTTGATAAGCCTTTCTACTCACTCACCAACTTCCTTTTACTTTCATACCTAGGCTCAGGACTCCCTCTGTCCTCGAACAATTTTTCCCCCCGCCTATAATTCTTGCTATACTAACCACTTCGCTCCCACCCACCTACCTACGTCTAATTGTTGCAGCTATATAGCAGTTAAACGTCACCTGACTTTCCCATTTGTAGGTTATATTATCTGGCCACTAGGGACAGATAGCATATTACATACTAGAGCCATACACCTCAAATTACTCTGTCAGACCCATTCCCTCTCCAATTTATTAAAAAAACACCTTTCTAACTTTGCATTCCTTTCCACCTAAGCAAGTTTTTACTTCCTTCCTTGCTATTCCTCATCTTCTCTTCCCCAGGTTTTTGCCTCTTCCATTCCCTTTAGATTGTAAATTGCAAGTTTCTAATCTTGTAGGGTGCTTTGGGAAAAAGCACTTTCTACAAAGATTTTAAGCTCAAAACAGGGCCTTCCATATTCTACAGTTTGTTAATATTGTATTTTCCTACAGTTTGTTAATATTCTATTTTTTCTTGTTCTTATCCCCTGTACAGCGCTTTGTAATTTGTTGGCACGTTACAAATAAAAGTTAATAATAGTAAATAATAATAATCATTGGCGGGCCTGTGGACTTAAGAACAAGTTGGATTTGTATTAAATGATAAACTTCACATTAGCAGGTGTTTAAGCCATGATTTTGGAACCATTTTTAGAAAAAATCAGATTTTTGATTTAGGTCCTCCTCTTAGGCAAATGTTTTTAAAGTGACACTGCACCATCATGCCTAACAATAGAATTTAAGTGGAAAAATTTTATTTTATTCATTCATTAATCCTGAATTGTAATTAAGCTAAGTTTGTAGGTAGATGGAATGGACAGGTTAGATGGGCATTCTGTTTCTGCAGTAAAATCAATGTTTCTATGTACCCAAGATCTGTAAGTCATTTCCGGTTCGGCATGTGTATAAGAAATGAAATTGTGCTTTTACTGTTAAACATATGGTGCTTTTGTTTTGCAGCAGAAGTGCTTTATTTGCCTTCATACCCTTGTGTCTGAAATGTACATTTATGTTTTTTTCAGTCATTCTATTTTGAAGTGCTTTTTAAAGATTTGTCATCTGCTTTGGTTCAGTTTTATAATCTTGAACTTGTGAGTAATGTTTTCATATTGCTTTTGGAACCTCTGTTGAATAACTTACTTAGGCATACAAATTACAATGCTTGAATCTAGCGTTGTGTGATTTGGCAGAGTGCATGTTTTGTATTTGAAAGCTTTACTGAAAATCCATGCTCCTAAAACTTTAAGCTCTTTTACACTACCTGTAAACGATTTAGGTTTTTGTTATATTACTTAAGATTGTTTAGTGGAGGCCAGCAAACTGGAAGTGGGTAGAGGAGATTAGGAAATTAAACGCACATTTAATAGTTTCCAGGCTTTATCCAGTCTTCTACAATGCAAGTAATCCCTTATTTCAGACGCTAAGCTACCTTGTCTTCTTTTTCAACCAGAAACAAATTATCTTTGTTCATTGCCTCTGAGTTATAAACCTTCATTCAAGAAATAGCATGGGTGTGTTTCAATCCAGGCCTAGTGCAGCACATTTTCTGACATTGCCAATGCAATGCCATGGGATATGCACAAAAATGTATATATACAAAGACTATTGTGTCTGTAAGTACATAGGCCACTTTCTAACTTAATGTATACTTATGTAGACGCACATAATCTTTTTATTTTCTATATAGTTGTGTGGTAAAGTTTTGATTCGGATACAGCAAGAGAAATGAGGAGGAGTAAGTGGTTTGTCTGGGGGTGCACAAATCCGAACAGACCTAGGGCATAATAAAACCTAAGTATGCCACTGTGGAATAGTCATTTCAAAGACAAATAGATTCCACTATTCATTAAAGGTCAATTTACCTCACTGTAAGTGCTCTTCATTGTATGAAAGTACACAAGATTGTATTTTATTTACACTAATAACAGCTAAGAAATTACAAAGTGCAGTCTGCCTACTGGCAGTTTCATGATTACTAACCAATGCCAAGCTTAGCTTTTCCCTGCACTCTGGAATGCACTGACCTCTTTTGGTGACTCAGGCTTCCCATACTCTGCACAGATACATGAGGTGAGGGAGCTGTAGCGTGTGTCTGGTTAGGGGCATGTCCGTTACACATGGAAACACAAATTTAATATTTTTCATTTCTTAATGAAAAATGCAGGTATTTAAAAAAATCTAAAAGTATTTCAACATGATTTTAGGAGATCTTTCCTTTGATGTGGTCCAAATTGTACTTAAATAGGTGGCCCTTTAACATTATGTCCAGATTTAGATTTTCTCTAAATATATGGTCATGTCCTTGGCTAATGTAGTTTTGTTACATACTTCATAAAGAAGTGACTTTTTTGTTAAACTACAGTGGTCCTTTTAACTTGTGTGAGAATTGTCTATGTTCTCCAGATCCAATTCAACCAGTAAACTCTATATATAGAAGCTTTTATTTTACATTTCCTTTGTTTGATGCAGTGTTTTCCCCTTCAAGACAGATGGTGGTGTGAAAATAAGCTTCTGCATAGTTTGTCAGCAGCTGTTGATATGGTGGCAATACAATCAGTGTCATAGCAAGAAAGCGATTCATTTGAAGGTTTCTGACTGCGTCCTAACAGGACACCACTATTAATAAACATTACCATCTGGGTCACAGATTTAGGTAGCACATTTCAGCACGTCCTTTCCTTCAGGCGGCAATCGGGTTAAGGTGCCATCTCGGCTTAGCGGTTGCTGTATGATGAAAAGATTTTTCAATCGAAAAGTTGCCTTGGAAAGTTTTGCTTGCGGAGGCTGGCGTGCAATATGGCACAACTGCTTCACTGCAGTAATTGTCTCTGTTAGGAATCTGAAATAACCCATTAGCTGGCTCAGCTGTCACACTGGGAAAACATTGGCAGATAGACCTTAGTCTGTGTGAGAGAAAAGCTTGGGTCAATGTCTTTGTATCTACGAGCTTCATACAGCATCTTCTAATAAGGAATTTGTTTTTTATATGCATCTCCGTTACAATACATGTTTTAGACTCTGAAGGCTAGATCATAACAGTCTGCAAATTATGTCACAAAATCAATTGTCTGTTATCTTGTGTTTGAATTGCATTCACAAAGATTTTGTGTACAGTTTGCCATATTTCCCAATAGGTCAACAAGGCCTTATCAGGATATCATGAGAAATCAGCTAAAATTAAGGCCTAAAATATGCTCCTCTTTCTTTCTTTAAATTCTCTTTCCTACTTCTTCTTTTTCTCTTACATTTCTCCCTCTCTCGATTTCTGTCTTTCTCTTATATTCTCACTTTTTTATTTTTTAAGACTTTTAGCATGCATTATAGAATGTAACAACTTCACAAGTGCAGAATGGAATGCAAGGCAGTATTAGGAACACTTACATAAACATTTACATTTTAATGTTAACTTTAATTTTATAATTAAGAGAAAACTTTATACTTCCAAATCATTTATATTTGTCTGCTTTGACTTTTTATTTTTATTTTCACATATTGCTGTGCAGTTTGAGTTTGTAATCCAGGATCCCCAAACTAGCAAGTATTTCTCATACGTACCGATTATTTTACTTGCTACTTCCTCCATATTTTTAATGCCTTGGACTGCATTTTTTTAATGTTCCTATTTTAACCAACAATCTGAGGATCGCGATATATATGCGAGATACAGCTGTTCTAAATTCTGGTAAACTGGTTCCCTTCAGTTCTTATTGTTGAATTAAGTTTATAGTCTTCCCACCGATGCAGGAACAAACGGCTCCTCGCTGTCATGTCTTTATTAGAGTGCATCCTGCTGCTGCAGCCAGTGCACGGAGTGCTGCATTTACCACAGGCTGAGGCAATTGAGTCCTGCTGGGGCAAGAGCGGGTGGGAATGGGACTGGAGGTCTCAAGCATACAGTACATATAAGTCAATCAAATTTCATGGCCAATCTAGTTCTATTATAATGTATCCAATGTATAAAATCCTTATAGAAATACAGTTTTGATATACCTGTTTTTCTCCTTTACTACAAATTCTTTAGCTAAGTTTAAATAAATAACTGGTACTTGCTATATTGAATATTAAAGCACATAAAATATGTCTAATTACTTCTTTAGAATTATTTTTACCTATTGTTGTCCTAATAAATGTAAGTGGATTTTTCTGATGACAATACCTATAATATTATTTATAATACCATAAATCTCATCCTAGTACTTCTTTATCTTTGAACACCACAACTAAATTTAAAAAGAAGTCATCTTTGAAGCCACAATATTTCCAACACTTATCTGTTATACTTAATCCTATGACATATAAATTACTTGGAATACAATACCTTCTAAAAGTAACTTTATATTTGTTCCCCTTCTTTCTCTCCATGTACAGGTTTAAAATGTTAGTGTAATTCTGAAAAATAGAATGTAGAGAAGTTGAATCCAATCCAGAGTACATTAAACTAAAACATCTATAGTAAATTTGTACGTATAACTAGTAAAGTTCTTTAGATTTCAGGTTTTTGGGATAAATATTTGCTTTTTCTGCATCCTACAGAAATTATTGTGGGGCACCTAACTGGTTCCTACAATGTATTTTTCGCCTCTCTTACTAATTATTGACCTAATCCATTTTCCACACGTTTGATCTGTAGGTGGTTAAGGTAATAGCACATGAAATACTTTCCTATTGTGTGTTATTGATTACTGAATGCTCTGCAAGATGTGGTTCCCTGCACTAACACTTTCTTTTTTATGGTTCTTTAGAATTAACCCCCGAAGAAAAAGCACAGAAAATTGCCCGAGCCATGCGCAAGCAATCTGTAGAGGTGAAAGAGAGATGGGAGACCTTGAATAACCAGGCCGTCAGTTGGCAGAAGCAAGTGGACAAGGCCTTGGAGAAGCTAAAAGACTTGCAAAGTGCAACGGATGAACTTGATGCAAATCTGATGGAGGCAGAGAAAGTGCGCAGCAGTTGGAAACCCGTAGGAGATCTATTAATTGATTCATTGAATGATCACATTGAGAAGACAACGGTAAGCGTTTTTTTCGTGTGTCATTGTGATTCTACAAGAAAATGGCACAAGAAGTAGTTGTTTTTGTGTTTGTGGAAATATGTAGACAGAGATAGGGAAGATTTTTCCCACTGAGAGCCACTGACTCGCAGACATTTTTCATTAAAAATGCATCATTATAAACAAGTTTTAAAGGAACATGGACACCAGACAACTCAGCTTCATCACAAAGAGTGTTACATACTGTTTTTACACTGTACTAGCCCTTTTTCAGCCCAATTATGAATTTCAAAGATATTCAGCATTGTTTGTGCAACTTCTTTATGCTAATTGCAGCTCAGTATGCTAACTTGTGGCTCAGAGTGATTAAAGAGGCAGAGGGAGGGAATCCAGTTGCATGCCCCTAGTGGGCATTGTTTTGGCAGGACAGAAAAGAAGATTGTAATTTTCATTTGCACATCAAAGAAACAGATGAGAACTTGAGAGTGATTACTTTTGCATAGGAATGCAAAGGAAAGACAGGTAATATCAGCAATGACTCACTGTAGAATCAAATGGCTAGTATAATGTATATCTCTTTAAGAGTAACTTAGAAATGCATGTTGCTTTTTGGGGTGACAGAATCATTTTAAGTGTTAAAGTTAAAGCATTCATCCCACCTACTTTTAAGTTTGCAAACTCCTTAGATAGTCTGCTGGCCCTCATGACTCTTATTCACTCTTTCTCTACTCCTTTTAATTTGTTTCTCTCCTTGTATCCACTCTGATATAAAAGGAGGATGCTGAGGATATTGTAGCTTGATTATGAGATGGCAAAAATCGGTTTTGAACCTTTTGCACCCACTTCCAGAATGATTGATAGATAGATATTCTTGACCTTTAAAGGGAGAGGGTTTACCTTTGATAACTATGTTGGAATCCAGTGGTTACAGCAATACTTTTACATTCACAATGGTGCCATACTTGAATTAGGAAAAAATGTTATTGGCCATTATCTCACTGAAACAACTCCTAATGTACCGGTAATTGCTTTCCACATTTTATTCCCTAGTATAAATATACTTATTTGTCAGAGGTAACAGTAAAAAAAATTCTTCATTGGTGAATTGCAGAGCTTTCAAACCCAAGGAAATAAAGTCATAAAATGTGACAAAGACTCCTTTAAAGTTTTAATCTTTGTAACCTCTATTTCATCTAAAGGTTGTGACTTACCCAATCAATTTACTTTTGCTTGACTCCTTATTGGCATAATATTGGAAGTAGTTTGCTTAGGAAAATGCCAAGATCCTGTTGCATTTGCTCCAAAAACTGGCTCCTAGATAGTTTCTAAAGACATAATCTATCCGTATTAATATACTCTCCCTGGTGTCCAATAAAGTCTGTCTGGCTGTTTAGTATTATGTATTTTCATAATCAGGTCTTTAATGTTGTTACTTACTATATGTGATCTAAAGAGAATGAGTATTAATCACAGACAACACGTGGCACATCCTCGTTGGTTGCCATTGATATGACTCCTGGGCACCAGAGCACACATAGGCCTGGTTTGCTTATGAAAGTGAACTAATATTGCAGATGGGAACATATATATCTATTTCACACAAATATATGTGTTCCAGATGATGTCCGTAGTCTGGATAAGGTTTACATTTTCTATGGCAAATGGATAATTTCTGAAAACTTTAACTTTAGCTGACTAATGCTGACATTATCCACAAGGGTAATTTTGCCGTAGGGTCATTTTGTGTTTATCCTGATAAACTAGGGCATTTCTGCCATCCAAAGTGCGTGTACGTCTGCATATGTGTGTGTGTTTCTATATAAAAAAAAAATAATATGTGTGTTTATATATCTTTACAACAATCACCACAAAAACCAGGCACTCACACCATACTGAGGATCGGCAGTAACCGTGAAACAGTGCTGTATGTGGTTAAGTGACCTGGTTTGTGAAATATCCATCCATTGCTATGCCTAAAACTGGGAAATACAGTAAGCATATGCTTAAAAGGAGCCATGTTTCAAATGGTTTGGATTGACAGAGTGATGGTGCATTATATGGCTGCATTTACATGTCCCGCCCAGTTTTCCCAGACTGCAGTGCATATACTGTATTTCTGAGAAATGTTTGCAGGAAATAAGTTTTCATCAACTTTTTTTTAGACATTCAAATAGAATCACTAATGTACTATTCCTTATTTGTACTACTATATATATATATATATATATATATATATATATATATATATATATATGTGTATATATATGTGTATATGTATTTCAGCCTCTTATTTATCCAGTCATACAGAATTGACGGTAGTTTAGCCATTGCTATTCTGCAACCTTTCATTATACATGAAGTAAAAACCACTCTGAAAAACATAAAATTATATGTATGCTCAGTCTGGAAGGCTAGACAGAACATTCCTGTCATATTTTGACAAGCTAGAGTTACTATTTTGAGCTTTAGTTTAATTTCAACCAAAAGTGATAGTCATGATACATAGCCCATGATTTTATCTAATATATATAGATGTAACATATGTTGCCTGCCGGAGTATTATAAGATCAGACAGAATATCAGCATTTCTCTAGTATTTTTGTAAGTTACAAAGGACATTTTGTACGCATGAGATACTACAAAGTTTTTATGAACTTACAATCTAGTACAGTAAGATAAATTTATATGTATAACTAGACATATATATTATATATTTTTAGTGAGGTACAAATAAATAGCCACTATAAGAAAATATTTATTCTCTTTAAATTTGTTATATTTTAGAAACTATGGTAATTTCGTTGCTGTTACAAACTAGTGATCTCACCTGAAAATAGAGCTAAATGCTGTGATTTACTTTGCTCTCATAGCTCTGTCTGTTTATGATTTTAAGTAAATTGTCCTGGTTTTGCCTGCTAAGAAATAGAGTTTTTAAGGGAGCACAGAAATAATAAGTAATTTATCAGCCAATACAGGACAATGTCTTACAAATTCCATGTATATATTTGGATAGCAAGAATTATGGTTTTAATATCATGACTTTATCTACACTCGCTGTCAGATATGTATGTAACTTATGGTGGGAAAAGGAGTACTAGAAGCCCTCCAATAACTGAGTTTCTGGGAAATCTGATCAGGAAATAAGTTTGTTTGTTTTTTAAACTTATTTTTAGACATTCCAATGCGAACACATATGTAGTATATACACACACAGTAGACTCTAAGTTAACCGGTGCCCATGTGGATTGGTGGGTTCCGGATAAATGTAGTTTCTGGTTGCTTGAGAGTTACTAATAAAAGAGGCCTAGATTAGCTGTACCTAGGATGCTCTGTTAAGTATATTTTTCAGTGAGGGCTGTTCTAGCAGCAGCAGCTTTCACTCCTCACTTATACACAGGTAGATTCAGTTGGAGGGTGCAGTGCTGAACCCAGGGAATGTAATGCCAACAGTATACTGGCTCGGTCACTCATGCCTGTCTGCTTCCAGGTAACACTGAATTGCAGAGACGTACAGTGTATGCAATCTAGGTGCCTGTGAGAATTTTGTGGCATGACAACCTGGCTCCTGGCATCTGTTTAGTCTTACATTTTTTGTTCTGGTTTCTTGAGTGTTCTGGTTGTTTCAGTTCTGGTTAACTGAGAGTCTACTATCACATATATAGTTGTGAGCGTACAGGCCGTTGCTCACGCTTGCGGGCTCGCATAGCGAGCCTGTGGCCCTCGCAAAGCCCGCAGCCCTCGCCAACGGCGCTCGATGCCAGCAACTGAGGCCCTCGCTGCG
Source organism: Discoglossus pictus (assembly GCA_027410445.1). Taxonomy (NCBI): domain Eukaryota; kingdom Metazoa; phylum Chordata; class Amphibia; order Anura; family Alytidae; genus Discoglossus; species Discoglossus pictus. Next base: position 115,740,163 of record CM050165.1, on the reverse strand, counting down.
CGTAGCAAGCCCAAAGGCGCTCCTTGCCAGCAACTGAGGCCCTCGCTGAGCCAGGACCGCGGGCTCGCATAGCGAGCCCGCAAGCATGAGCAACGTCGCCCAGTGTGTCCCCCTGTGCTGATGAGGCCGGCCCGTCCTGCTGGGTTTGCAGCTCGCCATGTGTGTATTACTGTGAGAGGCTCTTTCTGTGACGGGGTCCCGACAGGAGGCGGCTCCCCGGGGGACTCGAGACGCATTGAAAGGGTAGTGAAACAAATACTTTTACACTCACATTAGTACTCGCCCATGGATCACCTATGTCCTTCTGTTCCATGGCTTATGATGAGTCTAAAACACTCACCCATAGACATACTGTAAATAGGTTGAGGAAGTAAGTGTGTCTTTGCTCATCAGAGTGTGTATGTGAGTGTGTATGTGAGTGAGTACGTCCATGAAAGAGCATACATGCATGAATGTGAGTTTGCATGAGATTCTACATATGTGTGCAAGTGTATTGCATCTGTCCCACTTATATTCCGTCACAGAGCCCCATTACACCCAAATGTGCTCAGTGCCTTTTCAGTATCTGGCACAAACATATATTGCATTGATTGATAAACAAGTTATACACATAGAGAATTCTATGTATGTGTAGTATGTACCCTCGCAAAGTTTACCACGCACCGTGAATAACATACGACACACACGTATACACTCATTATCACCTCGCAAAAATCGGCCGCAACTCGCGAACACAAAAAAAAAAACACAATAAATACACACAGCACATACATAAAAAGCTGACCTACAGCAAGAGGAAGCATCCAGGACCTCAAAAAAAAAGCTTACACTTTCATTTAATTTAAAATAAAAGAGTTCTGACACTAAAAAATTCTCTAAGCGAGAGAAAAAATGGCGGCCAAACAAAACGAGGCTACAGCACTCTAACCACGCAAAACACCACAAGAAACTTGCAAAACAAAACAAACGAACTACGGATAATCCGCTAAGACGCATACCACACATTACCCGCCATTTTACGCTAATGCGGAAGTACACAGCTACGCTAACGGTTTGGTCTCGCGCACGCACAGTATTACACTGCACACATTCAGCACGCTTACACAGCAGCTCCACACCACTAATGCTCCAGCAATATCAAAACACATTGCCAGCTCTTCAACACAATGCTTCAAATGAGGTAAAGTATATTCATTTATTAATTGCATTATATATTTCAGTAGTACACACAAAACAACATAAGCTACCTTACAATAACATTGCCGTCATTTTTTGAAGGGCAATTCGCTAGTAGGATATATTTGACAGCAGATAAGAACCAAAAAGGCCGACCTGGAGTGTAGATAAAGTCATGGTATAAAAACTATAATTCTTGTTATCCCAATATATACCAATGACCTGCTAAAGCTACACAGATGCCATAGAATGATATAGCAGATGCTGGCTGACTGCTTATGTGATCCAGCTGTATTTGTAAGTGTAATTAACAAGGGTGAAATGACCCAGTCTTTTCCTCACTACCATCATATATCATCTTCCTACATTTCATTAAAAATTATATGTTCAATAAAAATCTGGTGAGTGTTCTGCCGAGAATGACACATAAATGTGAATCACTGACCAATTACATAATGTTTGCTGGACAATTACCAGCTGTAATGCCGTGTTCACTAAATCCTTGTTCTGTATATTTTATGCACAGGCTCGGATACTGGCTTTAATGCCTAGTAAACTATTTAGCTACAAACAGTGCAGTAAAATAACTTCTGTCACTGGATAAAAACATCAATTTGGTTTTTCACTAGATTTATAGGGAAACTGTAGCCATATACTTAAAAATATACTGTTTTGAAGAACAAGACATAGAATAAGCTACAGGAACAAAACAAACATGTATCTGTACCCTTTTATATCTAATTATGCTGCTATGGAATCTACCATTGAAGTTTCTATTAATCTACTTCCTGAGGCAGGAGTACACCTTGAATACACAGAAAGTTTCTATCTGCACACTGGGAATGTGACATTTTAAACAGGCAGTGCTTTGAATATGGGTAGTGGAAAGCTCATTCGTTTAATTTCTCAGGTTAGTGTATCATAGTAAAAAAAAAAAGGACCTCAGCAGTAAAAATAATTGGATGTTCAAGTTAAAAAATGTAAAGTTTTTGTTTATTGTTTTATTTTTTCGAGATATAGGTATAGAATTTCTAAAATCATTTTTACAGTTATTTAAAGAGACCTGGAACACAACTGTGTTTTTCAAGCATTTAAAAAAAGTACATTTTAAACATTACAAAAGTTTTTTTTTTTTTTTGTAAAATCTGTTGAATTGAAACTAATGAGAAATGTAGAGAGCATACTTTAGTCTGTAGATCTCATTGGCTGGCAGAGGGCAAGCCCCTATGAGCAGCAAGCTTCTAAATAAGTTTTTCTTCTTGGAGACCTCTATTTGTACAAAGAAAATTCACATCAAATACCCTCTTTCTGATGGAAGAAATACAAGAATTGTTCCATTTCCCTTTAAGATGCATTACAGAAAACATTTCCACAGTGGGCCTTTAAGATCATTTTTAATGTATTCTTTCCCCTTTACAATTTTAAGACTTGATACACAGTCTGTTAAATGAATTCTGAAACCAAAAAATAACTCATTAATCACATATATAGTTGTCTTCCTGCGAATTAGCATAGCGGATACAGAGGCCCACAAAGGGCATAGGGGAGAGGGGGGCAAACAGAGACAGGGGAGGGAGAGAGGGGAAAGAGACACAGGTGAGGGAGAGAACTGGAAAAACACACAGGGGAGGGAGAGAGGGGAAAGAGACATGGGAGGGAGAGGGGGAAGAGACACAGGGGAGGGAGAGGGAAGAAGAGACACAGGGGAGGGAGATGGGGGAAGAGACACAGGGGAGGGAGATGGGGGGAAGAGACACAGGGAAGGGAGATGGGGGAAGAGACACAGGGGAGGGAGATGGGGGGAAGAGACACATGGGAGGGAGATGGGGAAGAGACACAGGGGAGGGAGATGGGGGGAAGAGACACAGGGGAGGGAGATGGGGGGAAGAGACACAGGGGAGGGAGATGGGGGGGAAGAGACACAGGGGAGGGAGAGGGGGAGAAAAAAATCTTGCTTTCCAATTCACCATAGTGCTGTCTTAGCGCTAAGACGACAGGATGCCCCCTTGCTAAATAGGGTATTCCTGTAAATAATTTTGAGAAATTTGTGCAGATGTTGCATCCAAGTACCAAGTAATTGTTGAAAGTTTTCCTTTACTTCCTGTTTAGTAACCTAAAGATAAGCAGGTGAGTATCCAAGTACTACAGTACCATAAACTACAATTCTATGTGTGATGCCAGACCAAGCTTTATCTTATTTATTTATTTTATGTTTTGATTTTTAAATTGTAAAACTAAAACAGGCCGCATAATGTACACAAATGACATTACACTGAAGAAAATCAATGACCAACATTACGCTATACATTCGTAAGAAAATATGAATATTAAGCATTTGTGTTTTCTCTGGCAGGCATTTGGAGAGGAAATTGCTCCCATCAGCTTGAAAGTGAAAACTGTGAATGATGAGGCCAGTCAGCTCTCTGCATTTGACATTCATCCATCTGCAAAAACCGCTCGCCAGTTGGATGATCTCAATATCCGGTGGAAACTTCTGCAGGTAGAGCCTTATCACTATAACATGAGCTAATAGTCTTGTCATCATATATGATTTCGTATGGAGTATTCCACACATATACTTTTATTCAATATTGCTATAAGTTTGTCCATTTTTATTTTTTAGCTTATATTAAATTACATTTGGTTTCATCAGAAAGGGACACTTTAGCTCCAAATTTCCTGTTGTGTGTTTAAATACACACTAAAGCAACAATAGCTACGAAGAAATATATTTGATCCACCTTAGCCCTGACCAGTGAATTGAAACAAAATTATTATCTAGTAGTCCGGTAGGCTTTGTCTCTGTTTGCTAATCTACAGCCCCATTAAATTGCTACGATTTTAAGAATCATAGCTGGTAACGTAGTTCGCAGGCCTCAAGGCCATTAAATTATCCTCTTAAAGCAACCCACAGACGACATGCGGGTTAAGACACAGCAAATGGAACGTCGCAGCCTCAAATCCTTTGTTCTTTCAAGCCCGTAACCGCTACGTTTCAATTGAGTTATTAAATTGCATCAAAATCACTTGCGTTCAAACTCATAACTCACAAATGGAGCCAAGAAGCCAATGAGTGCTAGAGAGGAACCGCAAGGGGGGTAAAGTCCAACTCGTAGCACTTTAAATGCTCATATCACCACACTAATGTGCTTTTTTTAAAAGTGAAAGCGATGTTAGGTCTTAGAAATAATAGCACAACATTCTCAAGCTCGCAAATCGCCCCCCAAAAATACTTTATTTCCTGTTAAATGTTTGTGTTATATTGATCCCGGCAATCAATGTGTTAATACATATACTGTAACGCGCATGTGATAGACTATCATATTTATGGCTTTATGAATATTGAATGTGGGTCTGATCGTAACTCGTAATTGGACCTGTAGGACTTTGTAAATCCCACCTCCCTTTATCAGTGACGTAATTCTAACTATCTCTTTTGCCATTGGTTCCATCTCAACTCATAACTACGAGTTAGACTATTTGACCATGTTCACGGCCGCACATCCAACAAGCGATAAATGGTTTACGGGTCTGTTCTAATTTAATAGCACCGTACACCGCAGCTCGTCAAGCTCGCAGTCATTGCGGGTCTCACTTTGCACATACGAGATTCAAATTTAATGTGGCTACTAATTTTTACATTCCAAAGGATGCTAATAAAATACAAATTAGTGTGTACTGGATTTCCTAGACTCCCTGACACACTGTTAAAGGTCAGAAAATAAGGAGCAGTAAACAGTGCCACCTCTAAATGTTATACTCTCTGGGCCACTTATGAACATTTTTAACTTTCGTGATGGAGTACTTTTTAATTGCAGGTATTTATAGACAACTGGTCAACTGCATATATATTTTATTAAATAACATGTGTTTTTAAAAAGTGTGACAGGCAAGAACTTGTGACCGTTGTCATCATTTATTGGTCATGCTTTACATACACAACACGAATTGTGAATTTTTAAACCGAAACCATGAACCACGATAGCTTGTGCAATGTCCTTAGTATTTGTGAATCTTCATATTCAATCTTTTCAAGAGGTGAAAGCAATGGGTAGGGCAAGGATTTTCTCCTAGCCTGTATGTCACAGATTGTAAAAGTATATGTTCAATATATTAGCTTTTTTTCTTCATATGGACAGTTTTCCTGGTGACTAAAAGTAACTCGCAAGCATGCAGTAATACATTCTGCATGGTGAGAAAGTATCCACTCACAGCCTGTGGTTATGTCAAGGCTCCATTGTCAAATCCAAAATATTGCGTTGCCACTTGGACACAGCAGAAGATGAATAGGGATGGGCACGGATTTACGTATATTGTTGTAAAATACAACTTTTGGAGAGGCTTATACTTTTTTTTTGTAAAGTATATCCCAGACTCATCTGGTAGTCCTCCCAAAGCTTTGTATTATTGCTGTGTGACTTTTGTGGGCAAGTGTGAGCATCTGTATCTTTCTACAGCTGAGTTGTGGTGTTAAGAAAATGTATGGGAGCGCTTGAGAACTTTGTGCTAAGGGGCAGCAGAGATATAAATCTAGCGCTGTATGCTCATCTGGTATATAGAGATTTCTTTAAATTAGTATTTGGGAGATAGTGACCTTGCGCACACTAGAACAGTTTTGTCAGCACTTCTACAACACAAAGAGCAAATTATTCATCTGGGACGTGATTTTTGTTCTCTCTAATTCTCTCCATTTGTGACTTTACATTTTTATTTGCTGCTCTCTGGTACTTCTGCCATACATATATTGGATGCAATTTGTAAGCAGTGTAGTAACTCCATAAATCATGTTGCTGTTATTGAGAGCTGCAGAAGTTGGCGCAAGGAAAATCTACTTTATTGCCACCCATGCAAAATGTTGATTAAAACAAATCCAGTTTTCACTAGATGGACAGTGTGTCCCCAAAGAGAAGCTGACTGTGCAAGGGACAGTTTTTTAAAATGAGCGGTCCCTGGAAAATTAAGTTCATAGGAAAGGATAACTCGTCTTGGGTATGTGCCATAAATAGAAAAGAAATATTAAAATGAGTCATACAATTTTTCCTGACAATAATAATTTTATTGTGTGCGAACAGAAAATATTTCAGTTCATTTGTATTGATTAAAAATGAGTACATTTGTAAGGAGGTAGATTAACTGAGAATTTTATACAGAGTGAAGAGAAACTCAGAGGAATAGAAATATTAATGATTTGATCTCCAACTATTTTCTATAATTACTGTATATACTTTATAATGTATACATTTTAAAGAAATACATATATGCTTGTGTGTTAAAAAACTGCATGTCTATATTAATTTGTAGAGGGTCTTAGTTTAGTTATTTTGTGTAAAAGTTTTTGGTCTGTTGTGAATTTGCCTTTTTATCAAACATGCAACTATATTTATTGTGCTGTGATTCGTGCTTTCTCCAAGAAAAGCACTATAATGCAAATTTATATTACCTGAAATCAATTCTATGTTGCTGAATAAGGAGAATGAAATTAAAGCAAGTGACTTTGTCTTGTGAGGTCTACTAAGTTGGAGGGAGTCTCATTATTTGAATAAAACATGATGCTTGCAGTGTCAAAAAGCTATAAAAGTAGAGATGCTTTAATTAACACTAAATTGATTCGGACTTCCCCAAAATAAATTACTTTGTCAGATGTTTGAAAGCAATCTGAAACTTCAAACTCACCTTGCAACTCTCTGTAACAATGATTTTTGTAATGTTAGATTACACATTTCTAAATTCAGCCGGGCTCTGCTTCCCTGTCTAAAGCCCTCTGAGTGGTACTTCTTTCCACAGAGTTGAAAATTGGATTCTGTGATGCCCCAGTGGCCAGTTACATTGGTCTATGTGAAGTACACTGAAAGGTCTTTCTGAATTTTCTGGGGACAAAACACTTGGATTTAGTTTACAAGGTGGCCGTATGCATCCAGAAAAAAGTTGTCTAGTGGTATCAGATTCCCTTTACTGATATGAATTAGTGAATTTTAACACATTCACACCGTTGTTTGTAAGGAAGCACCTTCTTTATCCAGTTTAACTTTTTTAACACTTATAATACACAAATACATCTCTTATGAGTGTTCAAAATGTTAGGACAGGTAACCATTAGTGGCAAATCTTATGTTCCTATATGCACAGTGGTATGTGACATCCGTCCTGGAGTGCCAGGCACAGGCCATGATTTCAGGAATACCGCAGTGGTGAGTCAATGAGAATGACTGAGGTAGTGGTCGAATGGGCACAGCAGAAAAGTACTCTGTTCTGTACACCAGAACTGACATTGCTTATTCCTGATATTTTGTTTGGAAGTGTGTAAGAATCCAACACAATTCTACATACTCTAAAACCAAGTCAGTATGGCTGGAATAGAACTGAATAAAGTTAACATACTGCTGATTATTTATGCCTCAACTTGAAATAGAATAGAAAACCTTTGAAGAAACAATATTCCTTGTGAGACCGAACCTCTCCCACTAAACCTGAGACTATGGGAGGCTCCTAGATTAATATTACCAAAGTGTTTGTTTATTTATTTCTCTATACCTCACACAGTAAAGTTTTGTTTATGTGTTTAACATTGTTGGAGTATGAACACAAAGTTGGAGAAAGAATCAAGAAAGTAATACATTCTGGTATCTAGTTAAGTTAAATATGTTTAATGTATTTTGGTAGATTGCCGGCCTAATTTCTAATTTGTAATTCTGGTCTTCTTTAAGATTTTGTTGCAGTAATTGAGCATTATTGAAGGCAGTACATTGTGCTAGAGAAACAATCTCAATATTAATTGATTTTTGTGATTTAAAAGGAATCTCTGCGTGACTGTGATTACTATGTAGTTTATCATAATTGTGAAAAAGACAAATAAAATAATAATATGATTTATTATTAAATGTATTTTTGTAGGCAGCTGTAGAAGAACGTCTTAAGCATCTCCAAGAAGCACACCGTGATTTTGGACCTGCATCTCAACACTTTCTATCAAGTAAGTTTACAGAGCGTACCTGTTAGGGGATTTAAATAATTTAAAGGTAAATGGAACTCTCATATTTGTCTAGCATTTTAAAAAGCACGTTTTAAACATCATAGTTTTGTACGGTTAATTAAAGGGCAACCGTACACTGAAAAAAGTTGAGTCCAATTAAAAGCATAATTAAGCAAGAAAAAGTCATAAAGCTAGTTTTTATTAAATAAAAATAGATGCCTCTGCTGGAGACTGGAGGCATTCATGATACATTGGTGAAGTGTGTGTCTGAGAGGCGTTTAACACTCACAAAGACACACCCTCGTGATCCAGCTCTCCGAATGTGATGTAACAAACACAAAATTAATTTTTGTATTCATAAACATATTTGTCAAATATTTCAATTTTTTTGTAATGCTGTTGACTTACACAGTTGCTGATGTGGCTTGTTTGGTATATACTTGACACACAAGTGTCATTTTAGTTGAACTGCAGTAGTCCTTTAAATGAACATATGAACACTGTTAGAGCATGCTAGATGAATATGTGCATATTGTGATCCATTATGTTGAGATGGAATACATGTTTATTACCAAATCCTTGTATTTCTAGAAATAAACATTGACATACTCTATTATGTTTTTCAAATTGCTTTTTTTTTCTGTAAATCTTCTAGGGAGCTAAATGTACTTTTTATTCATGGCACAATCATGTTATTCATCTTTGAAGGGAATGTTCATGAACTATGTCTTCTGTCCATACATTTAGATTTCTGCATCTGTTAAATAGAATAATTACCCAAAGGCTTAACAGAGTTGTTTCTTTTATAATGTTGAAAGGTTTATGTCTGTCAAGTTCAGCATTTATTGTGCAATATGTTCTAAACCAAAGACTGAAATCTATAGACTTTGTGAAGAAAAAATGTAAATGAATCCTGTAATATAGGATTCTGCTAAAATGAGGGGTAACATTTTTTTTTTAGTTGTAACTCCTAATATTTTGCCTCCTATATAGACACACAGATTTTCATAGCAAAAAATAAGTTTTAGGTCTATCTAGTTTGCCCATTCTACCTGTAGAAAAAGCTTGGCCTAATAAATCATCATTGTAGCCTTATACTTCATGATTACTTGAAATGATTTACTGTATTTATCTTTACCAGCAAAACTGTTCTACTAATCAATAATCTTTTCTTTAACATTAACTGTAAACCTTCCTCCTTCCAAATACAAATCTTACAGATCTCTTATTCTTGTTATTCGTCTGTGTCTAAAAGATACTTCCCTTCTAATTCCCTTAATAAATATGAAGGTTTCTATCACGTCACATCTTCTCTCATATAATTTTCACAGTCATAAAAACTTTCCTACGTGCCTCTTCTAAAATATTTTTTAGACTATAAATCAGGATACAAATCTCCTGTGCCATTTTTAAAGGTGTTCTGTATTCAATAAACATACCCCTTACCTGGATATACTTATTTCCCTCAGACTCATGTAAAAAAAATGGATTTCTTGTGGGTCTATTTTATTAGAGTTATATTTGAATTTACAACTGACTAAGTATGATGTGCCACCCAATATTGTTTTTAAAAAAAAATGTCTAAAAATATAATTTCATGTGGTAAGCAAATGACATGCTTATGTTTTATGTTGCCCTAGGCCCATTCAGATGTGTACACCTCGCCTTAGTTACTCTTCCTCCTTCTCCCTTGTCATCATTAGATTATTACAGACATATATAAAACAAAACGTTAGATATACATGCCAATGGAGGTGTCATTAACTTTTTTGTGCATACATCTACTATTCAAAAGCACTTCACTGGCAACTGGAAGCAGCCTGTTGGCTTATGAAACTGTGCAGCCCTAGGCCTAAGGATAAATAGGCCAACAAGGCCGAAATGTTTCTTCTCCCTGCTTGGCAGTTATATATTCAGTGAAGGATTAGTTCATCAGTGTGTGATTATGGCTGTGATGTTTATTCCCATAAAGCACAATGTTGCTTCCAGTGCTACTAAAGAATTGATTAGCTGCAACATAATTATCATAATAACCAAGTAATTGCAAAATAACTTATTCCACTGTTGCCATAGCTGAATAAGTAGCTGTTTATTTTAATTTCTTTTTGACTCGCATGTTCTTATCATTCAATCCTTGCACTGGAAGTTTCTATCTCATTAGACATAAGCGACCTTGGTAGGCCGAAGCCTCAACATTAGTTGCACAGTACATTAATTTCAGTCAGAATCACATCAAAGTTAGGACTTGCTTATTCATAACCTTGCTTAGAAGGATGTTTGGCTCATACTCTCATATGAGCGTACTGAGCGACAGTAGATTTGCTGCTAAGGCCTAATTAACTTTTTCTTTGCTCTTCCAGCTTCAGTTCAGCTGCCATGGCAACGGTCTGTGTCACTAAACAAAGTGCCCTACTACATCAAGTAAGTTCAAGGTCTTTTTTGTATGTGACAAAACAAGCTTATGAATGAGTAGTTTTCAAAGTAAACTTTTGTGTACAGTATGAGTAATGTGCATATATAATAATCACTTTCTGAATTCTAAAAACTTTTCAGAAATCTAAATTCATAAAGGTCTTGTTACCCATTTGTATAGAGTTATGAAATATTTTATTTCTTTTTTTAGTTTCTGGAAAAAAAAAAGCAGTGCTAAGACCACTCAGATGCTGACAGAATACCCAGTAGTGTGTGTGTGAATAATACTTACAGTTATAGTATAAGATTGATAATATCAAGCTGATATAATAATATGAGTATATAACACTGACTGAGGACAGAGGTACGCAGAATAATAAGAATAAAACATAACTTTTATTAATCATTTCTTACAAAATAAATAGTGTATAAAAACCTAAAATACCGCCAGGTGCAACAGCCTCCCGGCTAGGTAAATACTTTGGGCCCTATTAAATTGTCAAAATCGCAATTACTGAAGCCCGTAATGTAGCCCGCAAAAGTTACTGATATTCAATTGGCTATCTGCTCCGTCACTGACATGCTCTGATGAATGAGATGGAATTAAGAAAATGGAAAGCACCTAAAGGTTGGCCGAGGAAAATTAAAAAAAAAAAGTAATATTTCATAACTATATATAATTCTGCTAATAGGATTGCCATTATTCTAGATGCAATGTACACCATGCCTTATGTTTACACTATAGTATATCAGATGTAGCCAGAGTACATTTCTCTTCTTTCACATCCCTTCACCTGTGTAAAAGCAAAATATATACGCTCACATTATCTATGATCCATTTTATAAAATTGATACCAGATTGAAAATTAATAAATTCCACTGAGTTTTTATGGAGAGCCGCTTTGAATATATTAAAATTTTGAAAAGGAATCATTAAATATTATATGGAAGTAAGTGTTCTCTTTAAATCTAAAAGCTATTACAGTGAAGATCCCAGTCCACCAAAGTATCCTGATATATACCCTGAGAAAAGGTAAGGATGCACAGTGTGGGCATGAAGCATAAAGTATGTGCATGGACGTGTTTGTTTATGGTATATTTCAAAGCTGGGAAACCCAGAGATAACCAGATATAATCAGAGGAGAAATGATGCAAGAGAGCAACGCTGAATTATTAAAACTGCTGTAATAATCAAGCAACCACTTTTAAACATTCACAGCATTTTAGCAGTTGTTTTATTCAAGAAGGAATTGTGAAGCAGACAAACATTAGATATTTTTTTTTTCTTTTAACATTTTCCTTTACTCTAAGGCAGTGGTTCCCAAACAATTTTTTTTCCCCAAGGAACATTTGAAAATTCCTGAGAGTCCCATAGAGTCCTTGATAATTGTAAATGGTCTTCATAGACCATTTCATGATTTTCAATCAAACAATTAAACTAAATTATACTACTTCTTTATGCAATTTTTAATACAATACTTAACTACTTTTTCTTAATTTTTTAACATAGTAGTTGTTCCATGAACCACTTGAATTGAGCTCTTATGTCATAGAGAGCTAGAGATGGATGGGCTGCTAAGAGTGCAGATTGAGGATGGATGACCTGTAAGGAGTAACAGGCAGTATGGAGAAACATTTAACCACCTCTAAAGCACCGATGTAGTCTTTGGTACAAAAATGGATTTCCCTCTTCATACTTTTTATATTATATAAATGTTCTAACTAGATGTATTTGTTATTCCTCCTCAATGTGTCCAAATCTGGATCTACCTGCTTTCTATCTATATGCTTCCCTTATGCTGCCATATTTCACATCTGTAACCTGACACATTGCATTATGGGTGCTAGACTCAGGCCACACCCATGGGGTGAGGGTTTGCATGTTTCTTAAAATGCAGGTTTGAAGCAGACCCCTAATAATTACTGTATTGATCTGTTTGTGTACACAGATAAAGCAAACAATTTGTATTTATTATTTTTAATCAAAATATACATTTGATCAGTGATTTATCATTGTAAGTGGTGTGTGGTACTTTATTGCTAAGTTTCTATGTTAGTATATCCAAGTCTGTAAATGGTTGATTGTAAAAAGGTATTTGTAAAATCTTTTTACGAAGAGCTTTTCTCTGCCCATTTCTGGAATAATGAGTAGCCAAGCCATGACTTCTTTCGCATTTATTAAAATATCTGGCTCATTATTATTGCTATACATATGTGCACCTGATAATCACAGAAAATACTGTATGAATTATCCTGCCTAAATTGCAGCATTTAATCATAGATGAGTGTGGTCGGCTGTATTAATAGATATAGCTTTTATCTGTCTCTGTTTCAAGGTCAATGACTTTTCCATCTTCTTAAACACAGCTTGCTGGAATTTCGTCTGACCTTGTTAATGGCAATGTTATCAGTTCAGAAGCTTCAGACATTATTTGATATCAATCTATGCCTTATTGGATTTGCATTGTAAAAATTACCTGCATGGATTTCTGGCAGTACAAAACACAATGGCCAACTTTACAACAGATTTTTGCTGCCATTCTAAGCCTATTGTTTCTTTTGTATTCCAATGAGACTGAAAGTCGAAGGGTCTATGCTGCTAATTTGATGACTTACTTAAGCAGTATGAAACATTAACAAAACCTGTGTTGCAAGGAAAAGACAAGGAGTTATTTATATATATTTTATGAAAGTGCAGTTTAAAAGGACACTGGGCATAGCTGGTTGTATCTCAAATTTAAAAATAGTACTGTGAAGGAAGGAAAAACAAAATCACCTCAATCACTGTGCAAAAGAAGCTTTTGAAATATTTTAGAGCCTCCCTCTGATAAACTCACAATTGGATGTGCCTGCTCCATGTGGTACCAGTTATTGAGGTCTATGCAGAACTCCAAGAGGATGATGAGCAACTATTGGCTTTTACATAGAACACATTAGGCAGACATGACATTTTTTAAAGTTGCCATTACAAAGGATTTTGTAACTGTGACTAATGTGATGGTACATATAAAATGTTAGGCTCTCCTCGACCATGAGGATCAAAAGATAAGGTCTCAGGGACTTGCTGTTGACAACCATTGGTCTACTGTACAGTAATGGTCAAAATGGTGCAAAGATAAATTACTAAGGGCCTCATTCTATTAGCGGCCGCAGCCGTTGCGGGGCCGCAAGGACCGGCCGCAAGCTATTCTGCTATTCTATTCCCCTACGGCCGGGAACTCCGGCAGGCTTGCGGCCGGCGCCTTGCTATCTCTTGCGGCCGCTCGCGCCGGAGGAAAGCCTTTGATCTAAAACGGCCGCAAGAGTTTCGGCCGTAAGAAATTCCTATTTGCAATTCAATTGCTCCGGGAACCCTCTCTGCAAGGCTAAAAACGAGCCGCTGCTTACTTGCAGGAAAGAGGTCCCGCTAGCACCAATTAAGCACATAAAATAGCTCAAATAAAGCCATCCTGCACTTTGAGAAGACTATAAAGGGATTTTAGGTGTTAGGAATAAAATATTTTACGGATTTGAGTATAGGATAATTATGTGCTATTTTTTCTAATATCCGTAAAATATCCATGTAAAAAGTCCAGAGTGCTTGGAGCACCTCAGACCCGCCCACGCCGCAGCCGGAAAATAAACAGTTAATTTGAACTCGGGTTTGGGCTGATGTGCAAGCTTGAGAGTGGGTTCCTTTTAATCCTCATGTCCCCCAATATGATCCCTAGCATTTACAGAGCTGTACAGTGCAGGCTTGAATTTATTTTTGCGTTTTTAGATTTCACAGCTTACGGCTGGTTTCAAGATATGCGGCCGGCCGTAAGATGAGATCCTTGCGGGGCCGTATAATAGAATCGCGAGTTAACAGAATCCCCGCAAGGAATCGCAGCCTTACGGCCGATTTACGGCCGCTAATAGAATGAGGCCCTAAATGTTTTATTACTTTGTATAGCGATCTAAATTGTGTACCGTAATGGCCAGAATATAAGCAGCACCTGCATATAAGTGGCACCTGTGAAATGCAAGGAGAAAAAAAAAGATAATATCCCAATATAAAACTCAACTTACCTATGGTTACTTCTTTTGCGGGTTACAGGCTGAAAATAGCTCGCAAAATGTTTCAATCGCTAGAATCGCTATTCAATTGCTACACTCACACCCGTAAATGGCAAATGAAAAAGAAAAGAGACTGTTGCACAATTAATTCCTATGTCATTCACCGCTTTCCCCGTATTTTACAGTGCAATATTGATTTTTAACTTGCATTTACGGTGCTATATTTAACCCACTTGAGTATGGGTTCCAAATAGGACCTGTGAGTGGGTTAAATGTAGCACCATAAAGGCAAGTTAAAAATCAATACTGCACTGTAAAACACAGGGAAAGCGATGAAAGACATAAGAATTCATTGTGCAACAGTCTCAAGCCCGCAAATCAGCAATTATTTTTTTACGGCCGGGAATATAAACTGCACCCGTAATTTCCAAGCACGGACACCGTAAAAAAAGGGGGGCTTATATTCGGGACAATACAGTAATTAAGTTTAAAGGTCTACCATACATGACCTGTGCACTGATCTAGATTTATCTTTACAGCAACACTGACTTCACAGAATAATCTGCTTCATATCTTCAAAAACACTTAAAGGCTTATTTTAACCAATGTTGGGTGCCTTCTGCAGGAGTCTGTTGAAGTACGTCATGTGCTTCAAGGCAATAAACAGCTAATAGTTAAAGCCCACTGACTTGACACTATCTTATTACATAAAAAGCTGAGCACAGCAATAACATAAAAAACTCATATTTGTGTGCTGACATCTCTTTTATGATGTCAGCCCAAAAGAACTAGTAATATCTTGTGCTCTTGTGAAACTATAAACCTCTTTCCCTTGCTGAGAGCTTTTAAGTGATTTGCATCTGTTTAATTGTGCTGTTATTTGAAGAACCTGAAAACATTATTTTGTGGTGCAATTAAAATTAAGCTTCAGATCACTTGTTTTTCAAGAACTTTCAAATATATGATAACAAAATATAGATCTCATTCATTTACTCTGTGGAGGCCTCTGAATATCTAGACCATGCAATTTAAAGTGGCTAATTCCAGATTAGCTGCTACCTCTTTGCTCCTGTAGCTGTACCAAATTATATTTTTAAACAATCAAACTGCACCAGGAGTGCAATGTTTTTAACATCTGGAATGTTATCCTAGTCTTATTTTATTGTTATACACTTTTAAGATATGTGCATCCATATTGTTTTGTGAATCAATATCCCTTTATGAGAGAGTGCAGTTGACAATCTATGCTCACAGTGGTACTGCACAGCTAAAATATATACAACCTTGCAGAGGTACATGACAGAAAATATCGATCTTTACCTTTCATTATTCCATAGGAACCTGTGAAAACTTGGGCCATGCAAAATTGCATCTTCCCCACAAACTCCAGTAACTACACCATATGATATAAGTTTTACAGATTTCCCTAAAGTCCGTATGTCATTAGTCCGGAATCCATATGTTTTAGGGATACGCATGCAAATAATTAACTGCAATGACATTCAATAAGATACAGGAACTATCTTATAGATTGTTTAAGTATTTGGAAGCTTCAGTTGAGATATATTATCCATTTAATAATGTCATGGAGATCTGGATGCCAAGGCTCAGAAATCCCTTTTCCATTCCTATACAATACCCCTGGTTTAAGATGAGGGAGGTTAGACTAGTGTCAATTCAGTTGTTACATATTTATAGAGCTATGCAACTGCATATTTTTAGGATGCAATAATCCTTTACACACAGATAATTATTGATCATTTATGCCACAGTGGTACTAGAAAATCACACATAGGAACTCTCTTGATATAACATCATATTTACAAAGGAGACTATCCTATTACAAACGAAACGTCTGAGAACTACACAGGAAGACTTAGAGTTGCGTATTTCAGTTCATTATCAAACCGTTCCCGCTTATATATATATATATATTTATATGTGCGTGTGTTTGACAACAGTCTTAGTGAGATCCAAATTATATAACAAATATTCTCTCCGACCCCCCCCCCCCCCACACACAATCTCCACTGAGACAAATACAATATATACCTCCTCATGTACCAGCACTAATAAAGCAATGAAACAAAGACAATATAAATTGTGCTTGTCTCTAAAATATTTTTTATTCACATGGCCTTTAGAGTTGTTAATGTTGTTCTGTACCATCATTTAAAAATAAGTGCAATGTTCTTGTGCTACTATGGTACTTTTAATGGAACATTTCTTAATTTCACTTGGAATATAATATACCTATATATCTATTTACTTTTATGTACTTTATTTTATTAAACAGTGCTTAAAAGCTCTGTTTTCTCTGCCTAAGATCATTATAATGTCTCCATTTGGGTCTGGCACTGTAGCTCATGAATAGCCTGTTAGTGACCTCTCCCAAGAAGCATGTTACAGAATGCTGCCACTGATTGGTTACTATGAGACAGTGCGTCCCCTGAACATAGAAGTACAATGTCTTCATGAGCTGCAGAGAGCAGACACCAGTCATGAACTATTTGTAAGATTTTATGCCGAAAAAAATTGAGCACTGCTTAATAAAATAAAGTACACAGAAGTAAAGAGAGGTATAATATACTCCTAGTAAAATCCAGAAATCTTCCATGTCACTTTATTGATGAAGAGCTACAGCTAAATTGAACTACACTACAGTATCCTTATCATATGGAAATTGTAACCCATCGTGCAAGAGATGAGTTAAAATCTTTATAATTTTGTTATAAGTATGACCTGGAAGTACATGACAAGTGGAATTATTGTTGATGTGCATAAAGTAATCAGACAGTTTGGCTGTGACCCAGGACACAGGGCTAGACACACAGAACATAAATACCCAGTGCAAGCTAATACTACATTTACATTACAGAGAACTCATAAGAGACTCACCATTAACCATGCTCTGCAGTCATGCATTAACATCTAAAAGTGTTCATGTTCTGCTGGTTAATGTTGTGGAAGAAATCACTGGAGAGGTGTGCTGGTGCTGGAAGGATACAAGGAAGCAGTTGGTATGCTGATATTTTAGGATTAGAAGTCTTGCAGCGACAAAACTAAATCACCAGAGAAATAAATCATTGTTAAACTTTTTTTAGTGCAGGGACCAGAAAACAGAAAGTACACAGCTCTTATACAATTTTTAATGAATTCACAAGCAAGTAATTTTGAAGAACTAATGTAGTTTAGGATAAATTCCACATTTGTGTAGTGTATAACAAACATTAGAAGCTGAATAAGACATGAACACTTCAAAATAACTTGGGTGTCATTGTCTTATCTTTTAGAATAATATTTCAGTATTTGACACCTACTCCTCCCCTTCACATGTGGTTAAAGGTAGGAGTTGCATGTGCAGGAACCAGTACCACTTGACGATGGGAACCAACAAGATGCTGCTGCCCATGCTGTGTTTGCAATATGGAAATTCAGAGCTTGATGTGTGCGCCTGTCACACAAAAAAAGCCAAAATGGCAGCCGCCTTTCTTAAGTCATTGTAACGGTACCCCCACACATATAAGGGGTTGCCAAGGCCGTTTTAGTTGATCTGCCCGTCCAGTGATATAGGGACAGCTACTGCAGTTCACCCATTCCCCCAAACTGGATCTAAGGGGAAAATGCTCCAAGCCTGGAGCTGGAACCTCATGAATAGCTGCTAGCAGCTGAACAGGAAAAGCACCCCAAGATGCTTACACTCCTGGCAGTCAGTCTGTAACAGCATACCATGAATCCCCCCAAGAGCGAGATATAAGCTCTGTCTTTGAGGGTCAAGCAGTGAACTCCCTTTATTGAAACAACACACATTTTTAAACACTTCACATACACAGTAGGGGCAGTGACTACCTTTGGTCAACCTCTAATTACCTCTGGCCAATCAGACAGGGTTAAGGCGTGGGAGCCAGGAGTCCCCTCCCCCAGGAGCCACCCACTAGGCGTGGCTAACTGCTCATTCTACCTCTGGCGGTGGAGAGAGTAACATCCCTAGGCTCACTTACTCCCCTGCTGGGAGTATGGGGAAACCCCAGGCCATCTCATTATTCAAGAGTCCTTACCCCCATTGTTCATGGTGCCATCTTGTCTGCTAAAACCCTTTTGTTCTGCTATCTCTTGTGTGTTTTAGCAGATAGTATTAAGAGGCAGATGGGCAACTCCTGACCAAGTGTATGAGACCAAAGACATTTGACTGCATACCACACAATACAATATTTTTACAGCTATAACCACAACATATTATAACCCAGAACATATCTGCAGATAGCTTAGGTCTGAGCACACATTATTACTGAATGGCGCTCAGACCACATACATACAGTTCAATGGCCATGGAACCAAAGTCTTTCTGCATAGGAAAATAAAGTATTTAAATGCCGGTCCATAGTCAAAAGGCACCAGGCGGGCAACCAGGCTCCTCCAATGTACAGTGGCGAGATTGGTCTCGTCACAGTCATTAATAAAGAAAAAACACTATTAAGCTACCATGTCCTTTTAATGATCCTCTATAAAAGTTATTAGCGTGTGAGTAACGCGTGCATGATGCGTTCTGCACAGGCATTACTCACAAGCTACTAACGGTAAATTCCTGCCGTTGCTTGTGCGCCATTGCGTCGTATTCACACATGCATGGTAGCAGCGTGTCTGCGCATTGGTGAGCCTGCGGAGAGAGAGGGAATGAAAGAAAGATGCATGGGGAGAGAGAGGGATGGGTGCACAGATAGAGACAGCACTGAGAGAGACAGAACAGACTATATGATACCGTCATTTATGACAGGCAAGTAACTAGTATCTTAATAATAAGCAGTTTGAAATGCTTGACTGATTTACCCATGTTTACTCAAGTATTATTCTTGTATTATAGTTTTAACCTCAGTGTGTTTTTTTTAGTTCCTTATGCTATATATAACATATGACATTTCATTATCTTCTGTACTGAAGGATCAGTGTCATAATTTTACTGTAAGCAGAGCTTTTCACATATTACTTTCCAGTATAGTGGGTGGATGCAGATATAAAATGTATTTTTTATAACAATAAAGTAATTGTCACAGGCTCCTTGCTTTCGCTGCATCTCTAACAAATCACATTTTGTCACATCTCTCAGAATCTCAGATACTGTGCAAAATCGCATTTCTCTGTGGAATATTAAAATAGTTTTAGAGCTTTTGCTTAAAGCCCAGAGGGGTGTTCAAAAGTATACCTGAATACTTTGTTTACTTAAATATTTCATCAGTTGCTTTACTCGGGTCATAAGTTATCGGTCTTGCAGGATCTGTTAAAAATATCCAAAGGAAAACCTCAGTAATTTTGAAAATACCAAAAAAAATCTATTGGCTGAGATGAAAGCGTACGCGAATCAAGAAAACTTCGTGCATTTTTACATATTCTTATGTAATTCACTTTTTTTCATCTATCAAATCAGAAAAGATTTTTGCTCATGATTAAAAGGCAAGATGGCACTTTGATCTAGATCTTGAAAGGAAGCACACAGAGACTTGTATTATACCGTACAGTGAAGTCTATTTTCAGATTACTATTTGGGAACAAATATCGCTAGTGCAGAAATTTTGCAAGTCAGTGTTAGTTTTAAGGAATAATGGATTTTGTTTAGGACTGAGAAATAATTTAAAGGGTTCTGTCACTATGATTTAGGCATAACTTAAAAGGCCAAAGCAAATGTTTAAAAGGACCATGTCTGTAACATGAGCAAGATTTTTTATTTAGGCACTGATCATTAAAGAAATTTATATTTAGTAAAAAAACAAAAAAGACTCCTACTGTAAGGACATTTCTGGAGAGCAAGCATCCTGCTTCTGGGCATGTGAGGGGGAAAGGGTTTGGTGGCAGTTTCATTCAGATCCAGTTATCTAGCAAACTCTTCTGATTTTGCCCTGTTCTCTCCTTCTCCGTCCCTCCCACCACTGATGGATATAAAAGCATACCGTCATGATCCAGCTGTCAGGAAGTGATGTAAAAAAGACCAAATGGATTTCTGTGTTCAAAATTTATTTTTTTATTCAGATTTTCCCTAATGATGGTAGTTTGTTACATACAGACTTATAAACTATGGTCTGAGCTTTATTTCTTTACAATTTACATGACATCTGTGCACAAATTCCAATGTTCTTGTTCTTGTCATATGTTTTAGATGATTTTTTTATCACATCTAGTGTTTAACCATTACACAATAAAGATTAGATTTTATGGACCAAATGTACCTTATCGCTTCCTAATAAATGGTATTCTTTTCTAAACTGAATCTCATTCAGTTTATAAGTCTAAAGATAATCTCTGCTACCTATGAATAAACTATTTTTTGGATATTTCTAGTTTCTAATCTAGTTTGTTACATACTTTACAAAACTAGTACCATTTTTCTTGAGCTACTGTGGTCCTTTAATTTAAACCATATTGGAAATATTTTCAGTATTCCTTTACACTACAACTATAGTTCCCATTTACAGTGTGCATTTTCAAAGAACTAGAATAAATGTTTTAAGTTATCCAATCTTTTCCTATACTAGCACAATGTAGACATGCTGGAAGGTCCACCTTAAATTTAGTGCTACTTAACTGTTTTTAATTTATTTATTTTGATTACTCATTTAATGCGAGTCTGGTAAGGCGTTATGTAATTCTCTTAATGAGATACTCTGGTGTCAGTCTTGTTTTAGCATTAATATAAGGACAAAAAGTTAACAGAGCAAAGCAACATGATGTTTTCAAGACAAATTCCCAATCCGATGCAATGTGAGCAACTATATAATCCACAACTGAAACAGGAAAAAAACAAAACAAGCAAGTAAAAAAAAATGCTGAGCAGTACTTTATTAACTTATTTTTTTTATTCAAAGTCCATGCTGTGATGTATTTATTACAAAAAACCTCAGGGTATCACCATCCAAATGGCTGCCTTGATGTTATTACAATGTACATGCCAGTCATAAAAAATTAGCACTTCAAAGTTTAACATGAAATCACAATAATGGGGTCCGTGGAGATTATACTACAAGCACTAACAGCTGCTAGAATATTTTTGCTAAAATTGTAACTATATGAATTTTTTTTATATAATAAAGATATTGCCTAGATCCCATGAATCATATCATACTATAATTGTTCAGATATGATACAAAAAAGAGCTTACCCAATGTAAATGTTTCAGACAAGTTATATTTTGATTTATAGCAATTTAAAGTTCTATTCTTGAAGTTTGTTTTTTTGAGATTCTGTTCCAGCTAGCTTAGTTTGTCCATATGGTAAGAAAAGCAGCTAGGGCTCTACTTGTGTGACCTGGGGCTGTGATTTTTGTCAGTGCTGCCAGCCATGCCTAATGACTTAGTGAGGGCTGAGCGAAGAGAGAACAGCTCTGTTTTCTGCTCCATATGGTCTCAGAATATTCTCATGGTGCAAAAGTTACATTTCAAATGTCTTACAATTAGCAACTTGTTGTCTAGTGAGCTCTTTTGTTCCACCATAGTTCAAGAAAAACAGGGCTTCTCTGTGACGTGCATAACAAACTGACGAGAATAGTGACTCTACAAGCTATGAACATCATTTATATCAGAATATTTGACCGGGCCTGCTGATCTATAAGTCAAGGGAGCAGTGGGAGGGAGAGGTCAGATATATTTGTTAGATAATTGGATCTATTTGCAATTGACACATATCCCTTCCCTCTCACAGTCCCAGCAGCTTGCATTAGTAGGAGCAAGTACTGCTCTCCAGAAAAAAAAACACAATTTCCACTAAAGTATCATGGACGTATGTTTCAGGCTTTTGTCAGTGTTGTGCCAATAATCTTCTCTCTCTAGAAAGTGTGAGCAAATGTCCATGTTGACTATTTTATCCTTAGAGATGATGTAAGAATTATTTGTGAAGCCAAAAACAAACTATTAAACAAAAAGTAGAACTCCTTGTGATATGACACCAACTCAAGATTTAGTCTTGTGAGTTTTAGCTCTTTGGTGCCATTATAGAAGAGAAACCTTAGAAGTCTAACTGATTCTACAATGGTGGACCAGCCAAATCCCCTTGCACTGCAGAAACTGCAAGATTCCCAAAATATATTTATTTTATGACAGTATATAGTACTGTTAGGTAAAAAAGTTTAAAATAAACATAGTAGTTACAGATGAATGTTTCACTCCTGAATTTTAGACAAGGAAAACCCATTATAACCCCATAATTTATATTTATTTTTCTTTACAATCTCTCATGCATATCTCAGAAGTAAGCACATAAGTGGGTAAAATATGTTATAATATTTTTTTTTTGCCCTCTGATTGACCTTCAGTTTTAAGTCATTTTCATTTTAGTAGTTACCATAGTTAAAAATGTTATTTTACAAGTATGTCCTATTATTTGGCATTTAAGCTTGTAGCTGGGGCGGAGTTCTTTTAACAATAAATTTTGATAACTTTCATGCTCTTTGGTTGACTTAATCTTTACTCAAATAGTAATGTGCTTAGGCAAAATGCGCTTAGCTACAAATTGAATGTATATCATAATTATATTTTTGGATAAGCCTAAAAATCCATATGATAAGTCAGAAGTTTTCATTATTCTTATTGAATAAATGGAAAAGTATGGTGACCTAAATGTATTTCGCTACAAATTGAATGTATATCATAATTAGATTTTTGGATAAGCCTAAAAATCCATATGATAAGTCAGAAGTTTTAATTATTCTTGTTAAAAAAAAGTATGGTGACCTAAATGCAGTTTTTCAGAATGTAATGCCTTTATTTCAACAGTTCTGAATGTTCCTGTTTAGACTTTTTCTTCATGTGAAAGGGATGTGACTAACATAAAAGTTAGGCCATTGTCTAGAAATATATACTTAACACAGAGTGAAGATTCCAAAATATATCAATTCTGACTATTCAGACTAAAACCTGATAAACAGTTTAAAGCACCAATATAATATGCTAACACTCTAGAGTATCTTTGCTCAATTTTCTTATTATAATATTAATGCAAAACTGCATTGTCTACGTTATATCCGTTTTTACTTCTCCCTACGATATTAGCCACTATCAATATCTCAGATAGTATCATTATTAACATACTTCTTGAATAAGGATGAATGGATATATTTTAGAATTAGTTTTGATTTTTTAATTGAGCTTTTGTGAATTATATGTATTTTATGCTACTAGTAATGCACTGTGTAATAAGCTGCATTTCCTGGGGTGTTGGGTCTGTTAATTATCTTAGGATTTGTTCTGTTAGTGATCTTTGAGAAGTTAAAGAACCACTGTAAAACATCATATGCTATTGTTGATAAAGAAAAAATATGGCTCTGTTGGACTCTGGAGACATTCGCTGTAAATTGGTGAAGGTTGTATTTTGTAGGAACAGAGTATACAGGTATACTTGCAAGCTATCTGTTTCTGAGCATGTACGGGAAAAGGGTCTAGGTGTCAAATTCCAAAAGTTGTAGTAAATTAACAAATCCCTCACCTCTCTTCCGCGACCACCCATCACTCCATTGACAAATACCATTAGCATAACCACTCTGGCTCAAACTTTTCTGGAAGTGCCCAAGGTTAAAGAAAATGGAAACTAAAAGTAAAAATGTTCTAAAAAAATGTTCATGGCTTACACCTGCTAATGTGATATTCTGAACGTCAGGCTTTTTTTTTTTTTCTCAATTGTAGAGTGGAAATAAACAAGGTGTACAGAGTATTAAAGTCCTGATTATATCAGTTTAGAGATAAGCAGGAAAGGTTTTGAGATGCAGTAAGTGGGTCAACTCATGATTATGTCTCTTAGCCTTTGCAATCCTGCCCTGTCAATTACTAATTCTATTTATCTGATTCCTCTTTTTTTAAGTCTTCTAATTACACAGTTCAGTTCTCTAGGCAAACCGGAGAGAGATTACCCCCAAAATGAATGTAATGATCCGTGACATTACATTTTTGTCAGACTGAATTTAATTGCTTAAATAACTCTAGATATTGGAGAGCCCATTGAGGAATTCTGATTAGATTTGGAGATGTGGATATGATTCCAAAGTGATTTGTGTTATTGTGTGTCAAAAACTGTAAGTTATTGCTTGGAGATAATGGGGCTCTCTAAAGAATAGTTAGTTAGGGCCTGATAGGGGAAAAACTGTATTCAACTTTTACTGTGCATTTAAACAAATAATTATTTTTGTGAATCATAAGCTACAGATCTGCACACTCTCTGAATGAAGTGTTGTGTCTGGAGTGGGAGCCACCTAGTGGGAAGTTGTTGTTGTTCAGTCATGTCCGACACTCAGGGACATAATGGACAGCAGCACTCTACACACATCTTTCAGCCACTGCCCGTATTGTCTTCCTCAAGCTCATGCTCATCGCTTCAATTAACTCATCTATCCATTGGCGCCTACATATTACCAAATATAAAAGGACCTCACAATAACTTAAAAAATAAACAAAAACATTTTAACATGGTTCCTTTTTCAGCATATGCCTGCTATAAAATAAAATAAAAATCAGCATGTTACAGGTTGGATATGCATGAGTATTTGAATGTATAAATAATTGTGTAGAAATAGTATATTTTGTCTCACATCCAGTGGTCTTTGGACACTTGGTGTTCAATTAGATCAGGGGTCTCCAAAGTCGGTCCTGGAGGGCCGCACCCAGGCCTGGATTTGTGGATATCCTTGCTGCAAGCAGGTGAGACTATTGCTTCTTCAGTCATCCTGATTGACTCACCTGTGTACAGAAAGGAAATCCTCAAATCCAGGCCTGGGTGCGGCCCTCCAGGACCGAGTTTGGAGACCCACGAATTAGATGTTATCAAGGTTTCACAAGAAAAATTTCCAAAATATTTCTCTCTCTCCAGAAAGCAATCCAGAGAAAGTAGAAAGGCTTTGCCTGGGTGTTTGAGGTCCTGGTAACAAGATTTATGGTCACAACCAATTATTAATTTAAATGTGACCATAAAATGATGTCCATAAGCATGTAAATATCTAATTTATTAATAATGGCTGACCTTGAACTCTAGCTGCATATTCCTACCCCAGTGCTGCATTACAGCAGTGCTTTCAGAAATGTTGCTGCTGGCAACACTCTTGCCTATCTGACAGAAACAAATATGGCTGCTGCACCCAACCTATAAACAAGGCCAGAAACAAATATGGCTGCTGCACCCAACCTATAAACAAGGCCAGAAACAAATATGGCTGCTGCACCCAACCTATAAACAAGGCCAGAAACAAATATGGCTGCTGCACCCAACCTATAAACAAGGCCAGAAACAAACATGGCTGCTGCACCCAACCTATAAACAAGGCCAGAAACAAATATGGCTGCTGCACCCAACCTATAAACAAGGCCAGAAACAAATATGGCTGCTGCACCCAACCTATAAACAAGGCCAGAAACAAATATGGCTGCTGCACCCAACCTATAAACAAAGCCAGAAACAAATATGGCTGCTGCACCCAACCTATAAACAAGGCCAGAAACAAATATGGCTGCTGTACCCAACCTATAAACAAAGCCAGAAACAAATATGGCCACTGAGACATACACAGTCTTGCTTTAAATGTATTCAACCTTTTGTTTTTTAACTAATTATGATGTGAAGGTGTCATGATAGATTTTATATCATCTTCTACAATATAATGCTTTATTGGTCTTTATCACGGTTTGTATTAGTGAGTAGATCTAAAACATATTCAAAACTAAAACTTTATTACAATGGCATCATATGGGAAAGTTTTATTGAATCGGTTTCCGTTAAATTACTCTACTTTTGGTTTTTTTATTGTGCACCACTATATATTTCTCTGAATCCTATAATTACTTTCAAGCCAGTGTACAGAAATCTAGATGCAGTCCTGACTTTTTCTTATGCATGGCCTTGAAACGCGTCATCAGTGATGTCACATAGACATGTTACATGGTATCCACTGCCAGTCTGTTCTTGACCGTAAAATAACAGCAGACTGGCAGCAGATACCAGCAGTATAGGACTGTAGGACAGCCCCAGTGAAACAACATGGACAAAGTACCATTGCTTAAAAAAGCTTCTTTCTTAGAGAGTATGTTTGTGCCTTCTACACAGTGAGTAAGATTTTGTACTATTTGTATATTTAGAGTAAAAACCTACAACCTGATAATATCCAAGTAGAATGCAGAACCTGTTTAGGAATGCAATTTGTTTGTTTGTGCACAATATAGCATATAATATACAGGTATAAGGTGTGGTATATACAATATGCATACAGTTGTAGCTCAGTTGTTTCTGTCTAAATACTCAACATTTCTATGTGCAGGGCTGAAGGGCACTAAATTGATATATATTTTTTTCAAGTTAGAACTTTGTACAATTCCTTTTACTACTAAAGTACCATAACTAGAAGTAATAGCATGTAGTATTACATAGTTATAAAGATACAATAATATATATGGGACTTTAAAAAACATGCATAAGTATGGGGAAAAAAATCATGGGAATTTTTTTTTATGTGCCAGAAATCTCGAGATCTGAAAACTGTCACTTTATTATTTTCAAAAGCATAACTTATTGAAATATACCATGAATGAGAAGATTTAATTAGCACTTCTAACGTTGTTAGCCATGATTGCAATTTGCAACCTAACAATACTAATGAACATGTACAGTAATACTGGATTAACTGATTGCACGTTGATATGTTCTTGTAGAATGAATTACTGATTTTGTTATGAGTACAATCATTAATCAAATAATGAAACTGAACTTACATTGATGTGAAATGAGTGCAATTGTGAATAAGAGTTGCAAATTGTACAGCATACTTTATCTAAGAAACTCTTAGGATCTCAGGCCAAATTAATGAACATGTACTGTGTAAATTGCATGAGCTGCACTGCTTTTAGATATATTATTTAAGTATATATTTTTATGATTCAACCAAAAATCTTCCTTTTATCAACTAATTAATTATAATATGGAAACCATTAAAACTTTGAAATAATTTTTAAATTACTATTTATTATGGAGTGAAGGACCAGATGATAATGACCTAGTTGTTAGTACTTAACTAAATCAATAGTAGTAGTTGGCTCAGTCATTCAATGGGAAGATCTAAACAATTAACCCTCAACTTCTATTTCTGAAAAAATATTCTGCACTGACATTGGGATTGGTTTTCATGTGAATTTTGCTTAAAGGATTCATTCTAAGCATGGTCTTTCAGTTGAATATTATTGTTTTTTTTATGGTTCTTTAGATTCTACACAATGTATGATGTAATTAAAGGGATGGGGGAATTTAGCCAGTGTATTATTTTACACTTTGTAGTGACATAAATCAGCTGTATGTCCTCTTAAAGGGACAATTATATAATTACAATGTTTTTATTTTATTTATTATGCAAAACATTACAAATACAATTACAATTACAAACACAAATAGGCAAAATATTGCATGTCATTAGTATCTTCCATATCACATGTATTTTCTCTTTTCATGCGATTGCAATTCTGTCCAATGAACTATCCGAAAGCATAACATTGCCAAGACTTAACAAACTTTAAGACGCAAGTCAAGTACATTAAGACACGAGGAGAGGTTCCAAAGAGTCCAAAGCCAGTATATTGTGCAAGACTGGAAACCAAGCTCCCAAAAGTATTTTAATATTTATATTCTATAGCTTTACACCAGAGAGCCCACTTGGTGAGAGAGTCACCCATAACTCCCATATCATACAAGTCTTTCTCCAGAGTATATATAATTACAATTTTAACCATTTAAGAGATTGTGTTGAGAGAGCAAAATATGTTTAGAAAGTTAGAAATATAAACACAAGCTTTTTAACTATTATATAGTTTGAGCCCCCCTCTGTTTAAGTTACAAGGTTCAAGACACCTATAAGTCAATTATTTATTTTATAAAAATACAAAATTCTTTAACAAAGAATTCAACTTCACATGACTGCATGTGACTGTAATATATATATATATATATATATATATATATGTATGTATATATATATATAATGCTTTCTACATAAATAGACACTATAGTGCATTAGGTTTACAAAAAAAAACTTCAGATCAGATAAATTAAAATGATGTAATATCTGAAAACAAGTCAATATATATGTTTCTATTCTTTTTAAAAATATGTAGATGCTCTGCAGCCTAAGTGGCTGCTGCTGGCTCCAATATTGATTAAACTACTTGTATTCGGGCTGCAGTGTATCTAAAGATACAGCACAAGTAGCACAACTTGCTGCCCAACCACTTCACCAATAGTCTTCACTTTGTTTTCAAACTTTGCATACCTTTAACTTTACTTGTAGTTAGGAATATGTCACCAACTGAAAGGACCAGTTAATTCAGCTCAACTTGGAGCACACCACTGTAATGTACTCCTGAAAATATGTTAAAATAATTTTTGAATTTTTGAAATAGGTGCCTTTTTCACAGAAAAATTCATAAATTAAGTTCTGTTTACATGAGAATTTGGCAAGTCACCCAGGAAGCCTTAAAGCAAGAGCACAGAGCAGATCAGAAAGAGGGTTAACCCTTCCCAACTTCATCTGTGCAGGGAGACACCTGCTAGAAACTCACAAATATGCTACTTGTTGGTTAACTGATGGCTGATTACATTCCTGAAAGAGACTAAAACCATCATTATTTCTGTTCATGAAGTTTGGAACGGCCGCTCCCGGCAGATGCTGTAAATCATGGGGCAGTCAGCAGTGTATCTATAAACAAACCTAAGACTGCAAACTTAACTGTTCTTAGTTTATTTAATTTTTTTAAACAGATCACTTTAACATAGAATATTGTGCTCTTTCACTCAATGAAGAGCATTTATAGGGGGGTAAATGGCACTTTAAGCTTTTTATTAAAGCACTACATTGACCCTTTAATCAGTTGAGTCTAAAAGTGGCAAGAATCAACCATGAAACTGGTCACTGTGAAGAACCCTCAATTTAGGCAAAGCTGCTTGATAAATATATAGAAAAAGACTGGCCAGTATTTTTTGCGTTGGAAATGAAATTTCTGAAAACCCATCGTTGTCACTGACTGATCCCTTCTTTGACCTGATTTGTGGTTTCTATGCTCATCTTCAATATGTGCATTTGCTTAGAGCTTTTATATTTATGATATAAAGTTGTCAACCAGATTCCTGCATTATGAACAGTATAACATATCTCACAGTGGTATCCGTCACCTCTGATGCTACTTTAAAAATTGCTTACTTATCAATCTGTAAAAAAAAGTGTCTTCTCAATAATGGCTTCTCCTTATGTATTATCTTCCTTTCTTTTGTAACTTTACCATAAATTATAGTAATTTGCAAGTTAAATAAGGGGCTGAATTGATTTTTCTAAAGGGTCTGTCAAAAGATTCCTTGTGCTACAGTACTATATGTTTGAAAGCCAGCCAGAATGATAATGTAATGAAAAGAGTTTCTTCAGAGATGAGGGCCTCTGTTCGACTCATCCATCTCCATCAATATTGATCTAGGAACATTCATTGTTGGCAAGTAGCAAAGATCTTTTATTTTCTAGGCTTGATTCCTGAATCTTAAGCAGTCACTCAAGTCTACCAGCTATTTCTTAGAGTTTCTTATACTGTTAGATTCAATCGTATCTCTCTTCGAAACAGCATGCAACTTATAGTAGTAGAATTATTTATAGACCATTTCTGTGAAAGTTATTTCTAAATTTAATAAGCACCTGTTTACTTGGCATATAAGAAATGTGGGTCACCTATGGGAATAAGGAGGCGTGCTGAGAAAAGAGCTCTAAATATTTCCATATTAAAATGCTTAAAATTGTAGGGAGATTTTGTTAAAAGAGCACTTTTGACATGTTGAAGAAATATGCTTGAAATTAGGAAAAATCATTTTACAATGTAATACACAATACATTCTCAAATGTATTACCTATTGTATGCAATTATACTGCAACGGAATCTACATGTTGATTTCTGCTGATCAACTTCCTGAAGTAAAAGAACCCTTGCATCTACAGAATGTGAATATGGCAAGTATAATGGGTTAATGCAAAACTTAGTAAATTGCAAAGACACACTTTTCTGAGAAAATAACACACATGAATCATTCATAAAAGAAAATGGAGCCATACTATAAACAATAATTGCATTAAAAATGTAAAAAAAAAAATAAAGGTTGTTTTTTATGTATTTATTGATGCTTTATAAAAAACTACATTTTCTGAAAGCATTTTGTATATTATAAAGCTTCATTATTTTAAAGACTATACAGAAAAAATGGACCACACTTGTGTCTCTGTAATGCCCAGCTTTCAGAACTTTCCGTTTATAGAGATACAGTGGTACCTGGTGGCACGTTCTTCACGTGCAGCTTAACAGCGTGCCTTCATCAGGGCACAGAGAACTGCGCTCTAATGACGCTCTGCGCTCCGGCCTGTATCCCAGCCTGCTTGGCAAGGTAAGGCCCTGACCGTACACAATGCTCTATATGTACAATACACACTACTCTATTCATACAGTACACACTGCTCTACATATACAGTACACACTACAAGTTACACATACAGTCCCTGATGATTTTGGGTGTCCCTGGGCACTCTGGGCTCTGGTCACCCAATATGGATGTGTAACTTGTAGACTGTACTGTACTTTATATGTAGAGCGTTGTGTACTGTATGTATAGAGTAGTGTGTATTGTATGTATATAGTACATATAGAGCATTGTGTACTGTCAGCCCCTTACCTTGCCAAGCAGGCTGGAGCGTCATCAGAGCGCAATTCTCGGCACCCTGATGACGGCACGCTATTTAGCTGACTGCGACGGTCAGGGTCCCGTGGTACCTTGGTACTCCCCACTAATTGGTACCAAATGATAAGAAGTACTTTGCTGAAATATGTCAAATACCAAATTCAATTAGTTTTGAAGCAAACGAGTGCCAAGGTACCACATTAATTATAATCAACTTTTCAATGTATAGTCATTCGAAAATGTGATGATTTGTTGGAAAACCTATGCTGAAAATAACTCTATAACCCAATTTTTGGGCTGTAATTCTTCCCATTGTTTACTATCTGCTTAACTTGCTGGGATAGTGTAACTTAATTTGATCACATAGTAATGGGGGAGCTAGAGAGAAGTGTTGGTGCCCCCTCAGACTCTAGGCTCACAAGCTGTGCTCTAAAGTCCTAATATGAAAAGCCCTAAACACAAGAAGAGACTGCTTAAATTAAAATACTTTATGCTCATGGATTTCATAGCTATGTATTTCTTATATATGTCACAGATGTCAGGTTTTTCTAGACTGATATACAGCATTTTTTCAGATCAAGTTAAACACATATTTAAAATGCGACTAGCTCCTGGTACAAGGAGACACAACAGTGTATTCTGTATTCAGCCTTTGTATTAGGGCCTAATTACACACTATGACCCATCATCCAGTTGGCTTTTCCATTGTATCACTGCTTGTTGTATTGTGTAAGGGCTTGTAGCAGCCCCATGATAAACACATTTGAAGAGCTTTCAATTGAGTCTTAATGCAAGTCATATCAATAGGGTTTAAGATTTGTCTGTGTTAAAAAGATATAAAAGGTTCCTGCATTTTACTAGATATGTAATATACCTACTTTTCTGTACGTTGTTTTATTAAATAGTTATTAAAAGCTCTGTTTTACTACCTGAAATCATGCAAATAGTGCCTGTATGGGTCTGCCCACTGCAGCTTTTGCAAACACACTCTGTAATGCTAGATGTGCAGTATAATCTCCTAGCCTATCAGAGACCATGTCTCCGAAAACATGCTGCTGAGACATGGTCTTTGATAGGCTAGGATACTACACTGCACGTCCAGCCTTATGGAGTCTGTCTGAATACGCTGCAGTGGGCAGACCCATATAGTAACTGTTTGTATGGTTTTAGTCAGAGCTTTTAATTGCTTCTTCATAAAACAAAGTACATGCAAGTAAACAAATATATAGGTATATTACATATTTAGTAAAATCCATAAACCTTCTATATCTTTTTAACTTCATTCCGCCATTAGTTAAATGCTAAGCCACCAATCTCTCTTTTGAAAAGCTAGGTATTGAGCAGCAGATGAGGTATGTTTAAAATATTCAGATCAACACAATTAAGACTCTACCTTGCTCTATTTTATTATTTAAGTACTACAAGAACAATTGGAAATGCCAACCAAAAATCCTTCATCTTGTATTTTGCCAGAAGGGGTCAATCTCCTGCTCTTCCTTTCTTTATCACTTTAAATATCAATTATGCCCAGGAGACTTCCAAAAAAACTATCATCTAAGCAGCTTGCCTTTAATATGAAGCCATTCCAAAAAATGAATGATGTTTTTACAGTAATTCTCCACAACACTTTAAAGTTTGAGGTTAGGAGTGGAAAATCACATGGGATATTTCCCGGAGCTTTTAGACCAAGGCGGTTTACTACCTGTCTATACCTTGTAAAGTCATTTAAAAAATGTTAGAAGTTTTTACTTCAATAATGTTATTAGACAAATAAATTTGCAAACATCAAAGAAGAAACCAGTCTGCAAGAGTGAAATGAAGGATGTGCGCAGCTTGCAAGTTGCTTCGGCACTTCAAAGGGACTGTGGCTTGTTGCTTTGCTACAGTATTCGGAGACGCTGGTGTGATGCTTTATCCTTGATGCTAAAAGCTGGACATTATCTTATAGATAATTATCAAAGGATGAATTCAACCGTGTTTCTGCTGTTTATTTTTTTGTATCATGTTATGCCAAGGCCTCTATTCCTTATGGTTTTTATCAGTCATGAGGTGAGGCCTCTCCAGTCATTACTGATTAAGAGTTACTCTTATGTGTTGGATAAATCTCAAGAATGCAAGATATTTTATGCTAAAAAACATTATTTTATACTTTAAATCCTAAATTAATATATTCATCAATTTTGTCCCCATTCTTTTAAAGTCAGAATTGAAAATGAAACTTAAGTGGACATAACTCAATGAACACGGAAATGAATGTATAACAAACAATTATTTATTGTAGTCATTTCGGGAATTAATATAAAGTAGAAAAAAAGAGATCTAATCAAAATGAAAACCATCAAAATCCGAGATCTCTCAATTTAGTAGTGAGAAATTCCTTACCTTATTGAATACAGTATAGGGCATAATTTTCCCATGTGCTCTATTTGGTAATACTTGATTACTCTTACTTTGAATAAATGACATAAGGATTAATATGCCCGTCTAGTCTAGTCATTCTATTAAGCTTGGGCTTAATAAATTCTCAAAATAAGCTTATACATATGGCAAACTTACTTGTAAGTTGTTCTGCTTATCAATTATATCAACTACCCTTTCTCTTTAGTGTATTCTGTTAACTTCAGTTAATTACCATTTGTTCTTGTATTAAACTTTTTCTCAAAGACTCTTCCTCAAAAAGTCATTAAGTATGTTTGGAGGTTTCCCTGTTCCCCCTCTCCATTATGTTCTTCATTCTGTACATGGGAAGGTCATGAAGTCTTTCCCTTTGGAGATACATTCTCCACAACTGGGGAGTATTCTAGGCGAGGTCCATAGAGCAGCATTAGTACTTTTTCATTTGCTCCTACTAGTTCCTCTTCCAGTGTAGCTTATTTTCCTAAGAGCTTTACTGCAAACCACTATTGATAATACTGGGAATAAAGAATTATGAGACTAGTAGTTTTTATGCAATAATTCTAACTATAACATTTTTGTATATATTAGGTATGGTCTAGCTTAAAGAGACATGCTGTCTCCAATAAGAAGTCGGTTTCAACCTGCAGAAACCTTGTCCTATCTGTTTTTCTCTACATGGAATCATTCCTGACATATTCAGCATTGTGTATGTCGCTCCTTTGTGTTAGTATGTGGCTCAATATACTAATTTGTTTCTCAGAATGCTTAATCAATGTAGAAATGGAATCTAAGCGCATAATAAAATCGTGGCACATTGCTTTTTCCTCTACAGCAACAACCAGGCAGACCTTTAGTTACTAGGGGCCTCATTCTATTACCGGCCGCAGCCGCTGCGGGGCCGCAAGGACCGGCCGCAAGCTTTCCGGCTATTCTATTCCCCTCCGGCCGGGGACTCCGGCAGGCTTGCGGCCGGCGCCTTGCTATCTCTTGCGGCCGCAAGCACCGGAGGAAAGCCTTTGATCTAAAACGTCCGCAAGGAAATCGGCCATAAGAAAAGCCTGGTTGCGATTCTATTGCTCCGGGAACCCTGTCTGCAAGGGTAAAAACGAGCCGCAGCTTACTTGCAGCAAACAGGTCCCGCTAGCACCAATTAAGCACATAAAATAGCTCAAATAAAGCCATCCTGCACTTTGTGGAGTCTATAAAGTGATATTCGGTGTTAGCAAAAATAGCACATAATTACCCTATACTCAAACCCGTAAAATATTTTATTTTTAATATACGTAAAATATCCATGTAAAAAGTCCAGAGTGCTTGGAGCACCTCAGACACGCCCACGCCGCAGCCGGAAAATAAACAGTTAATTTGAACTCGGGTTTGGGCTGATGTGCAAGCTTGAGAGTGGGTTACTACTAATCCTCATGTCCCCCAATATGATCCCTAGCATTTACAGAGCTGTACAGTGCAGGCTTGAATTTATTTTTCCGTTTCAAGATTTCTGAGATTACGGCCGGTTGCAAGATATGCGGCCGGCCGTAAGAGGAGATCCTTGCGGGGCCTCATAATAGTATCGCGAGTTAACAGAACCCCCGCAAGGAATCGCAGCCTTACGGACGATTTACGGCCGGTAATAGAATGAGGCCCTAGGACATTAGAGAATACATTTAGTGATATGGGGACACATATATGTATTCTAACACAGCACAAATAATGTTAAATGTCTCAGGTATGATTTACATTAGAAAAATGCTAATAGAACTTTATTTTGGGATGACAGCCACTTGAATTTCACACTGATATATCTGTAAAGTATCAATGTTCACAAAAGGCTGCATATTAATTGAAGCGTGAGCAGTTAAAGGGATATGTAAGTTTGCTGAATTATGAATGCATCTGATAGAAGATAATTAGTAGAGTATGCAAACATTTTTGCATGGAAAAAAAGATCCCAAAATAAAACATTTAAACACTTACATTGAAGTCAGCAAAATCTCTTGTAATTTCTGACAGTTGAACATTAGGGTTAACACCCTCCAAACCAATGCTAAATTAACATCAAATTTAAAATGATTTGTTTTGGCCAATCACGTTAGCTGAAGCTTTTGAATTAACTCTGGGGTTCGGTTTGTGCTGCAAAGCAGCCTGGGATATGTAGTGTATTAGTGATATGTGCTATGTATTGCTGCTGACCTACAGACAGGAAGCTGCAAGCAACAGCAGGTAATAATGGGTTAATATTGCTCTTCTGGTGCTGCATGCTGATTGGGGGGATCAGATGCCTGTGAAGACGCCCCCTAGAGGTGTCAACATAATCATTAGAGGGAATTTTAGATATTAATAAAAATAAAATGTTTTATGAGATGTGCTGCATACACATATGCTGCGTTTTGCCTAAGGTGTGCAGAATGTATTAATCCATGAAACTTTTATATCCCTTTAAAACATCCTGTTCATGTCTAAGTTAACACATTCAGTTTTCTAAAGCAGAAGCAGTAATAGTGACTTGGATGTAGAGAACAGTGATATGTGGAATTAATAGTACATTACATTGAGAGAGAAGAAAATGTGACATACTTTTAATAATAAATTTCATTTAGATCAAAGCAAGTGGAACCGTTTGGGACAGGTTAATTTATTATTGTCAGTAGGATTTCAGCACATAGTCTTTGGCAATGTAACCCCTCTGCTGCTAGACGTGTCTGCAATATCCTTAATTATCTCTTGTATATTCTGAAGAATTCATAACCTCATGACCATTCATTCAAAAACCTCTTGGTGCCAAACCTAAGGCTCATATATAAGACTGCAATTAATTTAAAGCATTTTGAAATATGTTTCAAGACATCATTAATTGAAAATAGGATGCATACCCGATCTGTGCAGCCTATACTGGTGTGCCATGTATTTACATTTAATTACAGTGTTGCTATTGTAAACTGAATTCTCCCTTTTAACATGAGTTTTTATTTTTTTGTAGTCATCAGACACAAACGACTTGCTGGGACCACCCAAAAATGACAGAACTTTTCCAATCATTAGGTAAGTAATCTGTAATACAGTAATATATAAACATTTGTCTTATAGATTTAAAGGGCCACTGTAGTCCTACAATTTTATAGCATGCATTTAAAAGATCATGTTTTAAACATTACACTATTTGTATGAGAAATTGATCTAGTGTAGAAAAAATTACATTAAATATGAATAGTGTGGAATGTTCTTCTCTCATGTATATGTCAACTTTAACATATTATTTTCCCCATTGGTTTAAAGTAAATCAGATATGAAAGCACAATTAACAGGGTCTCCATTAAAATTGTTATCACTTTCTGGTAAGAGAAACACTTTTTTTTATCTTCATGTCTATTGTTTGTGTTCATTTTCTTCCATTAATATAAGTTATTTTCGATTTGAAGAAAACTTTTATATGCTTAGAACATGCTCTTTTACATATATGACTGAACATTTTAGGCTACAGTGACCCTGTATGTACTGAGTAACTCTTTCTAATCTGATGGTATTCTGTGGCACATGTTTTGAAATCTCTAAGAGTTCTCCAGGCGTTGCAGTTCATTCTGGTATGTGCCCTTTGCATTTAGCAATTTTCTCTTCTTTATGGAAATGTGTTCAATATGTTCTTTTAAATAAAATACATTATAAAGCGCAACAACAAGTTTTAGAAAGCTGAAATGTATACACAGCCTTTAGATTTTTTACTTTTATATCAAGTGCTTCTTTACTAAAGGCTTCCATTTTTTTTTCACTGAGCCTGCTTAAATGGATATGTAAGTGAGCTGGGTTTCAAATGTTTCCTAATAAACCGCTGCTGATTAGTAGAAAAATATATAATATATTGAAAAG
This sequence comes from Discoglossus pictus, assembly GCA_027410445.1. Taxonomy (NCBI): domain Eukaryota; kingdom Metazoa; phylum Chordata; class Amphibia; order Anura; family Alytidae; genus Discoglossus; species Discoglossus pictus. The sequence continues at coordinate 115,702,602 of CM050165.1, read as the reverse complement.
TTGAATGTACTTACATATTTATATGCTATCTACTGATATGTGGATGTGCACACCCCTAGGAAGCTTACATAAAGTGTACCCTGCAGGGTACAGTGTGTGACCTCTAAAGGAAATGATGGTTGCTGGGGTCACCGCTGAAATTGAGACAGGCAGAGAAAAAAAAAACAGTCAGCAACTGCCAGATTGTGATACAAATGTTTCTGTCTTTACTTCCTCATGATTGGCCAAAACAATTTTTCAAATTGTTTACCAGTTTAGCCTGGGCTTGGAGGGTGTTAACTCTAAGTTTCAACTGACAATTACAACAGAAATTAAAATATATTTTGCTAACTTAAAGGTAAGTGTTTAAAAGTTTATTTTGGTATTTTTTCCATGCAAACATTTTTTTTCATACACTACTTATTCTCTTCTATCAGATGCACTCATAATCAAGATCACTTACATATCCCTTTAATGCAGCTTCTGTCTTAACAGGACATGTCCTTTTAAACTAATAAGCATTCCATTAGAGTTAACCAATGTACTGTCAGTGGTATATGCCACCTTCCCATCATTCAGATACAAGTTTCCTAGGTATGCAAAGTCTCCTTGCCCATCGGGAAATTGATCACAGGAAACCAAAATGGTAGATTTCACAGTAGCATATAAATGTAATACATTAGAGGTGTTTTTTATATTTTATAAAACAGCAAATAATAAGTAGAGGAACATTTCACACCTCACATGGCAAAGTAGGTAAACATAATTCATGTGCTTGTGCAAATAGTGTTGAGGGGTCTTTGGTTTCTCTTCTATTGGTGTGGCTGGTGGAAGACACTCCTTTCATGTGTTTAGATGATCTTGAAGTAAATCATTAATTTGCTTTTTAAAAATATATTTTCTTATTGAGTTAACAACTACACAATAGAAAATTCTAACTATTAGACGTTTCTTCAGCAGTAGCTCACAGGAGGACCTGAGGGAATCTGTTATTTATACAATTTTCTGAATGTTACTGAGCTATCAGCATAGCAAAATATTTGAGGCTATCTTTCATCATGTGCCAATCTGCTGTATTGTTGTATTTCACCATGGCGAATACAATCAATTACCTTGTTTCGGGACTTTTTTAAATACCTGTCACATTGTATTTATGCAAATTACTAGTGAAATAATATAAATGTTATTTTTGTATTTACATTTTTTTAGGTGACCTAAACAACGTTCGATTCTCTGCCTATCGCACTGCCATGAAGATCAGAAGGCTACAGAAAGCGTTGTGCTGTAAGTTTTCATATATCATAATGATGTGTATCTAGAAAAAAAATATTCCAGTTAATACAATACTCATTATATATAAAGTTTCCCTCATTACTAAGGTACCCTTCACAGTAGCTCAGCCAAAGTTTGTCCTAAATAAAAGCAAGAATTCCCGATACTCACTCACTCTTGTTAAAGGACCACTGTACAATGAAAAGAAAAATGTTTGAAAACTTTAAGCATGATAAAACAGGGAAAAAGTAATTCAATTTTAAATAAAAAAAAATATCATGCCTCTGTGGGCACTGGAGGCATCCATGATACATTGGTGAAAGTTGTGTGTGTGCAAGCTGTGTTTCCATTTCTGGAGGGCAATTCTTGCATTTCCTGATGGAAGCTACCTGCATCTATGTGAGGGAGATGGATGGTGGTCCCAGGTCTTATTATATAAAAAAGCCTTCTGATTTTGCCACCCTCTCTTCACTTATACAGTATATATATATATAAAACACACACTTTTCTGGACTCCATAAAATGTCTCTATATCCATGGCTTACACAGGTGCTAATGTTGTTAGTCTATTACATTCTCTACAATCAAGTGCTTTTTTATGGAAGTACAGTGATCCTTTAACATCAAGTCGAGACAACTGGTCCTACTTAATGTGACACTGTAATAGTAAGTTAGGACCTTTTAAAAGAATATGTTGCATTTAGCCTAACACAAACCATATTACCCTATTCCTTGTGCTCACCTCAAGAGGTTGCCATGTTAATAGCTCTCACTCTTCCCATCCCTCAGTGTCACTGTGTGCTGGGTATCTGTGGGCTGCAAGCTATGAAACTTCATATTGCACATTGTAATGCAGGAGTCAACACCTAAAACAAAGTTCTGACCACTGTAATCATATATTTGCAGTGTGCTATACATGTGATAGTAGGCAAACTGTTTTTTTTTATTAAAAAAACATAAAATAACCATTTAATTTATTAACTTTTATATGTTTATTTTTACTGTGATTGTTTGGATTTTACAGGCTTTCTTAGAGGATACTTGCAAAATAGTTACATTTCTTTTTGTTCTCTTGTAATGATAATAAGGATTGTCACATTTTAATTGTTGCAGCTGAATAGCTTCCATTACTGCTTTCAAGGTCTCCTCCCTCCTGTAAAAAGCCGAAACAAAAGTCTTAGCCCCCAATGAAGCATAATTTCAAATATAATTAGTGAATTCAAAACTGTATTTTTTGGTTTACTTTCTAAAAATATATTTGGACATTCTTCCGAGGAGTATGGTATAAATTGTGGAATAAATTTACACTTCCAAGCTTCCTTTTATCAATATAAATAGTGCACAATAGCTACAACCCGTTTTAGAATAGATTAACATTTTAGACTCATGTGTTATATATAAGCATTTTTTTATGTATCTAATAACATATTTACTGTGCTATGTAGAACAGTGACCCCAAGGTGGATGGGTTTTATTTTAGATGTGAGAAGATTTTATTTATGTCTAATTCTTACCTGGAAATGCTCTAACACTAGTAAGATATTAAATAATAATAAAAAACAAACAGTGGACATTTATATAAGGTGCCTAAATGGCTGACTGGGATATCATTTCATTATAGAAAGTCAGCTTGATTTATTAGAAAGTACAGTATAATCATATTCGACTGGTAGGTTTTACCACAAGAAAATCATTTTCTCAGCTTTTATTATTCTGTAATTATTGTGTGATGTTTTAGGAATCCTGTTTAATCTCCCAAGGACAGGCAGCTGATATTTACTAAAGCCACAATCCAATTTTATTTTATGAAAGATAATAATTGGGTTTAAAAAATGTCCTAGTATCAATAAAAAATTCAATTATGCAACCTAATAGATTTAATGTTTTCATCTATGTGCTGCCATGTTTCATGTTCTTCATCTCTCCGCTGTCCATCTGTGTCTTTCTCTCTCTTGTGTAATGTGCCACGCTAAGACGTGGGTGGAACTTCAAAGAATCACATTAGAAAGTGTGTGAAAAACATAATAATTTTAATGAGAAAAGTCAGGTTTTCTTATGGTTTTACTGCTTCTGCATACATTGTGCTATGATTAAATATTGGCTACAACCAAGAGGATATGCAGTGGGTTTCTTGAGGATTCTCTTGCAATTTTTCCTAAATATTACATGCCTTGTTGTCCTGCAAAAGGTATATTTATTACATTTTAATATGCAAATTGACAATATATATTGAATATAAAATATAAGACGTAAATATAATAGTCGGAGACTCACTTAAAACAGAAGTCAAGGTTGCAAAATAAGCAGTGTTGGCGTTGTTAATAACCTGCTGGAACATGATACAATAATAAAAGATAGAATTTTAGAGAGAAAAAAGGAGTGATATACATAAGAAGAAAAAGATGAATCCATAGATAAGAATTAAAAGTTGAGTGAAAATGTAATGTACTTATCTGTTTAATGTTCAATGCAAGTTGGCTTGTTTGATCCAGATGCTCCTCTGCCATTACAGAGAAGACTTAGCACTTTTTATGTGTAAACAGCATCAAATCAAAGCTTTAGCCAAAAAATATCATTTTAAAACACAGATCACCTCATTAATTACAGTTGCTGTACCCATCCCACCTCTATCATTGTCCTTAGCATAACTGAAAGGAATTGAAAGATGTCAACATTATCCAAGCCTTAACAAGACAGTCTAATCAATGTTATGTCAGAGTTGACATATTTTGCTTCACTAAAAAAATAAAAATAAATCGTTCACAAAGTGTGAGCATTTCCTGATTTAGGGCCATATTAATTTCCAGCCTCGTAAGTCCTACGTGCTTCAAATTTGACAGACTTACGTTGCTATTAAATTACAAAGGGCTGCGTGATACGAGCGTAAGACGCTATCTTGTAAACAAGGTTGCGGCCGTCAGGCTTGCGTGTTAACACGCAAACAGTTAATCAATCTCGTAGTTACGGGTTTAGATGGAGCCAATGGAAAGAGGGATCGTAAGCGTTACGTCATTGAAAAAGGGGAGGGTAGATTTCCAAGTACTACGTTCTTCAAATCCAGTTTGTGATCGGTCCGACAGGCCAGAAATAATATATAAATGAGAGAAGAAAGAGACACGCGTCTAAAGCTAGTAATGGACCATATGGTGGCAACTATAATCTTGTGCAGTATTGGAGTGAGGAATAAATTGCAGGTACACAAAAGAGTAAAAGATAAAATATAACTTTTATCGAATAAATTAATAATACACAGTATAGATAAGGTCAAATAAAATAATTGTATGCAATAAAAAGGTCAGTCAGTGCGCAGTCAAGCAATCAGACGTTTAAGCATAAATAAGTGATAGAACACGCTACCTCTTGTGTAACCATAATTTGTATAGGCAAAAGGACAATGCACTTATAATCCGCAGTATGGTAAAGCACAAAAATAACTCACAGGCTCTTAAAATAAAGATGGTTAAAATAAAATAAAAAAATGTCTAAAAGTGGAGTCACTGAAACACAAAAGGAATAACTTTTTTTAAAAAGTTTAATTTTAACAATCTACAAAGTGTTCATCTATCTTTTGATGCATCCTGACTCATGGACAACTGCTGAGCTATTCAACTGCTGTCCAATTGATTGATACAATCACAGACATATAGTTTAGTGTCATTTTTAGTGCTGCAGCTAGCAGTATTAAAGTTAAAGCCAATGGTTGTTCTCACGTGACACTTACTTTCTGATCCGAAGAAAATCTTTTTCCTATTATTTTGCAAGTGCCTTTATGTGCTTAGATACAGAAAATCACAAAAGACCTTTCAGATGAGGAGAGAACATACGGCTATTAGAAAATAATCTTTCATATAAGTAAAATCACAGCATGGTCCTGCACATTCCGTTTATGGGAGATATGAGGCCAAAGGAAATGCCTAAGGCATGTGTGCTTGGTGCTTAATACACAGTACACTAATATTAATGGTGTGGAAAGATGTTCTGGGTGATATGGAAACTGAACCCAGAGCGGAAAGTGTTTAATCAGACAATATTTAAGGGAAAATCTTCCAATTTCTATTCCAGATGCTTTTTGGTGGCATGTGCCATGTGTTAGAACCGCTGTAGTCCTACATTTAAGTATGTTTTATTTAAGTATGCTTAGAAGAACTACAATCAACAAAAAAACACAAGCTTTATTTTTTAATCTATCATATATAATTCGTTGTGGTAATGGCGAGTTGTTGTCACGCAATGTTAAAAGTTACTGGCTTGCGCATGCGCAATGAGCGCAAAAGGCTCATCGTGAGGCCCGAAAGTTATAGGTTTGACAGGGGCTACAATGAGCACCAAGGAGCACAGAGGGGGGAGAAAGGCAGAGGTAGAGGGGGAAAGTGTGTGTGGGGGGGGGGGGGAGACACAGGTGTGAGAGAGTGGGGGGAAAGAGACACAGGGGAAGGAGATAAGGGGGGAAAAAACCTGCAATGAACGCCAAAGGCGCAAAAGTTGCAGGTTGCAAGGACGGAAAGAGAGGGGGGAGTGGCTTGCAATGAGTGCCAAAGACCCGCAAGGTAGAGGGGGGAGAACCTCGCATTGTGTGGCAAACAGCATTGCCAGGTTTTCAAATTTTATTGCCGTTATTTTTGACAGTCGCTAGTTATATATAATGATTCGACAGTGGAAGCTACCATTTCCAGTCTGCTGATCTGCTTCTGCAAGTGTCAGGAGCCATTGAACGCTTTCCTTATGCTAGACTGGAAATATTAAAATGACAATGCTTTCAGTAGTACTAATAGAAATCATATATAGAAGAACACACCCTGTTTGGAAAGCTGCCAAAAAAGGGAAATGGAAATATTATAGAATGAATGAATAATAAGATTGTGTTTTTACCTTCTAGGAATATTTTGCTGATTAACACGTATAAAAAAACCCCCCAAAAAACATCTAGTTAAAATAGGACTACATAAATTCCTAATTTCTCTATTATGTATTTAAAAAAAATATGATATGTAAATGTTACAAAAGCTTTTGCATAGAAAATTAGTAATCTAACTCCATGGGTCTTTACAATTTGTATTAATTGTTTGCACCCACAGCAATGTGATCTATAAAACACATCTGCTAAGTATGTGCACATTAAGTAGTAGGGATGGTTGGACCCAGTCACAATCTCTGCTCTCTGAAGGGACTGTAATGTACAGTGTAAGGTATCTGTTCGATAAGATTAGGAAGAACAGAAAGCATGTGAAATAAAAGCTACTTTTGTTGCTTTACTTAAATGAGATCTGTAGGTAATGTAGTGTAACATTATTTCTAAACTCAAGAGAATGCAGAAAAACATAATTCTGTTTGCCATTGCATTTTAAATTGTATTCACATGGATGTTTTCTCTGGTCTTCTTGTTCAAATCTATATTGTGTAAGTAATAACAATCTTTTGTCTTTACTACAAGCTTACACACAACCTACATATTAGCTGAGCATACTAGGATGAAATATTGTGAATATGACTTACAACAATCCCATTTACAGTTTTCCCATATGTACGTTATGCTGTTTGAAAGATCTAGACCTGATATGTATCATATTGTATCTATACCTGTAATTTGCTAGTTATACCCACTGTACTTTTATTCTACTTTATATAAAGCGCTACTGAAAACAATGGTGCTTTCCAAATCACTAATATAGTTTCTAAAGAATGTGTAACACTCCAGAAACTATTTGTTGCGCAAGGGACAGAGAGGGGCAAAGGGACAGAAAAGGGGAAAGAGACAAAGGGGGAAAGATACATAGGGGAGGGAGGAGGGGGGAAAGAGACAGAGCGGGAAAGGGACACAGGGGGGGGAGGGTGGGGGAAGAGACATATGGGAAAGGGCGAAAGGGACACATGGGACAGAGGCAGGGGGACAGGGACACAGGGGAGGGAGGAGGGGAGAAAGACAAAGGGGATAGGGGGAAAGAGACACCGGGGAAGGAGAGGGGTAAGAGACACAGGGGAGGAAGAGGGGTAAGAGACACAGGGGAGGAAGAGGGGTAAGAGACACAGGGGAGGAAGAGGGGTAAGAGACACAGGGGAGGAAGAGGGGTAAGAGACACAGGGGAGGAAGAGGGGTAAGAGACACAGGGGAGGAAGAGGGTTAAGAGACACAGGGGAGGAAGAGAGGTAAGAGACACAGGGGAGGAAGAGAGGTAAGATACACAGGGGAGGAAGAGAGGTAAGATACACAGGAGAGGAAGAGGGGGAAGAAACACAGGGGAGGAAGAGGGGGAAGAAACACAGAGGGGGAAGAAACACAGGGGAGGAAGAGGGGGAAGTGACACAGGGGAGGAAGAGGGGGAAGAGACACAGGGGAGGAAGAGGGGGAAGAGACACACGGGAGGAAGAGGGGGAAGAGACACAGGGGAGGGAGGGGGATAGAGACAAAGAGGAGGGAGAGGGGGGGAAGAGACACAGGGGAGGGAGAGGGGGAGAAGAGACACCGGGGAGGCAGAGGGGGGAAGAGACACAGGGGAGGGAGAGGGGGGGAAGAGACACAGGGGAGGGAGAGGGGAGGAAGAGACACCGGGGAGACAGAGGGAGGGGGGACACCGGGGACAGTGAGGGGTGAAAAGACAAAGAGGAGGGAGAGGGGGGGAAGAGATACCGGGGAGGGAGGGGGGACACCGGGGAGAGTGAGGGGGGGAAAAGACAAAGAGGAGGAAGAGGGTGAAAGAGACACAGGGGAGGGAGAGGGCGGGAAAGGGACACAGGGGAGGGAGAGGGCGGGAAAGGGACACAGGGGAGGGAGAGCGGGGAAGAGCCACAGGGGAGAGAGAGGGCGGGAAAGAGACACAGGGGAGGGAGGGGGGAGGAAGAGACATGTGTAATATTATACCGTCATTTCTGAAGGGTAAACGACTAGTAAAGAGAAATAATAATTATAGCCGTGAAACCATAGTAGTATCTGTAGTCTGCTTACCTCTCGAAGGGCAAGCAAATTTACAAAATGGCATTACATTATATTTCTTCATAGGCGAACAAGGCACATCCAGCAATAATGTTTGTGACACTTAATAAATTAAAGGCTGCATTTTTATAGGGGACGATTACCTCATTTTATTTCAAAAGGGTACTAGAGACTCAAACTGCAAAGGTTCTCTGGATTGGTCAAAATAACCCGAAACTGGAGCAGGCTAGCAGGGCTGATCAACCAGCTCATGTCTCTCTATACAGAGCCTGAAGGTGAGGTTTTTGTCTCGAGACCAGATCACCCCAGGATAGGGAAAATGTTGGGTCAAGTCTCAAACCTGGCCATCTTCAAAATATATTTAAGGAAACTTTAGTGCTCTTGGGAAATACCACAGATCTTCCCAAGAAAGGTGCATTATAATAGGTTTTATTTATGTTCATATAATAAAATAATGTATTTCTCCCAAAGATACTGACATGTTTAGCCTTGAGTGTTTTACTACATTGTTGCAAGGATGAATTTAATCAGCAGCCATGTTAACCATGTAACAATGTTGCAGATAATTGGGAACAAAACATATCCACAAAATAAGTTGGAAATAAACATTTGCCATATTTCTCTTTTTCCACAATGCTATCGTAAGTATCGTTTAATTTAATGGAAACTGTCAGTAGTAATAATTATAACAATAACCCCACTAACAACTTAGTTAAGCCTTAAAGGGCAACTTACCTTACTCCTAATGCCCTTGTCTATATGATAGAGCAGGTAATTTGTAATGTGAAAATTTAGTCTATATCTTTATCTTTATAGTCTTTATCTTTTATTCTAATGTGCAGCTTTATATGTAGCATTGTAGCTCAGTGTTACCTTGTTTTGCACCAAAGAAAAAACAAGCAGGCTGTGTAACTAATCAGCACATCAAAGCAGCTAATTAGCATTCAGAAGGTGCTCATTTGTTTAAAAATGCCATACAACCAATGCTGAATATCTTGAGAATGATTTACTTAGAATAAATTGTTTTTACTCTTTAAAAAATAAACTAAAATCCTCTTGATTTGGGGGTGATACTGTTCCTAAATGTCAAGCTGTTTAAGTAGATAGAATGGGCAGACTAAAGGCTATCCTGAGGTTTAATTAGTCACTCTGTTTATTTAAATAGAATGAGCAAACTAGCCTTTCGGTAGTTATCTGCCATCAAGTCTGTTTCATGTCTGCTTGAAAAACTAATGGGACATTGCTTCTGGGAGAGCACCTGCTAGAAACAGCAGCAGATGTGAAGGTGGATGGTTGTTTCAGTTTGGAAATGGATGTTTCTTATAGAGATGCAACATAAGGCTTCACTACACCTATGACCTGTGAAATCTTCACGGAATTGCAGTGAGAATAAAATGACCTGTTATTAATGACTCTGACCTAGTAAGGGAGAACCTGGTCTCTGAATTCAAAAGATGCTTGTATGACCTTGGACAAGTCACATAAACTAGTTTGCCAAATATAATATGTATTTGTATATTGTAGTGTTTTTCCAATAAATTAATGGATGAAAAGTCTGCATTCAATAATATTATATATTATTAATTTTTAATTACAGTATTACAGACATTGAGGCATTTGCTAGCAGCTAATAGAATAGGGCTCTAACGCATACATTTGGCTGCGAGTGGTTTTTTCTTCTCTAAATCTTTACATTGACTCAAGCTCGTAACTTACCTCCTAAAGCCTAAACTCGTAAACCCTGCCTTTTTAAGCAGGATTTCAGGAGGCGTGATCATATGATCTGACAATATTTAAGCAAGATCGTAATTTACTTCTTAAATACAGTGAATACTAAATGAGACCATCATCATGACGTCAGTAAAACGTAAGACGCAATCTACAATCAGAAGCTAAGAATTAATTAGTGATAAAAAGTGGCAATTTGCCGATCAGGCTCGCAATCTAGCACTCTAGAAAATACATTCAATCATCTGTTCTAGTCCATGTGGGCTTCATGATATGTATTAACCCCTTGAGTCCCGGGATCGATATTACGCAGAGTGTTGTGCAATTATTTCCAATGTTTAATTACTGTTACAGCTCTAATAAGTGTTTAAAAAAGCCCTTGCGCGTCCTATTTAGTACTTGTAATGTTTTTGACAGAAAAGTGATACTTTTTTCAGTTGCGGGTTAGACTTTACTTGCGAGCTAGAGCTACAGGTCTAATAGAATATCGATTTTGTTTAAGTTTAATTAGTTAGCGATTGTAATATTCGAGCTGTGCTAAAACCAGTTGTGTTCAAAGGCCGGTTTTGCGTCTTTGGTTGGCTTGTAGTGATTGTGGGCGGGTAACTCGTAATCGGATTGCCCGTAGCTAATAGAATCTGTGGCCATATTGGGCAATAGGATAAGGCCAACAGTGTATAAAAACTAAAATACAATGCTACATGTTTTGCTCTAAAATGCTGCTATATATCTTTTATAGAATCATTTTGTCCAATTTACCATATGAAGAGTGTTTGGTTGCCAATTAGAAAATACTTTCTGGTACCCAGTCACACGGACACAAGAAGTTTTAAGATGACATTTTAGTTTCTAGTACACAGATTTGTCGTGTGGGATATTTGAATGGACATCTTATACGAATATAAAAGTGCACATGGACATATAGAATTTAAAAGAATTTAAAAATGTTAATTACTGATTACTTGTTGATTCATTTGCATATGGTTGTGCGTTTATACAAAAGCAGTTGTAAACAATAAAATCTGTTTTTGTTTGCAAAATAAAACCTGAACAGATGCAAGAACAGATGCTTGCATATAAACATGCCTATAAACACACACTTATTATATAACATAAGCTTTATTATTTATCACATAAACATACAGAGACCAAAATACCTAATTCACAGAGACATATATATCTTTATGTATATATATTTATTGGGTGCGTATGCAGAGATCGCATTCTCAGAGCAGCATGAATTTTGTGAATCCCGGAGCAACTCACTGAAATCCACTTATTTAACAATTGTAAAAGTAATTCTGTGGAATAGTACAGCTGACTCCATTTCTAGACTTTTATATTGGGATTTCAAATTATGATATTTAGTATTGTCTTGTATATTTCCACCTGCAGTAAGAATACATATTTCGCTCTCATATAGTCCTTTTACTGTAAACAGCTGGACATTTTATTTATCTTAGCAAAAAATACCTTGTGTTCAGCTCAAGATCTGTTCTTCATTCAAGGTGAGTCTGTCATGGCTCCACGTTTTTAATGTCTTCAGTGATGGAAAGACTCACTGAAGAAATTAAGCTTGAGCAAACAGTAACGTTTGATCTGCTCATGCTGTCCAAGCATCTTATACAGGAAGCGTCACCTATTTGAATATTGAGTGCAATTGCAAATGTATGACTAAGTGATACTACAGAAATACCTTATCCATATGCTTGTACTGGAAACGTACAAAATAACGTATATGACCGTCAACTAGTCACTCACCCAGCCCGTACTACGAGTTCTGGGGTCGATGAAATAATAGAAGATTCTTGAATGAGGTTGTAATAATAATAAACTGGATGGTTTGTCCTGGGTAACTTACCATTCCTTATAGATGACTACATAAACTGAAAGACATAGTGCGAATATACTAAAGGGTAAAGAATTGAATGTTCTTGGATATGTCAAATCATATTATATGTGGCCTTTAGGATAACATAGGAAAGGATAGGTTTTTAAACACCTCACCCTTTTGTACAAAATGGATTGTTATGCAGTATTATACACTAGTACATATTTATAACTAGTAAATTGCCCATTAAAAAAATGACGGGATTAAAATGGTAAGGCTGGCAATGCTGTTTGCCACACAATGTGAGGCTTTTGCTCCTCTGAGCGCCTTTGGTGCTCATTGCGAGCCTTTCCCCCCTGTGTACTACAACTTTCCTTGATTTGCACTGATCACCTTTGGCGCTCATCATGAGCCCCACGATGAGCACCTTTGGCACTCATTGCAGACTAAGTCGTGCGCGGTCGACGGCTCGCCTCACTTCGCGAGGCTCGCAAAGAGCGACCAACATTGTAAGCGTTCCGGAAAATGACAACTATTCTAGTGATTGCTAGCTCTTTTAATCATCAATATTGTATATGCATAATATATCATATAGTTGTACTGAGGTATTCATTGGGATAGGTATTATGGATATTGGAAGCATTTATATATAATACTTCTTGTTCAAAAAGCTTATTCATAAGCCCCCTCATCACCTGAGAGCTCATCTGTGTATCTGGCTTTAAGTCACCGCTATTCACAATGGCAGCTCTTATGAGAGAGAACATAAAGAAAAGGAGGGCTTCAGAAGGTTAGAATCTGTTAGTCTGCAGACTGTAAATTTGATATGACCATTACATCAAGGATGATGATAATATGGAAACCAATTTTAATACTTCACATAAAGCAAAAGCATTTTTCTTACGAGTACCTTTTAAGAGTAAGAATGAAATGAGATTGTGCATTTATAGAATGGGAGACAAAAGGAGAGAAGGAAATATTGAGGTGGAGGATAACAGGGGAGAGCAAAATAGAAGAACATTTCATTTGTAGTGTTTTCTAGGTCTCATAAATGGTTCCAGAGTACTTGACACTCCATTTGCACTATTTTTTTTTTTTTTTAAATTTCTGAAACAAGCACAATAATCTAATCTGTCACATATCAGGAGACAGCAGAGGCCTGATAAATCACACTAGCATATTATCCTGTAATTTGTTCGTAAACCTCTCCCTATAGTTTTATCTTGTTGGTCCCTTTAGGATTGTAGCAAATCTCGCAGTTTACAAAATGTGTTAAAAGCCTCAGTGAGAATGCATTTACGCCTCTTGCAGAAAGTACATTGGATAGTAACTTTCCTTAAGTCACCAAGAGAACTATTAAGTGTTTTTATGTGTTAGAAGTAAGCAAATAACCTGTGATCAAATGCTGCCAAACCTATTCCAAAAGCTTTTGCCCTCTTCAGCCACTTGCTTTTTATTGTAGGAGCATTGTGATTTATGGCTTTCACTAGACCTGTCCAATCACATTACCATAAGAGAGTGACATTTGTAATTTAAATTCAGTACTGACACAGAGCCAAACTAACCCGTCTGCTTGATGGAGTTCCAGGCGCGCATACTGTTACTGAGAGAAAATGCCAAAATAGTGGTGCTATTCCCTGCTGAAATCTCAATACGGAGAGAGAAACTCATCGTTGTGAATGACATTACCTTCACATTTTCTTCTCTCCTGCCATTAAGAAAATATCCAGTATTTGCATTTAGGAAATGCAATCAATCTCTAGAGTAAACATTTTAAGAAGCGGTCTTAATTAGCCCGCTGAGGGAATCTTTTGCATACATTCATCACAGTATAATATACCTTTTATACCAATGTACATTTTAACAAATCATTTTATTAGGTGAGTTTTCCTTAACAACTGCAATTTTCTACTGTTGATCAGAAGTATGTCTGGTGTCATACTAATATAAAATCCTTATAAAGATATTCATTCGTTAAATGATTGATAACTTAAATATTACTAATCCAAAGTGACCGACCTTTATCATTTAGCAATAGAAACAACATTTTGTTAAAGAATTCTAAAATAAGAAGAGGATAAATCTATTGATAAAACATCTGTTTAGTCAATGCTGAGGCGTTCTAGCAAAACTTTTCTCCAAATGACTGCTTACAAATTGGTGAGGGTCTTGGCAGTGGACAATATGATTGGTGGAGCACAGTGAATGTTCTGCCTGTTGTTTACAACTGCAAAATGCTGTGATGTAATTCTTAATATAGTCTGTGCACATCTAAAAAATAAACCTAGTCTCTAGGTCATGGGCAAGGGCTAAATGTCCATGTTGCCCTGGATGTATTGGCCCAGGACATGTACAACATTTGAACTGCACCAAGAACTTCACTACCTTTCATATTTACCTGCTCCAGACGGGACAGCATCATGCATTAAGAAACACTGAGCTCAAATTGCTTTTTAATAACTAAACTTCATAATGGGCAACATATTTTTAGAAATCAAAAAAATAAACACAACCTTTATATTTTTATCGTTTATAACCTATTATCATTCTTTAGGACAGGGTTCCCATTTATTTCAGATGATTCTCTTAGCTACCTTCTCTGATCTCCTTGTAAACCAACGCAATATCCATTAGTCCTGTTAAAAACGCTGACATAATTTTTTTTTTTTAATTAAATGTGTATTGCAAACTACTAGAATTTGTTGGATCATAACAGTTGATCTTTAGCTTCAAAATAATCCACATATTAGAGGCGCTAGCTAACAAGTAGAGTACTGCATGGGTAGACCAAGCACATTTTGATTTCTCTCACTTGATGAAGAAACCTTTGGGAATTTGAAACGTCTGTTGTCCTCTAAAAGGTGTTACTTACTACAAGACTCTTACTACAAGAATTTCAATAACTATTTTTATCTATAGGAAAAATCTTAATATTGGTAACTACATGACTAAGTTTATTAAAGGGAATGGGCTATTTTTTTTCAAAGCAAAGCAGTAATCTTGTATTGTTGTAAAAAAATCCCATAACATTTTTATTTAAAAGTAAGATTTTTTAAATCTTGTGTTGAAGAAGCTGACAGCCTAATAAGCTGTTGCCTTCAAGCTCCACAGACAGATTTCCAAAGTAGACTTATGCCATGTCAGAGAAACCAGTTGTATAGATAACCATTTTGTAAGCCCTATGAAGTTGAGCAAATTGAATATATATATCAACAGCTTTATTAAATTGCGATTCAGCCAATTGAATAGGGCTCTATATAAGCACAGAGCATATGTTTTTTTATAGAAGTTTTTAGTTTTCTGTGCTTATATAGAGCCCTATTCAATTGGCCAAATCGCAATTTAATAAGGCTGCAAATCTGTACTTGTGTTATTTAGCAGTGCACAGAAACTAGGATCTCTTCTCAAATTCTGATATGCTGCCATATTACATTTATCAGTGATATGAAATCTCACCAAACATACAGACGCAGCAAAGGTAATTATACCTGCTGTGAAAATGTATCGTACCTGTCCTTTTTACATCAGTCTAATGGTTTATATAGCAATGTACGATAAATCTACTGTAACAGAGGAGATGAGGTACATAGGCCAAAAGCCTTGTGTATTGCAAGTCAGTTCAAGGCTCATACAGCAGTTCAGGACATGATTTCCTCCATACAGTCCAATTTCGGTAGATGTGTGTATAATGCCACATTTCAAAAGGGCATTAAATGCTGTAAGTTCACTATATCCATAATCAAACTTTTGGTGACAGGTAAATGCTCCATCAGTTGCACAAATAAATGTTTTTTATGTGCATTTTAATTTTGTCCTGATACGTCTGACATGTCTGTAAACATAGACTGAATCGACCACTTTTATAATGCAAAAATTCAAAGAAGAGCATGAGTATTAATGGATTTAATGACATTGACTACTATAGTATTTTTTATAAAAAGTAGAATTCATGAACAGGACATCGTGATTTGAAGTTGTAGAGTAAAATATTTAGGGTTCATTTATAATAAGACGTTCAGTATATGTGTACTAGGCTTCTAACCAAAATAGTAAGGGCAAAATAAATGTATTCAAGCATCCATGCTATGTCTATTCCTCTTTTCTAAAGGCTTATTAAAGGGAAACAACACATAAGCACAAACTACTTTATATGTGTAAAGGTGTTAGCACTTTTATTGCATTAAGACATCAACATATTAGATGTGAGCTGCTGAAGAACAGAGAACATGAATGTAAAATTATAATTTAGACCTGCAACTGTTGATAGGCTTATGGAAAGTTGGCCCAATTAACTCCGCAATCTAAGGCCCTCATTCAATTGCAACTTGGCCAATTGAATAGGGCTCTAAATAAGCACATAACATATTTTTTTAAAGACGTTTTTAGTTAGTAAACATCTATCCAAAAGCAAGGTTTTCACTAACTAAAATCTTCTGTAAAAAAATATGCTATGTGCTTATTTAGAGCCATATTCAATTGGCCAAATCGCAATTGAATGAGGGCCTAAGTGTCTAAGGGTGGCTTCTAGTCTCTAGCAGTAACTCCTTCATATGTGTAAACTAGGCAAGATCTGTGTCTTTTACATAGTTATTTTTTCCCTAAGAGTAGTCTTTATTTTATAAAATAACCATAATTATAGATGGCACCTGCACTTAAGCCAAAATATCTAGACAACAAAAGTAATCTGACCTATTGGTTCTTATCTGCTATCAAATCTATTTCTTACACTAAGCCTGTTAACTGTCATAATTTAATATTATATTACGTTTAATATAAGCATATGTTTATGAGCATATGTAATGTTTTAAACCAAGTTTTATCATTAATGCTGATTTGCATCTATACATTTTGTCTTTTAGTGGATCTGCTGGAGTTGAGTGCCACTCACAACGTCTTCAAACAACATGAGCTCACTCAAAACCACCAGTTGCTCTCTGTCTCTGAAGTTATTAGTGTGCTCACTACCACATATGATGGTCTGGAAGAAAAACACAAGGAGCTGGTGAATGTACCTCTCTGCGTCGACATGTGTCTGAACTGGCTGCTGAATGTCTATGACACGTAAGTTACGTTCCAATTTCATGTGAAATTGCACATATTGTCCATCACACACAACCATGTATACAATCCCACAGGACATTGCTTCTCTTTACCAGGTCACTGCATTTCTGACCTTTCTGAATTGATTCTTTAGAGACATTTCAGAAACTGGAAATAAAATGCATTCATTCAAGTATAGAACTGGGAATTGTATTTCGTGATGCATCACAACAACAGATTTTTCGGATTTATAAAGTGTACAATGTGCTTATATTTTCTCCTTTCATTATCACTAGACATACCGATACAAACACACAATGAATTTTGGATGTATATATCTAATTTTGAAGAATAAGAATTGATAAGGAACAAAATGTTTTTGAATTTAAAACATTTTTTATTGCCAATTATTTGAATAGCAGAGTCACTTGATTGTTGTTTTATTGGACTACCTGAACTTGTTTCCTCATTCATGAGATTGTCAAGTAGGAAGGAATCTCTGAAATATCAGAAAAAGTTCTTAATACTTCCAGAAAAAAACAATGTCACCATGATTTGTGATAATAAATAAAATAAAAAACCTAGATAAAAATGAATGTAGCCCACTTCTTGTTTCACTTGTTTATATATATTTGCATATAATTATACTATACCTCCCACTCTAAGGACGCAGCTGAGCATTAACAATTCATGGTAACCAAAAAGAATGAAATTAGGATTAGCTGCAGGTTAAAGAAAATATGTACTTGTGTTAGTCCATTCCATTCTTATGGTGAAGTTGCTCACTTATTCAAACTTGGTATAACCAAAACATTAACATTTCTATTTTGTTAATATTGAGATGGAGTTTATACAAACTTTATTTTTTTGTTGTTGTTATTACTTACCAGTAGATATTGTTTACCTTGTCACAAGACCCTGTTAGGGTTTGGGCAGGTTCCTGGAAGAGCGTCATCTCAGTGTTCTACAAAACATTGTTGAGAAGAATGATCATACCCCTAGTGGTGATTTTCATGTACTACAAGACTTCTGTTGGAAACATAGGTTATCACCAACCCAAATATACTCTACAGTGAGTCATTT
Source organism: Discoglossus pictus (assembly GCA_027410445.1). Taxonomy (NCBI): domain Eukaryota; kingdom Metazoa; phylum Chordata; class Amphibia; order Anura; family Alytidae; genus Discoglossus; species Discoglossus pictus. Next base: position 115,684,741 of record CM050165.1, on the reverse strand, counting down.
TTGTAATAGTCTTTCTTACATTGAATGCATGGATATCCTAGTGTGGAGACCTATTTTAATTCAACTGTTTACTAGTATGTCTTTCAATCACAGGTCCTAACATTATAGAGAAATCCATACATATATCCCTAAAAACAAGAGCGAGAGACACACCTGATAACAGACCACTTATTGTATTGTCTCTGCATGGTAGAAACTGTAAGAACCCTGAGATGTATGTTTCAAATTGTCAGTGGACAAAGTCATGCTAAATCCTTAACACAGTGAGCAAAAGGTTCATACCTGGATTAACTTTGTACCTTATGGAGAACCTGAGTTTATTTACATAATGAGAAAACAAGATTGAGGGATCTACACACCGCTAGATAATGAGCATGGTGCCAACTTGGTGTAAATGTTTCAAGATTTGCCACACCTGTGCAGTTGCAGAGACCTTTCCCTTTCTAAGTCTGCTCACAGGTTCCAGCAGGTCCCCAAATGGTATGTAAATGTACCATGGACAGGAGAAAAGACAAGACTCTCTTGTTTTGGCAATTCACTTATTCTTGTTTGTGACCTGTAGACCTCTGTAACAATGTATTTATCACACCTTTATCATATGAGATCAATATCATCTTGACCTGTCCCCATTGTAATCTTGCAAAGCTGTGTTCCAGAACCATTGTGGTTCATGTCCAAAATAGACAGGACATGCTTGTTTTCGCTCTTTCAGTATTAGCTGAAGAAAATAGTTCTTGGCTTCTTATGATTGTGTGTTTAGCTTTGTATTAACCTCAGTTGAATTTGTCAATAGTGATCTTACTGTGAACATTGATTGCTGCAACTTTGATGCCAGTAGCTTTTTAGGATCAGTATAGCAACATATCCAGACACATCAGGCTGACACATTTCATTTTCACTTGACTTTTTTTAAGCTATCTCATTTCATGTGTTTTGTATATTAGAGCTTGTTTGTAATTTGGCTTTTACTTTATTTATTGCACTAATATTGATCACGAAGACCGCTTCAAATCATTATACTGTCTGTTAAAAGCATCTGCTAGTTTCAGGCTGTTAACCGAGAATTTAATTGGATATTCTTCAAACTGAACATTGTGACAGTTTGTTGTGAAACCCACTTATACAGATGATTTTTTGAAAAGTAACATTTCTTGTTAATATCCTGACAGCAGCTGTTTGGTGTGTATGGGCTGTCAAAAAGCCACCATGTTTGTTGACTGTAAAATACTGGTACAGCAGAGCACAAAGTAGAAGTATTCATTATTAAATGTAAATAGAATATACATATTAAAAGATAATTAAGAATCACATTTTTGAAATGTTAACTGTCAGATATACATTCCCCATCCTCCAGTAGAGATATAGTGGCAGTGATGTCTCTTCCCATTGCCTACTAATACTGCAGAGAAGAGAGCAATGCAATGAGAGCTGATAGAGGTAAAGTACACCACATGATACACCAGACATTGGCTAACGCTCCATTCACTAGACTCCCACCTGGGTGGGAGTCTGCATTGCCAGTTAGCTCCAAGAAGCAAACGTCTAAATTTCATGTCAGTTGTTTTAAACAGCTGTGATGAACTACTCTTTATTACAAAGTGATCTGTAGTGTGTTTTGTTCATAAATATGTTTTTGTGTATCTGTTTAAATTAGATAAGACAGTATGTTATCATAACCTGTTATCATATCATGTACCTGGTCAAATGTTTTGAACCATTAGTTGGTTTTAAAGATTTTTGTCAATTTCAATTGAAAATGTTCTAGCTATACAAATCAATACATAGGCTAGGTTGTAGAAGCAATTTTTACTAGAGAAAGATATAAAATCGTATTGGTTTTCTTGATCTTACTTGTCATAGCTCGCATTTTGTTTAGTGAACTGATAGAATAGAGTAAATGTTGGAAAATGTTGTGCTGTGCATAAATTATGGTAATATCCAAGATGGTAAGAGCTGAGAAACCCAATTTACACATATATAGCAGGACTATTTCAAGAGATACAGATTTCCCACATGTATGTCCATAGATTAAAGGACCATCTCCTAAAATCATGAACTAGATGTTGTAATTTAGACATTGATCATTAGTAAAATAATCAATAATTTAAAAGAACAACATTCAACATCACACTTTGTCAAAGCTTAGCTGCCACAGGTATCCACCAACCACTATAAGGTCAGTAGGGGTGGTGGCTTTGTGTAACAGGTAGCTGCTACATTTTGAGACACACAGTGTACCAACACAATGATCTCCATTAGGATAGATGCTTGTACTGTTACATTCTGTTACAGTGGTTTCCTTTGGAAATGAGCTTCCCATATCTGATTGATCTTAAAATCCTTTAGCCCTATCTCTCAGCCAAACACTCCTAATTACTTTAGCAGGGGCAAGACAAATACTGAGCTTGACGCTGAAGCTCTATTCTTTAAAATTGATTTTAATATTAAATAGTTATATGTGACGATCCAGGGGTAGGAGCTATTACTGGCCAGGGCCACCTGCTATGGACTAGTTAACTACCTGCTATGGACCAGGTTAACTACCTAGAAGGACCGCTGGGTTCTTGGAAATCTCAGCACCAGCACCCTGATATCTAGCTTCTGTACCAGTCAGGGTCGCTCCATCAGGAATATGCACTTCCAGGAGTCTCAGTAACTCTCCTGTGGTAGTGACCAGGACAGGGTACTTGCAGGGTGGAGATAGGATCAGTAACGCAGCCACCAGGAGCAAAATAAGAGACCATACCATTTCTAAATGTCTCTGCAGTCAACAACCGTTTGTTTCTTTGCGTAGAATACATATCACAAAAACAACACCATCACCCTCTATAGCTTAAACCCCACCTTGTAACTAAGGCAACCTATTCTCCTTTACAACTGAAGCCAGAGGAGGATGCACTCCTAGCTGTTCTCAGTAATCATAAATCCATATATATATATAGAAGATAGATATCTGGCTTCTGTATCAGTCAGGGTCTCTCCATCAGGAATCAGCAGGAGTCTCAGTAACCTTCCTGTGGTAGTGACCAGGACAAGTTACTTGCAGGGTGGAGATAGGATCAGTATTGCAGACACCAGGAGCAAATATGAGAACATACCATTTCTATATGTCTCAGCAGTGAATTGATTTATTTTTAGAAAGTCAACAATATTTATAGGGGTTAGATACAGAGGGAGGTGTATACAACACAACAATGACATGGAGTGGCAGACACTCACATGAGCTTGATTCCACATGGGGTCTAATAGTCTGGCATCCTGTCTGGCACTTGTGAACAATAGGCCAACCTCCAAAAACACATAATGCTGTCTCCATGTCTAATGGTCCAGACCTCAAATAGAGTGCATTAACTTTATCTGTCAAACAATGGGCCAAAACAGATTACAATATAATGGAGGTGTTTATTCACATAGTCCAGTGGCTGGAGCCAAGCTGTCTGTCCTTTATGGTGGCTCAATGGGCTAAGATCCATGGACAAGAAAAGAGGTCTATGACATTATATAATAAACTATTAAATAGAAATTGTATTAATGATCAATTCATAATTAAAACATATATATATTCTCTTGCTGGGTGCAATACAGTTGCCCTTTAAGTGACACTATAGAGGTAAAGCATTGTCATAACCATTTAAAAGTAGAACATGGGTAAAATGTAAGTTTACTACAAACTCCTTTTTGTGTGTAAAAAAACAACTAACAATAGTTGTTTTTTTGTTCACAAATTAGATGTGTCTTTGCATTTCATAATATCTTGCCATTGTAGCTACTCATATTTGTTTAAAACCTTTATTAGAAAGGAAAACCTAAAAGATGTATTACTGCTGAATATTGTTATTCCTAGATCTGTTTACACCCTTAGCCTATTTTATGTGTGTATGACATAGTAAATGTAAATAGTCTCTGAACACATAAAACAAGATGGAAGCCAACAAAGCCAAGGCTCATTCGTTTAATCTCTTAAAAGTAAGCCAGATGTTTTTCCTGCAGAGGTAACCCTGCTGTTTGCTTGAAGAAGTTATAGGAGCTGCTGCTTTGAGGGCAGCTGCACTTCTATAATCCTCTCTTCAATGGCTGCCCAGTGCAGCATTTCTCAGCAGGTGATCAGAACAATCTGAAGCTGTGGGCACATTTTGGTTTTATGAGGGAAAAGTAACTCTTTGTTTAACACACCGGCCTTGACATGGAAAACCTGCCTTGACGCCTGAATGCCAGCATTTAGAAAAAAAAAACGTCATTTTTTTTAGTATATTGAGAAATGTACATGCCATTTTGCAGGCCAGGGAGTGGTTAGACTGTGAATCTTACAATCTGTGACCAGTGGAATGCTTGGTCAAAAATATTTTTTTCACCTTGAAGTAATTTGTATTTTTATGAAAAAAAATAATACATAAATGTGACTAAAAAAGAGAAATTTATAATAAATTATAACTTTTTTATAGCCTATTTTTTGTTATAATATATCATATTGTCGGAATCATATACTAACTTTGTTTAAGTTACATGTTCTCTTACTAAAATAATTATGTAAATACATATAAATGTAGGTGAAATAGATTACTGTATATACTCGAGTATAAGCCGAGTTTTTCAGCCCTTTTTTAAGGCTAAAAAGGGCCCCTCGGCTTATATTAGTCACTCTCCCCCGTGTCTCTCTAACCCCCCGTGTCTCTCTAACCCCCCCCGTGTCTCTCTAACCCCCCCCCCGTGTCTCTCTAACTCCCCCGTGTCTCTCTACCCCCCCTGTTTCTCTCTAACCCCCCGTGTCTCTTTCCCTCCCCCCTCCTCATCCTCAACCCCCCTCCTCATTATAAACCATCCTCCTCATTCTCCCTCCTCAACCTAAACCCCCCTCCTCATTCTAACCCCCCTAAATACCTCCCCCTCTCCCCTCACTTACCTGCTTCTGCTCCGGCCTCCGCTCCTTCTTGACCCGGCGCGTATGTGACGTCATATGCGCACCGCGTCGTTAGAATATACCGGGTGCCGGCACCGGTATATGTTAATGACGCGGCGCACATGTGACGTCAAATGCGCGCCGGGTCAAGGAGCGGAGGCCGGAGCAGAAGCAGGTAAGTGAGGGGAGAGGGGGAGGTATTTAGGGAAGTTTAGGTTGAGGAGGGGGATTGGGGTTGAGGGGGGTTGAGGTTGAGGAGGGAGCTTGAGGATAAGGGGTTGAGGAGGGGGTTGAGGAGGGGGGTTGAGGTTGAGGAGGGGGGTTGTGGGGGATAGAGGATGAGGATGGGGGGGTTGAGGAGGGGGGATGAGGAGGGAGGTTGAGGATTGGGAGGTTGAGGATTGGGAGGTTGAGGAGGGAGGATGAGGAGGCAGGTTGAGAATGGGGGGTTGAGGAGAGAGGATGAGGATGGGGGCGTTGAGGTTGAGGAGGGGGGTTGAGGTTGAGGAGGGAGGATGAGGATGGGGGGTTGAGGAGGGAGGTTGATGATGGGGGGTTGAGGATGGGGGGGTTGAGGAGGGAGGATGAGGAGGGAGGTTGAGGAGGGGGTTGAGGATGAGGAGGGAGGATGAGGAGGGAGGATGAGGAGGGGGGTTGAGGATGGGGGGGTTGAGGAGGGAGGATGAGGAGGGAGGTTGAGGAGGGGGTTGAGGATGAGGAGGGAGGTTGAGGATGAGGAGGGAGGATGAGGAGTGGGGTTGAGGAGGGTGATAAGGGAGGGGGGAGAGACACAGGGAAGGGAGAGGGGAGAAGAGACACAGGGAAGGGAGAGGGGGACACAGAGGGCACAAGAGGGACACAGGGGGCAGCACATTTCCCACCCTCTGCTTATACTCGAGTCACTCATTTTACCCAGTATTTTGTAGTAAAATAGGTGCCTCGGCTTATACTCGAGTATATACGGTATATTCTTTAAATTCTTTATATTTGCTATTAAATTGAAAGTTATTTTTAAAAACAGCAATTTCCTACAGTAAACGAACATTGAAGCTTGTCATTTTGAGCTTTAATTTTCTAATCCACCCACATAATCCTATCTTTTGTTAATGAGGGAGCAATTATATTAGTTAAGATAAGCCCTTGATACATTGTATACCTTGTCTTCAGTGCAGTCACGACATATTGAGCATCATTTAAAATTATACCACATTTGGAACCTGTTCAGTGTCACTTTAATGTTTTTCCTCTTTGCAATCTAGATTACCTTTTGTCAGTGTAAAGGGCCATATTCAAAAATGGTATTATATTGGAAAACTTTAAATGGCATATCTTAGTTTATATGTTCCATAGGATAAAAAAGGAATGGACAGGTTAACTTCACCCTTCAGTACATATGGTCAAAAGTCTCTGTTCATAGTACAGTATATCTGACAATATACAATTTATTGAAGTATTAAATGATCACAGCTACATGTTATAATAATGTACAGACAGAATTCTATAAAATAGCTGAATATTATAAATATATAATAATCTGTTTATGATACAGAATTACGATGTCTGCACTGTAAATGCTAAAGCAGGGTGACTAAATTGATCCAAATACAGTATTGGTTGGTTATATGCAATAGGTGACGTGGGGGCCTCATGTGACCCTCAGACACTTCCATTCTGCCCCAGCCTGTTTTCTAGAACGGTAGAGCATGTTCAATAATACAGAGCCTATTTTATATAATACAGAGCCTATTTTATCTCTCCAATACAAGCATCCTCGTTATCAATACCTCTATTACCAATATCCTACTGTGACTTGTGCTTCTATGATGACCTGTTGTTGACCAAGTGGATCTTTTAACAGAACTGAATAGATATGTATTCTATATTCAGCTTCCTCCCATTCTTGCCAGTTGTCTCATTCTTTTAGTAACACAAGCAAATGTCTTCTACCATTAAAACAAAATTGAATGCAATAGTTAAAAATTAAAGACTATACTTATTTATTTTAAACTTTCCTTTCCAAAAACATGTTGTCCATTGGCAAGAGCTTGTAATCGATATGACACATCAGTGGTTCTTTGAGCAATATCAATTTTAAAATGTAATTTTAATTCACAAGAAAAAAAGTGTGGTTGCCACATTTTCATTAAATATTTTAGGTTTTGGTAATAGCACAGTTCAGAAACATTTTACATACATTTTTCCTGAAAAAATAAATAAAACCCCTACATGTGCAGCTTTTATATATGGTCTTACTTGAGCTTGTAAGATCTCTGATGAAGTGTTAATAACTTACCAACTCCTTTGGTCATTTCCTGAATGTTACAGCACCTGCACTGTTAAATCTTCTGCAGGCACCTTCCTTTTTAGATGTTTAGATTACATCTCATTGGAGCACATTACCAAAAGTCGACTAGAGCCAAAACATGACTCCTTTTTCCACGTCTGATCACCAGTCGGTGTTTTTTGTTAATTCAAAATCAAAGTATTTTTTAAACAGCATGATTGCAACAACAAAAGCCATGAAGCATATAGATTAATGAATTGTATTATGTAGAAGATCCTCTGTATTAGCCACTCTTTGCCTATCGCAGTGTAATATTCTCCCCTGCTGTGTGTGATGGTGCAGATTCTGTTACATAAATCACTGTATTAAAGACATGCTGGGATAACGTAGTAGTGAAATATCAATGGATTAAATGCATGCTGGGAGAACATACTTCGGATATTCAGCTTTTCCTTCTATTTTATGAGATCTGATTGAAATGGAGATACTTAACTTACCAGCATTTCTTGTATTTTATATTCTACTGCAGAGTATTTATTTAATAAAAAGGGTATGAAATAGTTAAATATATTTGGCACTGGGAGTAAAAATTATCACTATACACCTATATTAAAAGGGGGAGTTTTGCCTAAACTTGTATGAAAAAAATCACTTGTATAATTTACTAGCCACTTGCTCATCAAAAATGACGATAATAAAATTGGAAGGCTGACAATGCTGTTTGCCACACAATGCAAGGCTCCCCTCCCCCCCCCTCTAACTTGCGCGTGTTGCAATGAGCGCTTTCGTCACTCATTGCGTGACTCTCCCCTCCCCCCTTTACGTTACGGGCCTTCGCCGCTCATTGCAGGGCTCGGCAAACTTGCAATTTGCGGGCATCGCAATGAGCGATTTGGCGCTCATTGCGAGCCTCTCCCCACCTCTACTTGATGGGCATTGGCGACGGTTAAACCTGTAACTTTCTTTTCAAGCCCGCAAGGCTTGAATCCTTAACCGCTATTGCTCCAAGCCTTGCATGCGTGACATTTTTTTATGGCTTTAACGCCGCCATTTTTTTTCAAGGCTATATCTCTGCAGCCGTTGGGAGGCCACCAAAAGATGCCAGTTGAACAGCAACATAGCTTTCAACCTCACTTATGGACTCCCTGCCTCAGGAGGAGGCAGGGAGCCCAATAGTGAGGTTGGTAGCTAATTTTCTATTCAATATGCATCTTTTGGTGGCCTCCCATCGGCTTCCGAGTTACGGGCTTGGAAAAAAAAATGGAAGCTTTTTTCATGCCCGTAACTCGGAGGCTTTCTGAGCACCTTTGGCATTTATTGCAAGCCTCTCCCCTTCTGTAACTTTCGGACCCCCCCCCCCCCCCTCTACATTACTAGCCTCTCAATGAGCACGTTCGGCGGTCATTGAATCCCCATTACCTTACAGGCCTCGTGATGAGCGCCTTTGGCACTTATTGCGAGGCCTGTGATGTGATGTGTAAAAATATATGTGTAACAGTTTTAGCACTTAATATTTCTGTATATTAGGTGATGTGAATCTGCTAAGGGGCACAGACCAAGAATGTAACTGTCACAGCTTAGAAATTAGCTACAGTCTGATTGGCTCCTGAGCTTGCTCTTGAATTTTTGTGTCAATCAGCTCACAGAGCTCAGTGACTGTGACAAAAATCTTTTTTAAAATATCAACTTCTGCTCTAGGCAAATATGGAGGTGTAGCTGGCAAAGCAGATGAGTTCAAATGCCTTTATATATATAGTTAATGCTCTCTAGGAGTGATCTTTCATATGAAATAAACTTAATTTTAAGTGTAACTTGCCATTTAAAATATACTATTTTAAAGAAATACACTTAAAATAGGCACAATGTTTTTAGAATGTTGAAATGTTGAAAAAAATTAAATATGTATCCTTACAAATTATGCTACAGTAAGGTTTACCATTTTAGTTTCTGCTGAGGAGAGAGAACACTACAGTACCAAAAAAAGCTTTTATCTGCACAATGGGAATGTGGCAGCTAAAACAAGAAAGCTCATTATTTAACAAGGACACTGATGAAGTAACAGGCAGGGTCAGCTGAAGAAAGTAACAGAACACTGGAGTAAAGAACAGTTGCATATACATGTAAAAGCTGTGTTTATTTTTTTGCTTTCAAAAAACATGATCATGAAAATGACATCACATCTGCTTCTTAGAGCTGACTTTTAATATTCTATTATATGCGTTGGTGCATTTTCTAGTAAATATCGTTGTATGTAATTTATTTGTGAGTGATTGAGACTGATGGTAATTGTTCTCATTTCAGAGGTCGGACTGGTAAGCTCCGTGTGCTCTCCCTGAAAATTGGACTCATGTCTCTGTCCAAAGGACTGCTAGAAGAAAAGTATAGATGTAAGTATAATGAAATATAAATTGTAATTATGCATATGGGATAAAAATACAGGACATAAAGAAAATTAGTAACGCTTATGAACAATATTTTAATTAATATCTATATACTTTCTAAACATCTTGCAGCAAGTGTTTTTTAATGTGCATGGTTTTGTTGCCCATTATTTATTCTTAACGCCATTGACAGTGACCATTAAATGTGAAGAGAAAGGGGTACAATAGTATGTCATTTTCCCCTTTTTGGGAGGTTTTATTCGTTTGATGAATATCAAACCTGGATTCATACCAACTACCTTTCAAGTTACTTGTTCATCTGATTGATCAGAATCATTATTGGATATTTAGCACAATATCCTATTGTATGATGGTAAACCTTATGCTAAATATCATTTTTGTGTACTTTTTAATCAAATTATCCTTCAAGTTTTAGGAATAATTTGCAGTAAAAAAAGCTCTTATGTCTAATACTTAATTTTGACACCCATCACATAGCATTTACACTTCTGAGTATCATTCATACATTTTAAGAGAAAAAATGTAAACGTTTAGTTCATGTTAAATACAAAAATGTTAATTTGCCTACTTATATGATGATATTGTGTGAAAACTGTGTTTATTATAATAAATAAACGTGTTTGATTTTGTATTTAAAATTTGTATAAGGAACATTGCTTGAGTGCAACAAGGATCCTATGTTATATATCTTAGAGTTTTTTTTTATATATATTTGTTAAGGGTATGTGGAAGCTTCACAGTTTTTAACTTTTTCAATCTAACGCACACTTTTCAGATCAGAAACATACATTACTTTTATTTGTATTGGGCATATCCCCATGGCATAGTGAGCTAGTTAGGGTCTCAGTCATTGTTATTAAGCGCCTATGCTAAAACTGAGTTTTACTTAAAATATGGCCTGATAGTGGTCCTTGAGAACTGGAGTTGAGAAACAGATTTTAAGTATATTCATTTTTGCACCACTGCGGTAATCTGAACTGAGTTAAGTCATCCCCCATTTTGTTACCTAATAAATCATAGAAAGAAGAGGAGCAGATGATTCCATCAGAATCCATGTTAATTCACATGTCCTAAATTGTATCCCATTCATTCTGCATGGGAGAAAACAAAGACAACTTAGAGTCAATTCCATAGCAAATTCTGCCATCCATGCCTCCTACATATTGTTTTTGACTTCCCAGAGACAGACAAGCGGACTGGTAAGACTAGTATAGATGTGCAGGGTACTTAAATAATCTGATTATGGAAACACTCCATAATTGGCTTTTTATATTGGATATAAACACACCAAATTAGTTCTCCTGATTATACTACATCAGGGAGCACTGCTGATCACATATACAATTGTTCCACTCTTTTTTTTTTTTTCCATATTACTAATCACATTTTATTGCAACACTAATATTCTGAGCCCCTCCTCACCTGTTCCCCCAAAGTCCTGGTAGTTACTGTGAAATAGTTAATCTGCTAATACCTTTGAAACTCTCTTTTTCTAATGGGGCACTGAATTCCCAGATGTTTTAATCATGACTTTAAAAAGTGCTTTTATATATTACAAAACAAATAATACTATGTTAAGGGCATTAGCACTAAACTAATGAAGACATGAAGAAGGGTAATATGTTTATTTCACTTTAGCCTTTCTTGTGAATATATAATGTATAGAAAAAAAATGCTGCCTAGAGTGAAAAACTCAAGCTTAATATTATTCTTTATTTGTAATGCACCAACATATTCCATATCGCTATACAGGGGTTAAGTATAAAGCAAAAACGATATTAACACATTGCAATAGAATCTAGGTCCCTGTCTGAGCTTAAACTCAAACGTATGTAATGCTGGTTTCCAAAGCACCTTACAAGACTGAAAACGTATCCATATATAATAGATCCTCAAGGCTCCCTGCCGTCCTTGGAGGAGGAATCAATATCATGAAATTTTAAATGCATGATGGAGCTTTGTGTTCCCAATATTTCTTATAACCACCACTCCATCCTTGTAACCCTTGTTTTTCTCTCTAATTGATGGTCCTTGACACAATTACAGTCATGGTGGAGAGAACAATAGCCATCATTGAAATGTTTAGACTGTATATATATCAATTATATTAAGATATTTTTAGACAAATTCTGCCATCACTGTCTTCTATATATGCACTAATTGAAACATTTACCCTATCATAGCCCCCTTTTAAACTTGCCTAGCCTAGTTGACCTATAAACAGATGTATCCCTTTATAGGATGATATGCACAAATGGACAACCTATCTTTTTAGCAAGAGCAAAAAAATGTTGTGCTATGATTGTGTTATTCTAATCCGCACCACCACAACATTGCGACTGCCAAGTAGGATTGTGGGTTACAGTACTTTCTATGGTTTAGAAATATTAAGGCAGACAGATTTCTAACAGTTTCTGTACATAGAGCTAGACTCACCTTATACCTCCAACTCTTTAAAATAAATAAGATCTGGCAATTGCTCCTTGGTCCGTCACAGGCATTTTATAGGCCCACACACATGGTAATATCTTGAAGAAGGTTGCATCTGTGTAGATTATGTTTGAAATGCAATGGTTACAGTGAGCAGAAGGTCATGTTGTATATTCCTACAATTCAATAACGGTTTCATGGCACGGATAGAATCCATGCGATTATTTCATTACAAAATATAATAATAGTATTAAAGGGGCTCTTTAGACAACTTTTTATATAAATTTTTTAAATACGTTATTTAATTTACAAAAAATGTATCCTCCACAGTATATTTGTAATCTATAGTAGAATTTACACTTTTCCTACTTCTAAAGCTCCAAGAGTGACCTTCAGCATCTGGGAGCTCCCCTTTCTTCATGTTTACTTTCTATACAGGCTGCCATATTGTCCAGCGGTGAAATAAAGTCACACCTGCATAGGAGGGACTTCAATCTACCAAGGGATATGCTGTGTGTCTCTGAGAAGCACGAGGCATTGTAGTGTGAAACTCCTCCCCTGTGGGCATGGTCTTAGATCATAGCTGTGCAAAATGGCATCCGTGGGGGCTTCTTAGAAGCAACATTAAGAGTTATTGTAAAGGACTACTGAAGTTTTCATTTTTGTACAAACTGCTTTGGCTACAACATTAGGACCCTTCTGATTGTTTAGATGTTTTAAGTAGAGTTATTGACTTTTCCATTGAGCTGGTGGTATACATGCGATAAATACAGTTAGAAAAAGACAAAAATAACTTTATTTGCACATGGTTTTGTACTTTTCTGTCTCTGATGTGCCCTTAAACAGTGGTTGAATTGTGTGAACGATCATTACCCGTAAGCTTAACGGGATATGGAAGGTTTCTGGATTTCACTAGGAATATAATATACCTGTGTATATATTTACTTGAAAAAGAGCTAATAAGCTCTGTTTTTTCTACCTAAAATCATACAAATCGTACCTGCTTGGGTCTTCCCTCTGTAATTCATTCAGCTTATGAAGATACAGACTCTGAAGGGCAGTTTCAAATTAGCCAATCAGTGGCCATCTCCCACCATCTCCATGTTGCAGAGAGATGGTCACTGATGGGTAATATGAGACATCACTGAACGTACAGCAGAGTCTGTATCTCCATGAGCTGCAGAGGCCATACCCAACCAGGTGATTTGCACTTCTTAATAAAATAAAGTACATAAAAGTAAATAGAGACACGTATATTATATTACTAATGGGACCCAAAAAACTTCTTTATCCTTTTAAGTTCACATAATCAAAATTAATATTATCTTGACGTTATTCATATCTACTTTACAGTGTTGTTGAAATTAATCATATATTTTAAGGACTACCATAGTTAAATGTTTTCTATGTGTTTTTAAAGAGCAAAGAAATACTTAACCTACATTTTTCAGTCATTCTGGTCTGCTACTTTCTCAAGAGGGTGATTTCTTGTAAACTGCTGTGCTTTCCATTGGTAATTTTTAGCAACCATATTCCTATTGTGCACATAGGAATATATGACCACAGTGCTCCTTTAATGGTATATTTATAGTTTCATCACCGTGCAAAACAGTGTTGAGTTTTTAATACAGGTACATCACAAAATCCACTTGGCAAAAGAATCAGTTGACTATATCCAGTTACATTTTGCCTAAATTGAAGGAGATTAGATTGTGTAGGACTGTGTAGACATATTCATTATCATTTTACATTGGAGAAAAAAAATAATGCTTTAATACCAGTGAAGCAATCTGTGCCTGGCATGTGTTCAAGTCTGTCCAGGGTTACAGAATGCTTTTAGGTTACTAATGCAGTCAGGTCTCCTTTTAAAAGTATTTACTCCTAAGTGACTTATTTCTTTATGAGCCAGTTACTAACACATAGATTCTAATAAGATGTTCTGCAGCAGATAGGCACAGCGTGATTAGAAGTGAAAACCGAGGAGCACGCAGAATTTGGCAGATAAAGTTCATACCGACCGGGACTGAAATAAAAACTGCAATAAACTAAAATAAAAATGGGATTTTACACTGATGATAGACAGTAACCTTGAAACGGCTGTCCGTGGGTAGGTTTCCTGGCTTGTGTATAATCCAACCTTGGCTTTGGATACAAGCTGTGTAATGCAACGGGCATGCTTAAAGGAAGCCATGTTTAAAATGGTTATGGATTGAAGAATGAAGCATTTGTGGGCACATGTGCCTGTCCCTGCTCAGTTTCCCAGAGTGCAGTGTAACAACTGTATTTCTCGGAATTCTGAGCAGGAAACCGTTTTTTAAACTTGTCTTAGACATTCAAATGTGAATACAGATGTACTATTTATTTACTATACTACTGTACGGTGCCCACCATATATGAAATGATTGTTGTGGTGAACTATATATATTTTTGTATATATATGCTCTCTCATATATTTATTTTCTAGTCATTGATATTTATAAAATGTGTAAAGAGACCTTTTTTGTTATTATTAAAAAGTATGAAAAATTAGATAGATATTGTTCTAGTCAGATGAGAAGTTATTATTTTCCATGGTGATCAGCTTTTTCTGCTATATTCCTGTGCAAATGAGTTGCTCCCACTAATTAGCTGCTAATAATAATTTCCTTCATTCTTGTCAGTCTCTGTGGAATAAAAACAGTCCCCCAAAGGTTATTAACCTTATCACACACAAGTTCATATTAGCATGCATTAGCGGCACAATTATTGCTGAATAGCTCAGGAATTGTTTTCTCTTGAGAACACGGATAATACATTGTATAGAATATTTGTAATGATGTTTAAGATGAACCCGAATTTCTGTTGGGGCGACAGTGTACCTCAATGTTCATTGACAATAAACCCAGTTAAAATGCTTGCACCACCCCCATCCAGGTTAGTGCACTGGCTGCATCATGATTGGATAGATACTCACTAAAAAGACAAATCCGGAGCTAGATTTTACCTTCTAGGCAGAGTTGTGTCATGGTAGGTTGGCCATTTTTAGAAGTGTTTTTCATTAGGATTTTATATTTTAGATGTTTTTGCCTGTTCTCTGGGAAGAGAAGACTTTCAAAGACCATTTTATTATTACTCTTTGCTTCTTACTCTTTTTGACTTTTGTATTTTGATGAATAGATTTCATTTTAATGGCTATTTACTGACCAAATCCAATTTTGAGAGGAGTGCCTTAACTTCAAGAGGATTTATTCTTTGTCCATCAGTACCTCCTGGTCTTTATGCTCCATTGAGAGTTTGGTTTTAGCAAAGTGCACTGGTGCCATTAACGGAAATATTCCATCCTTTGTTATTACAGTTTCTCCTTTTTAACCAGGGAAATAACAGTGCAAATTTCCAGCCTTCCATTTAATTTGAAACATTAGGGGACATGTCGGACAAACCCCTTGGCTGCTGAAAGGGTCTCCAATGAAGAGCTGACATTTCCATTAGAGAAAGTATGAGAAACATGTATTTACACAACAGGAGTGAGAGAAACATCTGGCTAATGGTTTCAAGCAATGACAAGGAAATGTAAATTACGTGTCTCTGTCACTCTCTATTTCAGACAACTCGTAGCCGTCCTATTCATACTGTGTAGCTGCTGCTTTTATGGATTCTGCAGTATAAAAACAACATTACAGCAACGTGATACAATATAATACAGAAATAAATGCCACTAGCTTTTTTGTACTAGCATAAAAGAGATACCCTTGTCAGAAATGTTTTGCATCTGATGTATCCTATAATGCAGGGTCTGTAGTTTTTATAATTAAAGAGCCAATTTATGTGAAAACCGTAGAACATGGTACGAAAAAGAGATGGATCTGCATAACTTACATACTGTTATATGGGAAAAAAATTAACACTCAGTCTAGATTAGTATGGATCTTGTCTCTTTTGCCTTTTATTAATCAATGAAACAAACTAACACCCGTGGAATTCACAGCTTACAATGATTTTTATCCATGCTGATACAATTAGACTTGACAGAAGAGCCACATTTGATCTGCTTTGGACCATAGGTTTCTGATCCCTGCTCTAGGTCATTGATTTTCAACTTGAATGAATAAAGGTTTCCTCTCTTCAATCTGCTTATAAATTCTAACAAGTCCTAGGTCATTTTGTTTATTTTACTTTCAGCAAAAGATTTAGGTGAAATAGTCATCTTGTGATTTTCAATTTAGATACACCATGTTGTCATACTATACTGACCATCCAAGAAGGAGGATGAAGTTTTGGATTCCTCACAACTTCACATTATATCATAGAGTGTTTTTCTCTGAAGCTGATCCCTTGGATGTGACTGTACTTAGGGAGAAGGACAGTTAAGAAAAGGGAGAGAAAATGACATGTGAGGAATGACATTAGATAGAGGGATGAATAGGTTGGCATTTCACGGACTGTGGCTGTAGGTAGGACTAAGTGTTGCATTGCATTTAGTCACACTACTAATGCGGAAGAATAGTTCCACAGTTAAGGTGGGTTATATCCAAAACTAAGTGTAGCACATATACAATTTTCTCCCATTCGTAATGGGATTGATTTCAAAAGTAGCTCACATCCATTTAGCAAGGTAAAGGCCAGTATATGATCTCAAAAGCTTTGGGAACTACTCTTATAGTGTTATAGCTTAACCAAATGATTTTGGAAACCATTGCAGTAAATTGTAACCTCTCACATGAGTTTATTATCTTGGCCTATATAAGTCCCATGCATTCATAGTACAATGCAAAGAAAATTATACACAGCTAATATAGCAAATGCAATAAGTGCAATGGAAGCCTTTTTAAAGATAAATATTGGCATCTATATATAGCATTTGTTACATGGGTCACAATTAGTTCTGGTCATACACTTTATTCATGTGAATCTCTGTCATCATTACAGATTTACTTTAAAGGGGCACATCCAGTTGTAGAGGTCATTGAAAAAAAGTTGATTTATTTAAAAATAATGTAATAATTAACAACTTTATTTTTTATTTGAACTTACAAAGATTTCATTACCAGTGCAGTCAATGTGTATGAATATTGCAGAGCTAATTGTTTGTACAACTGTGCCTTTACTAACTACAGAGACCTATTAATTCTCCAACTTTAATTTGGTAAGACTAAACCTAAAACTAACTAAATGGCTCAGCGCCTATACATATCAGATTTAAGATAATAAAATTCAGTATCTTATATATGATAAATGCACAATGCTCACGTACATTTAACAAGATCTACTTTTTTAATCTTAGATCTCTTTAAGGAAGTGTCTGGAGCAGGAGATACGTGCGACCAAAGGCAGCTTGGATTGCTGCTCCATGATGCCATCCAAATTCCAAGACAGCTTGGGGAAGTGGCGGCCTTTGGTGGAAGCAATATTGAGCCAAGTGTCCGCAGCTGTTTTCAACATGTAAGTAAAAATGGAATAAAAGACATACTAGTCCATGACATGTTCAGTTTACGCAAATGTAGTGTAATGAGTAAGTGCAAGATCCATGGTCTTCATATTTAATAACCATGCCAAAATGTTTTTTACATAATAGTAGCATTTGATAAGTTCTGAACAAAGGATACAACACACTGAAAGGTTCATTATGTGGCTTTGTTATGCAGAACCACTTTTTCTCAGGGACAAGGCTCTGTACATGATGTTGCTTCATGTGAGTGATTTTAATATGCATAAACTAATGGGCCATTGCGTTTGAATGTTCATCTTGTTAGCCTCAGGGCATGTATTAACAAAGTGAAACAGTGCTGTAAATGACAGAGGAATCTGCACACACTGACACCCAAGCTGTCTTTACAGTGTTATTCAGTTAATTCTCCAGAGTGATGTTCATAGCCACAACTGGAAGTACCCAATATCTAGTATATAAATGACAGCTGTTCTTCCATAGTACAAGTCTTTAAAAACATATTTGGCCCATGAAATAACAAAATCATTATCATGTACAACATGAAGGGCATTTTCTGACAGTTTTTAGTAATGTGCCTGGCATATATGTGTAGAGATAGTCTGGGATTGTGTGTGCCCAGATACTCTAGATGTATTTGCTATGCACAAGGATTAGTACGCTGAATCCAAAGAACAAGGACCATTAAACATTGCTCTGGCGTTTTCAAAGTACTTAATTATTGCCGTCTGTATGAAATTAAGGGGTGTAATACAAGAGGTGTTCCTTCATGTCTCATCCCCATTTCCAGTCTCTTTCTCCATTTAGTTTCACATTTATCTTTCTGTCTTTCTCATTTGCATTTTATGTCATTCATCCCTTAGTTTTTAGTCCTTTCTTTAACCCTTTCCCGTTTTTTTGCCAATACCCTAATGCTTATTCCCTCCATATCCATTATCATCTTTTTCTATGCCCATCTATCCAATGCCTTTTTTTTTAATTCTATTTTTCACTTTTGTAGAATTCTGATTTAATTCACTTTAATGCATCCACACCAATAATCTCCAGATAGATTAGTCTAAAATTGGCTAACAGAGCAGTTAAATCTGGCCTTGGTGAAATGTTTTAATCCATCAAACGTTCCAGGTACCCAGATGTTTGCTAAAATTGGTATACAACATTGTGTGTTCAACACACTATTGCTTTATTCTGGAGCATAAAAAAAAACTCATCATATATTAAAAATGACATGCACATACATCATCATTGTACTCATCATTGTATAGGTGAAACCATTGGATATAAAATATGACAGAGTTTCCGTTAAAGATTTTGGAGGATTCTGTATGTATTCAAACAATTCTGTATGTATTAGAAGGAGGTATCTGAACAGGTGGTTCTTTCAGAATCATTTTAAGTATCCTGGTTTAGGATTTTTTGGAGTATAGGGGACATTTTTAAATACAGTTTAATCCAATATTTATTTGTAGAAATAAACCATTGAAAGTGGAGAGAAATGGGAAAATTTTATTATCAGCTATCTGAGGTAGCAACAGACGTTTAAAGGTAAATTAAGGAGGTTGCACCCTTAGTCTAATTAGTAAACACTGATAATCGGGCACTCGCATTCCTCATCCTCTATAGCATTTGAACAGGCAGTCTTTTTGGCTTGTTGCCTTTAGATTGGTGAGCCCGCTTGGATTCCATTACTTTATAAGTGGTCATCCATTGGGCCTCCTCTTATACAATGCTCAGTAAGCATGTACAGTAATCTTGGTTGCCCTATGATTTTTACTATGAATATTGTTGTAAATTGTTGATTGCCCCTCTGTGATATGGTTAAAGAGTCCGTTGACAGGATAAATGGAGAAATTGACAAATATGCCACTCCATGAAATATGTATCTTTTCACTGCAGGATTCATATTTATATTCAATTTTTCAGCTTCATCTTTCTTGCCACCGGCTTAAAAATCCATCTTTCTCTAGGCTTTTTCGTCTCTCAAGACAATGTTTTTGTAAGAATTAAGAATTTATCTTCCTGGCAGACACAGAGGTTGCATTGGTAAACACTGTAGTCTATAAATCTATACACTGCATTATTCCAACTTTATTTTGTAATATTTTTTTTAATAACTAATGCATACAAGTAATTTGAAATGCAAGCAGTTGCATTTTTATTACAGACCAACATCTTCCATAAACCTGCAAATTGGGATTTGCAAAATGTTGCCATAAAAACATAGTGTTTCGTGCAGAGATATTGGAACAGTATACTTCTCATTTGCATGCACTTTCCAAGTAAAATGTATTTTATTTTATTTTGGATGTGTATGAGCACTTCCAAGACCATAAGCTCGCTACTGCGTAATGAACTCACTTTCTGTAAAGTACTGGTGTCAAAAGCTTTAGAAAAGATTTTCAGATAGGTACCACTGCATGAATCTTATTTATTTGCGATAAAAAAAAAAGTGTGAGAACGTACTATCTATGAAAATACAAAATATTTATTAAATTAATACCAATTAATCCAGTTCACTGTGACTACACACAAAAACAAAAAAACATAAAGAGATCCAATATATCTTGATGTTAAAGGGTAACTGTTACCTCATTTTCTCTTGTGTATTTTTATTATTTAAAATTTTTAAGATTTTTTTTTTTTACAAGTTTAGTGAAAGAAAATAATCTAGAAATCACAATGAGTAGTTAATTGTGTTTTAGTTTATTTATGACAATACATTTTGTTAGTGTTCCATAATTCTTCGATGTAGGTAAATTAGTGATAGTGATTATTAAAACAGACTTCTGTCATTCTTTTTAAAGCACCATTGTAGCCCCATATTTATAGTGTTGAAGAATTAATATTGGTAGTGGGCAAACTGTTTATATATGGTAGTAAAGCCTTTAATGTGTTATATATACGATTATAATTTACTGTGGACTGCCATTGATTGGTTTGAGCTGCTTGTTGGAGTTACTTACTAGTGTAATTTAAATTAGTCTTATTGAAAACAGTGGCAGAAACAAAAATGGTGGCTTATAATTTAACAAAAGAAGAAACGTCACAAACTTGTTAAATACAACAAGCTACCATTATTAGCAGCTGTGTAAGTCATAAGCATAAAATAATTATGTATAAAAGGTTCTGTGTTTTTGAGTACAGCACTTCCAGTTAGCCTGAAACATTAGGGGGTGTCCTTTTGTATATTAAGCAGTGTAGGAAAGTGAGTGGGAAAGGGCAAATACTATATAATTGAACAATTTAGAATTTGACACCTTCTCCTGCACATGCTCAAAAGTAGGCAGTCACAAGGTAAATGACAAACTCTACTCCTACAGAAATCTACACACTGATATTATAGTTATTATTATTTTTTTTAACAATATTATTACAATTTTGCTTTCTAAAATATTTCTTGAGTAGCTGTTAAAAATCGCTTTTTTGGCCCGTTTTATGAGAAGATACTTCAGTTCCCATAACAATTGCACGTCCAAGCAGGGTCTTTATCACTTTTGGCAGTAGATTGAGTAGAGCTAATGTTTAATTCATGAATTTGAGTTTAATTTTAACACATTAGTTTGTAATTCTTTTGTTTTATAGCTGTAGCTCTCTCGAGTTTTAATTTGGCATTTCAACCCTTTCTGCCTTAGGATAAGTAGCCTTGTTTGTGTACATAAATAAAACACTTCCACCTGCCAATATCTAATAAAACACATAAAGGAAGATGCTGCGATATACACTCGTCAGACTGACAGTAAAATATCCATCATTCAGCTTGGCCACTCCAAGCAGTGAATAACATCAATTCCTGCCGTTGTAAATCGGTTCAATTTCCAAATGATTGATAGTCAGGTCTCCAACTATAAACAATTGATTAAACTAATTTGGCATGTTAATTATGCCATGAATTGGCTTAAAACAATATTTAATGGCTTCTGCTTATCACCTGGCAAGTTTCAGAATATGTAACAGGAATCATCATGGCTATAAAAATGGTAAAATCCACTTATTAAACCTAAATTCCAGTGATGAAATAATCGAATTATTTTATTACATTCAAAGATTTGGCACTTTAGTGCGTGTTTATGGTATATAAGTATTTCCATGTTAACCCATTTGTGAGAACAAGCCGTGTAATTAAAGGTCAATTGATGCCACCATTAGGCATGTGAATTTTCTTTTGCCTTTTTTTAAATTAGTGCTGGATCAACTGAGTTTTAGGCATTTTATATTGAGGTTGAATTTGTTTCCATCCATCATTTAGCAGTTGTGTACATATAATGAGGCTGTATCATCAGAGTCATTGGAATCTGCTGTGAATTCGGTAATGAATACATGTTGCTATGTAATTCACCAACATGGATTTGGTCAGTGAATGGAGAATCTGATTGCCGCATTTCAGGGCTCAAATCCAGGTGCTTGCTATCTGTATATATGTTTTCATTTGTATTGATAAAGGCATACTTTTATCCCCGGTATACCTTTAATTCCCGGTATTTGTAATTTTATAATTTATAGTCAATGTAGTGACATTTCCTTTCTCACTGTGATGTCAAATTCTACACATAGGCTCAGAACAAACCTGAGATCGATGTGAGGCAGTTCATTGATTGGATGCGCCTGGAACCTCAGTCAATGGTGTGGTTGCCGGTACTACACAGAGTAGCAGCTGCTGAGACTGCCAAACATCAAGCCAAGTGTAACATCTGTAAGGAGTGCCCCATTGTTGGATTCAGGTACGTCTTGACATAAGAGCAAATGTTAAAATGTTCAAGGTTTTTTTAGGTTGTTTTTTTTTATGCCGTCCACATATTTCTTGATGATCGCTAATTGTTTTATTAAGTCTCAATGAGACCAGTTTATACAGTTTTGAAAATAGATGGCTAGAGTGATACAATATCCATAAAGTAATTATCTTACTAATACTTTTATACTTTTTTATTCATTTTTTTGTGAACTATGTGATATATTGTTGGCTTACTTGCTTTATTTTGCCACTCATATTGCATAGGGGCAGCCATTTCCCCTTCACATTCTTCTTCTCTGATATCCTCCTCTTTTATACCTGCTGCTTACAAAATAATATGCAAAGATGAAATCACTGTTGAGGGTGGAACCATCCATACAACTGGGCAGGAAATAGCTTCTGATTAACCCCCTATCAAGAAATGATTAAGTAATATGTAATACATATTATTGTACAGCACATAAAACACTTCCATCAATGAAAACAAATGACATAATTATATATAATTTTATATATATACATATATATATATATATATATATATATATATATATATAGATAAACACACATACATTTGTGTGTGTATGTATATATGTACCTGTGTATATAAGAATAATTCATTTTATTGATGATAGAGTTTTGCGTGCTGTACAATAACATATATTACAATATGACACTATAGCTGCTGACTCATCCCCCTAGCAGGAAATGTGTAAGTGAACTCTTCCCACTTGCAAGGATGGCTCTATCCCCTCCCAACATCAGATGCTGTTAAAAACTCCAAAATGGAGGTGAATAACAGTGAGGGAGAAAGTGAGAGACAAAATAACTGCCCTAATAATGAGAAATATAAGTGGTAAATAAAGCAAGTAAGCTAAATATATTTATTATATTCAACTAAAATGATTAAAAATATATAGACAAGATTAATTGCAGTGATCTTTTAAGACAATGCACTTCTACATGACAATCTCTCAGGAGATCTCTATATAAATTATTATTATTGTTTATTTGTAATGAGCCAACATATTCCGTAGCGCTATACAAGGGTTAAGTTAAAGGCAAAAGACAATAGCAATATTAACATATTGAAAATGATGTAAATGAGCTCTAAAACCATACATATGGGGTTCATTTGTTTAGCGAGTTCGCAAATAAATCTGTATTTAAAATTAAACATTTCAATGTACCTTTTAAAACTTACCTTTGAACTTGAATGTTGAAAAGTTTATCAGCTGCTTCTCTCCACCCCATGTAGGAAAGGGAGGATTTGCCCATGAGATTGTCCTAACAATTCTATAACAGTCTGGGTTTGTGTTCAGTGGCTTTTGCAGGGAAGGAAACCAATCCTCTCCCCCACTTCTGGACACGTGATAGGGCAGTGAGAATCAGCACTGCTAGATTCTGTAACACTAAAGTTCAAATGTACAAAGATACATTGACTTTTTGTTATTACATAAACAAATGAAACTATATTTTATAATAAATACAGTAAGGTATGCACATATTACTTAACTGTACCTTCCTGGGGAGTGCAGTTGTGGGTGTCCCGATCATTTTGTAGCCTACAGAGTTTCAATATGAACTCCGTTATAGTACTCAGTATGTGAAGATGGACATTTAAACTTACTCTTATTAAATTCTAAGCCTTGAAGTTGGTCTCCTTGTTCCCAAGGTCTAGGAGCTTGTGAATAAACAGGAGCAGATGCTCTTCATTGGCTTGAGACTTGGGGTCTCATTCAATTGTGATTTGGCCAATTGAATAGGGCTCTATATAAGCACAGAGCATATTTTTTACAGAAGTTTTTAGTTACTGAACTTCTATCCAAAAGCAAAGTCTTCACTAACTAAAAACTTCTGTAAAAAAAATGGTCTGTGCTTATATAGAGCCTTATTTAATTTGCCAATTTGCAATTAAATGAGGCCCTTGGTGGGTTAAATTAATTTACCTTGTTGAGGACACCAGCTTGCATCTATTTATAACTTTCTCCCAGGCAGACTTCCTCCCACCTCTTGACGACCGCATTAGGAGCAGAGACAAGCAGCTGAATTGAAAGTTTAGAAGTTGATAAGCAAGTTTAATATTGAATAATGATTTTCTAAATATTTCAGAGTGAATTTTATTAAAGATAAATTCATAATTAAAACCTCTAGCTCCTGTTGTTAGAGCATTACAGCGGCCCTTTAAAAATGTTTTTGTTTCCAAAGTCTCTATTTTATTACATGCTTTTGGTAATTTTATGGAGATGAAAACCATAATAGAGTGCCTTTAATGGTTCTGTAAGAACACACTAGTGATTTTCCTATTAAGTTTGTTGCAGTTAGTGGAAAAAACATAAAATTCTTCATTTTTGAGACACAGAGGTTTCAGAAAACACATAGGTTCTTCAAGACTGCCGAGAATATATGGATTTTAAATAAAAATGTTATAGCCGCATGTACAGCAATAGAAGTTATTCCTTTGGAAGCACAATAAAACAATAGTGAGTGGGCTACAAGCTTTTTCCAACAGGACCATCAAACCACATTTCTATTTGTGTAGGAGTCTGAATGGACACTCTTCTGTATCCATTGTAAAGTCCTACATAATGTGCTTCATAAAACAGGATAGTAATGTTACGTATTAAACAAACCAGCCTCTCTGTTATTTACAACATTCATTTTACAGTTACCAAATTTTTTTAAAATAGACTTATTACCATGTGCTGCTGAAACATAAGTATTTGATACTATGGCATAAAATACTAGCTTAAACCGCAAAAAAAAAAAAAAAGTAGGACAGCAAATTGGATTTTTTATTGACTCCCACGGGTAATTCAAATTTTTATTCAAATATTTTCCAGGAGTTTAGAATTGGTATATAAATAAGCTATTTCAACAGCTAGCAATAAGAACAGGTGATCAACTGCATTTAAGAAGATGCTATTTCCTAGTAAAGGATGTAAATTTAGATTGTATTCATAATCAAGCCGTAATCTCCAGAGATAGTTGGAAATATCCGGATATTTGTACGTTTTTTGTATCCTGCATTATAGTGCATAGAATATATATTTTTTCTCTTTTCTTCAATATTGATTTTATTGCTAACCTGTTACTAAAGTAACAAATTATATATATATAATGGATCCTTTCTGTTCGCTGGCTGCAAGCAGTGGCGGCTATCGGTCACTAGGTAGTGGGACCGAGATGCCAGTGAATTTGTTCAGTGTAAAGCTTATAATCTGCCAGTACCTAAACTCTTAACACCTATAAGGCTAACACTAAACCCTAAGAAATTCACTGAAAAACATCCGCCACCTAGTCGCCAATGGCTGCCACTGTGTACAGCCAGCCAATAGGAAAGGTCCTATATGTGTGTATATATATATATATATATATATATATATATATATATATATATATATATAAATATATGTGTATATATATATATATATATATATATATATATATATATATATATATATATATATATATATACTGTGTGTGTGTGTGCATTATAGTTAGTTTTAAAGGAATACTGTCAGCAGGTAAATAGTCATTCCCTTTTTTAAATTGCAGATATGGTGCAACTTATGTGATTATGCTATAAAGTTGCTTTACATTTGATTGTGCTGGTATATTACCAATTTATTTGTTCCTAGTAATGTAGCAAACCTCTTCAGCCCTACATTGCTGATTAATTTTCTATCTAAGGTGTGGAGTGGCTATAGGTAGCTTTTTGTCAGTTGTTACATCAAGACATATGTCAAGCTCCCAGTTACAACCTGATTACTGTAGTGTTGTGACCTCTAGTAGTCTGCAAAGGCATTTTTCTCTTCTTTAGAAATAAGTAAAATCCCTTGATTATATCTGGCATCAGCTAACCTAACTTGTGATAAGAATATTCTTGACTATTATACTGAATACAATCACAACCCTGTACCTCCCAGCACTAACCAAATGCATTAGCAATAATCTATTATAAGAGATTATTTTTTAATATAACTTGAATTACATTTTAATTTATCTTCCACTGCCACATGATTAACCCTGACGATATCCCCCATTAAAAATTATGTTCTGGAGAATTCACTACCATGGTCGGGTTCTTTATCGATAAACATACACATGTTGAACATCACTGTCTCTAATCATTACAGGTACCGGAGCCTGAAGCATTTTAATTATGACGTGTGTCAAAGCTGCTTCTTTTCGGGAAGGACTGCAAAGGGCCACAAATTACACCATCCAATGGTGGAATACTGCATACCTGTGAGTATTACGAAGTATGATTAATTAGCACAATATACATTTTTACTCTGCAGTACTCTCTGTGTGTCTGATATCAATGACTCCATAAAAACGTACAAGCATATATCAAATTAAAATAGAAATGCTGGGTCATTAAACCTAGTATTTTCGAAATTCGTCATAGTCTTCCAGCATAATTTAGTATTCTTTAATGGTAGGACATCAGACTCCCAAAGTGGCTTACATGGAACTTACAACCACTTGTCATAATTCTGAAAAATCTTAATTTCCTTATCGCGAGCCTCTCTAGGAAACCACAATCATCTTCCAAAGCCCCAAATCTCCTAGTGTGTCACAATCAAACCCAATTAAAACTACCCCGTAGGTTGCTTTCTGCCGAGAGAAAAGTATCAGCTTACTTTTTTGATATAGTCATGGGTTTCATGGAAAATAGTTTGGGAAATTCTCATCTACGCTATAACTTCTGGACATGCATCTTGTATTATGCTAACATTATTGAATAGAAAAAAATGCTATATATTGTCTGTGGAAGGTTAAATGTATGCTTTTTTTTTTAAATGTATGCTTTTTTTCGTGACAAAAGTTATAATGGGAGTCTTATTTTTTCCATATCTTAAAAGCGCTGTTTTCACTTGCTCAAATCTTCCATACAGTCCCTGCAAAGATCCGCTCCCACTTCTCATCATACAATGTTTATATTGGTTCTAGATGTACTAGTATCTCTCAATAGCATTTAAAAAATGCTGTTGCGGCTAGAACATCACTTAATTTCATCTTTTTAATGATGAGCAGCAGGCCTTGTTTTTAGCCATTATAGTAGTATCATCCGCATGTAAGGTTGTTGATATTTCTTCCAGCAATATTAATTCCACCTTTGGATTCCTTCAGTCCAGCTTTATGAATGATGTATTCCACATATAAGTTGAATAAGTAACGTAACAATATACAGTCTTGTTGCACTCCTTTCCCAATCTTGAGCCATTCAGTTGTTTCCTCTTCAGTTCTGATCTTCTAGGTCCAAGTACAGATTTCTCAAGAGGTGTATGAAATAGCCTGGTACCTCCTTCTCCTTAAGAACTTGCCACAAATAGTTGTGATCCACACAGCCAAAGGCCTTAGGACTCTCTTGCTTTCTCTATTATCCATCGGAAACTGGCAATTTAATCTCTTGTTCCTCTGCAAAACCCAGCTTGCACATCTGGTAACTCTCAGCCCATATATGGCAAATGAGCTACATTTTTCTAAATGGAGCACTCTTTCGCACTTCCTTTTTTGGGATTGGTATATACTGGTATATAATGGTATAGACTGACCTTTCTGATGGCCATTATTGAGTTATCCAAATTTGTCGGCATAATGCAAGCAACACTTTCTTAGCATCATCTTTGAAGATTATGAACAGTTCAGCTAGGATTCCATCAACTCTTGCAGCCTTGTTATTAGCAAGGTTTCATAGGGCCCATATCACTTCACTG
The DNA here is from genome assembly GCA_027410445.1 of Discoglossus pictus. NCBI lineage: Eukaryota > Metazoa > Chordata > Amphibia > Anura > Alytidae > Discoglossus > Discoglossus pictus. The sequence continues at coordinate 115,656,851 of CM050165.1, read as the reverse complement.
TACAATATGTCTGGCTTATTGGACAACTTTTGATGTTATCCCTGCTGCTAAGGTAGATCTTATGTAGATCCTGTGTAGATCTTCTGCCACCTCTTCTTTATCTGATCTGCATCTTTTAAACAAACTATAGTGGCCCTTTACGGTATTAAGCTCACATATAAGAAATACAAATACATAAAGATAGCTAGCAGTGTAGCTCTGCTTTTGTGCTTTTCACTTTAGTCTATACATATTACAATATATCGGTTAAACAATTATAATTCACAAGAAATTGAAAAATAGGATTAAAGGACACAAAACACTAATCTCAAAGTCTTACTCTTTTCTGCACATAATGCAGCTGCAGATAAAATGCTGAGGTCTCCCCCTTTTTGAGCTGTTATCTTAATCCTGTTGCTACTTATCTTTCCTTTCCACTTAAATCACAACTTTTTCTTCTCCCTCTAATCCAAATTTGATTTGTTCACCACTTAGCAGATGTGTGTATCATACTTGAACACGTTGGCATCAGTATCTGGCAGCATGAAAAATATGCTACAGTTTCCAATTCCGTTTCCTGCCGCGTTTCTGCATCTCTGCGAGAGATCAGCAGCATTCTAGGTGAATATTGCATAATGTGGATAATAAGCAGATAGGGCTCACACTGAAGGAAATATATATCTATAGCTCTTTCTGTTCATTATATTGCAAATTGCAACAATCTTGATTTATTGTTTATTTAAGTGACTTATTCAAGTTGTTCTTTTAAGGTGTTTGTTATTTATCATGAAAAAAATGCATTGTACCAGTCAATTTTTTTTTAGATATTCAGCATTGTTTGTGTTGCATTATTATGCAAAGGAGCAGCTCCTGAATACTATGAAGTACTAATAAGAAACACTCTGTACTTATTTGTTGCTGTAGTGGGTGGTGACAATTTTGTCATACTTGTAACAAATTAGCATACAAAAGCTGTACATTAGCACAGCAGGGACACACAAAATAATACTGAACATCTCATGAATTATTTATTGTCGTGAAATATAACTAACAGAATTAGAAGTTCTCTGATTGAGCACCTCTAACTTTGTTTTTTGTTAATGCCAATGACTTTTCGGGATTAGTCTCCCTAAGGGTAATGGTGGACTCTAGACATGGACCCCCTTCTCACTGTGCCTTAGGGAGTTCAGCTACACCTCACTGAGGAGGCCCAATGAAGGCCGAAACGCATCTGTAGTTTGCTGTTTCTTCTGTTCAGGGTAGAATTGCCTGGTATTTCGGGGCTGGATCACTCTTCTGAGTGAGACCAGACTTATATTCTACAGGATATTGCTCCCTGTGAAGGGCAGAAGTAAGCAAAAAGAGGTGCTCTCGGAGTGGGTTATCATGTCCATAGAACTAACATATTAAGGTTAGTTCGTTCTCTGGTTTAGCACCTCTAACTTTTTTTTTGTTTAGTGAAATATAACTAGCATAATGTGTAGTTTACTTTTTAATATAGGTCCCACTAGATGTGCCATTGGTGTGAATACCTTTGCGTAAAATAAGTTTTGTCTGTGAACATACAGGTTAGGTAAGGACCTACCAGTCAAGGTGAATGCATTGGGAGTTTCCAGGAACTACACATTTTGTATTCATCTCCAGTCTAAAGAGCCCTTCAGTTTTAATTCTGTACAAAAACAACAAATTACTTAAATGGAATTGTGACTCTACGGCTTAGCAAAGCCATCCTTTATAACAGCATGAAAAAAATAATCTCTCAGTGTTTCTAAGTGGAAACGATCGTATCTGCAGCATGCCTGTAAACATACTGGAGTTCTTCTGGCTAACAGAGAACTTTTATACATTTCAAGAAAACACACATTTCTTTCTGGCTTCAATCCTTGGAGGCAAAAACTTCAGGACTGATACTTGTCTCCCAGAGGATCGATCCACCACTGTTGTAATTACTGTTGATGTGTTACTTTGGAAGGATGCTGACCAATATTATATTCCCCTAAAGATGCTCATAACGTGATAGGCAACATGTCAGGAATTATTATCTTAAACGGCAGCTTATTCCCTAAAGGGGAATATATTTCATACATAATAAAGCTTACTTGCAGTAATGTCTTTCGAGACTGCTCTTGGGTAGCAAACAAATAATGTATTTGTTGCTTATATTTAGCGAAAATAGTTGTTTTTCTCCATTTGCTAAGATGTATTTTTATTTTGAAGATCGTGGAAACTATTTAGTCACCTAGTTTTATTTGGATACCTCAGAACTTGTTGTAAATATAATACTAAAAGTATTTTGGGTCAGATATACCACGCTTGGTTAATATAGGGATGAAAATATAGGCTTCACAGCATATGGAAATTAAGAAACTTCACGTCTATATAGGTTTTCTTCCATGAGCAAAAACTTTGTACTGGCCAATAAAAAGTTGACAAGCCTTTTTATTTTTAAGTGTTCTTTGTGGCCCACGTTTTAAACATTACAAATTCGCCAGGAAGACTAAGCTTGCTTGCAAGAAGTACGCTCATCATACAACTTATGTTTGCTCATTGGCTAAGAACAGAAAATATAAGGGGATCAATGTATTGATGTTTTCAGGAGTTGTAAATTGTATGAGAAACACATTTTCATGTAACTCTGCAATGTATGCATTTATTTATGTTTTCTACATTTACTCACTAGCAAATCACAAGTACAAAGCCATTCAAATTGCACCAGAAGCCAGTATGTCAAAATACATTTTTTACTTGACAAATGTAATCCACAAATTAAAAACACCTAAATAATTGTTGTTATGCCATATTACATAAAGAGCTCAACTTATGGCACTGATTGGCACCTAATAACAACAGACAAAACCAAGGAGCTCCCATACCTCAGTAAGGAAAATGTGGTACAGTGTTTCTTTGAGAAACATGTAGTAATGGTAATGCCTTTTTAATTAGCCATTGGAGTCGCACATTTACTTTCATACATCTAAAAGAGCAGTTTTTAAACATTTACTAAAATACTTTCTTAACATGAAGGTTGTAAAATATTATATGAATCCCAGTAAACTAATTTTTGCAGTAGTGTGAGGGCAATGTATATAGCTGTGTTAAATACAGCTAGTAAAGGGTAAATAAGTTATCTATACACCTTTATAACTCAATTGGTGCAGTGCCCTTAATTGGAACTAGTGAAAATAAAGTCCTGACTTTATTGCAAAGCTGTGTGTCCTTAATTTTAAATTAAAGTTTACCTAATCTTTACAGCATTCATTTGTCATTAAAGATTATTTTAATAATGTCAAAAAAGCCATTTCTTTTAAATGCAGCAATTTGTGAATCTCAGGTCCATTTTACAGGGGAAGTTTCAGTTCAACACAAGGGATTTTCCTCTATAATTTCAGATATAAGTGTAACAGCTTTGCCACTAACCTTGTATTGATACTAGACCTCTGTATGTATCATGGGCCTAGGAGCCCCCCAAAATCTGGGAGTGATAAAGATATATTATTAATATCATATATGATTATTTATGGGACAATGCTTTCATGGGAAAGACATACTGCTCCATAGTACATAGTGGCAAAATCTGGTAATTCATGATTAATTTTAATTTTGCAATTTTTTTGTCCCCTATTCATTTAACCTGGGGAGGGGGATTTGCCCCCCAACCCCCCATTCTTAGGCCCCTGGTATGTAAGGTGATGTAGAACATGAAATGTTAATGTAATTGTCTCTATGTAGTTTGATTGGCTCTTTAACTATCTCTTGACTCAGTCAGCTCAGCAGAAATGGCTTTTTTCATGGTATTTCCACTCTCCACAAATATGGAGGGGTGACTTTGAACCTAGGCAAGATTAAAATCTTTTAATCTTCTCAAGTTGTACGTTTTAATATGAATGTAACTCAAGTTTAAGAGAAACTTGTCTTTAAATGCCTAACTGATTATGGCTAAAAAATAGGCTTTCAGGAAAACCGAGGGCTCTTCAAAGGCCTAAATTGTCTTGAAAGCTTGCATTTAGTCTTATCAAACTGTTAAAATTATGATCCCTAGTCATGTTGTTCCTAAAATAGCTCAAAAGAGTCGAAAGGTTCATTGCTAGTAATACTATGATCATAGTTCTATACATATATTCAACAGATATTAGGAAACATCAATTAGATGAATGTTGCTTTAAATAGCTGTTCACAATTAAGTCAGTGGTCACAGATTTTCTACTAATCGCTGACATCATCACACATTAATCCAAATTAGAATGCCTGGAGGCGGAAACTCAATTATCCTTTACTGTTTTACTTCTAGATATGATCTTTAAGGAAATAACCTTTAACATTCCTCTAGAGTCTGGAACAGTACCATTGCAAAAACAAGAGCAGTATGAAATAATTGTATACTTCATTATGATGTATTCAGAAAGGACTGGAAGTGCCAGTAAAGCCTAACATTTATATCTTGTCTTTGCTTATGTTTATTATAGAATATGTTTTTTTATTCTTTGTTTGTGTGAATGACTTGAGTCTGTATGCAAACTGGTTCTAGTTTGTGTTCCTGTGCCATAATAACTGGTTGACAAAATTCTGCCTATGGCTTCTGGTATTTCAATGAGGTTGTAAGAGATCTGTCGATCATTCATCAGCCCTTACATGGATCTGTCCATCTGCAAATCTCTATGCTACAAAACATTAAGCCTTTGGTCTATAGCAAGTTAATATTATTGCCCCTTGTGGGCATGGCCTTTGGTTACAGCTCTCAAAGAAGGCAGCTCTCATGGGAGAGAATGGGAAGGCTCCAGAATCTGGAGGCTTCTTAAGTGTGGTGCAAATTTTATGTTATTTATTATTTATTAACCTTAATTTGTAACGCGCCAACATGTTCCACAGCGCTAAACAGGGTAGATACAAGTAAAAAAACTATTTTGACACATTACAAAAGAATCCTATTATTGAGTTTAATATCAAGCATACAAAGTGCTTTCTCTAAAGTACGTAATAAGATAGAAGACCTGAAAACTTACAGTCTAGAGGGTATTGGTAAGTTATTAGATTGCAAGTCTGCGAGTTTTCAATCTTATGTGCTTTAGTGAAAGCACTGTGTACACTTGATTTTAAGCTTAAAGCCAGGACCCTCCATTCTTTTCTCCTTTTTTTTCTTAATTTTGTTAATATTGTTTTGAGGTACAATGCATTGCACATATTATGGCTGAAAGTGAAACACTTCTTTAAACAGAACATTTTTGTTGAGGATTTAAAGAAGGTGGATAGTCTAGTGGAGTGAGGCAAGGAGTTCCAAAAAATAGGGTCTGCACAAGAAAAGTCATGGAGGCAGGAGTGAGAGGAGGTGATAAGACAGGAGGAAAGAAGAAGGTCATTAGCAGAACGAAGAGGATGGTTACGTTAATTTGTTTGTACCTCTCAAAACTTGCTGAGAATAAATCTTTGAAGCATTGATGCACATGAGCTGTACACTCTGATGTTGGTATGTATATAATGCCATACCCTTTGTGTTGTTTTTTCACTTGATGTTGGTTTTAATGAATGCTTCTAAGGAATGGGGATGGAATACAAAACATCAGGTGGCAAAGCCTTGTTCTTTATCTGATGATTGCCAAGATTCAATATAAATAAGGCAAAATGTCACATGATGAACTTTATATCTGATTATCCTGCCTGAAAATGTGGTGTTTCTATAAAACTAGAAGCCATAGCTGCTGACAGACATAAAGCTACCATAAAAGCAGCTAATTCTGCACACAAATGAACATTACAGCAAAATTGTTATTGCACTGGAAATATTCCAGTATTGATAGTGACATAGTTTATAAAACACAATTTTCTGAAATTACTACTATTTATTTTTGAAAATTGCAGAGAATATGGAATAAATGCAGATTCTACCAGTACTCTTTATGTAAAGCATACAAATAAACCGCAACTGTGAGCATTCAAGAGGTGCCAAAATGTACCACTCATTAAAATAATGTAAGTGGAAACTATAAGAAAAAAAAGAGAAAGGACCCATATTTGCAATATACTTTGTGAACAATCTCCCTTGATAAATAGGCAAACTATTTGTTTTTAAAAAAAGAACCACCCATTAACCTTCTGTTATACTGTCATTTTTACTTCTGCTTATCTGCTTCCATGTGTGAGAGTTGGCCATAAATGCCAAAAATGAGTCACCTGTTATATAAACTGAAATTGGTTTATATAAATGTTTCTAACTAGATTGATTCATTTTATCCTCCTCTCTGTAATTATGGTATACATTTTTCACTTACTTCTATGTAAGGGATAAATGGAGATATTGTATATCCACACTAATGTTATCTACACTAAAATGATAATCTCAAAATGTTAATCTCAAAACTATTACTGGAGAAAAGCGTTATTCCACCTGACTGGCAAAGTGGTAAAGATCTAGTGCAGGTAGGGTGAGAAATTTTCTTCCTCTGAGGACCACAGACAAGCAGAAAACCTATTGGTTACTACTCAGTCATACACTCATTTACAAAAACACTATATTATTTGTTTATTACATATTTTTAAAGAGAAGTCTTAAATAACTAATGTATGCGTTTTTAGTGTTATATCCGCTTCTCCTTAGAGAGTATGCTGCAATCCTTGACTGCTTACCTTTTTCTTTCTCTTCCTATTTCATTTTACTTTTTTTCATCTTGGGTACCTTCCAAGAGAACTCATCCTAAAACATTTAAAAATGGAAATATTTGAATTTACCCTATATATATATATATATATATATATATATATATATATATATATATATATATATATATATATATATATATATATATAATATATGGCCCCTTATGTTTTATTTAAATCTGATGCTCCTGTTTCCAACATGGGCAGCAGCTATGTGTGTTGAATCTTGAAATCCACACTTCATTGATGTCTGAACCAAGTTAGAAATACAGGGTTTTGTCACATTATTATGACCACCTCCTACTTTTGACGTCAGCAGCGTGTAGCCAGTGAAATACGGCACCTGTCTTGAGCTGGCTTGGTGGGTATATAAGGTGACATGTAGGCATTCTCCGAACATGTCAACCATCATTTCATAGGTAAAATGTGCTATTTATCTGACTTTGAAAAATAGATGATTATTGGTTTTCAGACAGCGCAGTTTGTGAACTGTTCGCATGCTGCTGTGTACCGTGACTGGACAAATGGCACCATTGCAAATAAACTGTGGAGCACCATGTGCCAATGATGTTAGAGGTGAACATTGGCTGCGAAGGTGTGGGATGGCCAGCTGACGTAATACAGTTTAGCAACTCACTGTCCAAACAAACCAAGGGGCTACCAGACGTGTGTCTAAAATGACTGTACAGTGAACCCTGTTGTGTATGGGGCTCTGAAGAAAATGGCTGGTCACTGCACCCATGCTGACAAGGGTTCATCGTCCGAAACGGCTTCAATTTGCACAACAATACAGAAATTGGACCTCTTCTGATTCGGAAAGGGTTGCCTTCTCTGATGTGTCCCATTTTCTGCTCCATCAACTTTGTCAGAAGTGAAACCTCCAAGAACAAACTCTGCAACCAGTGGCATTGTCTGGGTCCTCCACTCATACCTCTGGAAGGCACTCTCAACTGTCTGGATTGTCTATCCATCCTTGCAGATCAAGTAAACACATACATGGAGTGGATGGGATCTTCCAGCAGGACAATGCAACATGTCATATGGCTAGAATTGCCCGGGAGTGTTTGGAAGAGCATAACATTCACAAGACGTCCAAGTACTTCCCTGGCCTCCAAATTCCCCGGATTTGAGCCCCATCTAGCAACTGTGAGACCACCTTGATTGCCATGTTTGCCTTATGGATCCTCCACCACACACTCTTCAGCAGCTGTCGGATGCACTGCAGTCTGGATGGCTCCAGATACCCGTACCAACCTTCCAGCTTATTATAGACTCCCTACGGCGCAAATGGCGGTTATTTGGGATATTAATAATAAGAAAATAAAATAATAATGTGACTTGACTGTGTATATTAATGTGCTGGCCCAAAACATGCTGAATGTAACAGTAAATTAGGCACAGAAATAAGACTAGCACATAATACCCAAAATCTATAATTTTGATGGAAATTGTAAGCAGTCCTCTATTTATTATATTCCCTCGACATTCAGAGAAAACTTAAGTATAAGGGTTACTTAGCCTTAGCATACAGCATGGTCCCATTCTGAAATTTAAATTATATGGTTCTTAAATGATAAAGGTTTCTCCTTTTTAAATCATCTTAAAATGGATAACTGTTGTACAACATCTGATCTATATTACCCTAGGCCATCTGGCTCGGTAACGGAATTTCAAGTCAATTATGTTAAGTGTCTCTCTCTATGTATTCAAGGTAATATTTTTTCATAAAAAACTGCTGTTCATATGAAGTAAAGCCTTGAATTCATATTCAGTCGACACATCAAGCAAATCCTACAAACTGCTTATGAATTACTTTAACAAGGTTCAATCATTCATAAATTAAAACATTTATCTACTTACATCAAACACTCAAATGACAAGAACTGTGATTTTACAATTTGTTTATGCTTCTTAGATTTTTATTGGTACTCCATGTAGAAAATAACATTTTTAGGATATGTTTATAAAATGTTAGATAAATATAATGCAAAAGTATTTTGTGTAAAAGCAGATATATACATAGTTATTACTAGGTTGGTGGCAATAAATCATAGTTAATCGTTTGTAAAGCGCAATTGTCTTTAGACTACCTTTTTTAATTTGCTGGATTGCCAAATTGATTATACAAAGGGTTAGTAATATTATATGTTTATTTGATTGCTAAGATACTGAGCTCTACCAGAATAGAAAACTTTTCTAGACTCAAGACCTGGTGTACATCTTACATATACATGGGTAATATACAATGTAGCTGTGATTAAAGTAATGATAAGTTCATATAACTAAGTACAAAAATACCATCTTGTATTTGCCATCTATTTAATCTGTATTTTTCATAACTTTAATGAAGTTCACCCATTCCAGCTTGCAGTATCTAGGACTATGTGGCATTCAAAAATCCAAGGTTAGTCTCTACTCCATTGTTTAGATCGTCAGTCATTCTCTAATATTTATCGGAGCACCCTATCTCCTACACCAGTCTTTCTCAGCTCCAGTTCTTGGAGAAAACACTTAACATGTTTGTGAAGTATGCAACAACCTACCAACATTGGCAGTTCTTTGAATCATAAATATGTCAATAATACTTCCTTTTCAAGGCATAAAGGGGTCCAGCAGGCCAATTTGGATTTGCACGTTTAAGACTTCCTTCTACTGAGCATGCGCGTGGGGAGGGAGAAAATGTCAAATGCTAGTAACTAAATCTACCAGAGTCAACAAAGTCCCTCTCATACTTCCACTCCTGAATAGATAATACAAATTAGCCAAACACCTTAAGCTCCAAGCCAGCAGTTATCCTTCGGATGGATACTCCTGAGCTTAAGTAGCCATATCCCTAAATCTTAGACTGGAAATACAACCTATACACCCTTTCAAGACTAGTTATCTCATAGACTTATACTTCTTCGTGATGCAACGTGAGCTTATACAGTGGATCTCCTCCAGACTGTATGTTCATTCCCACCAGATACCTTAATACCTTTTGTGTCGGTATGTTTCAGTTTATCCAGTTTTGTACTGTACCTTCTTATATAGTGGTACAGAGAATGTTGGTAACTTTATGTAAAGAATAGTAATAGAAGAAGTAACAGGTTGGTAATTAGTTCTCTCCAACTCCGGTTCCTGTAATACTCCTATAATTTCCCACCACGGAAAAGTTAATCCATGCGAGACGCTGTACGCTGACGATTGCTAGCTGTGCTTGCAGAGCATGACAGAAAAAGCCAATTAACATTACTGGAATATACAAAGAGTAGAAAGGTTAGAGAGAGCGCAGGCAAAATGATTACAGCACCTTCTGTCACAAAAGGCTGGGGAAGTGTGACATCCATAAATAATCCTCTTTTCAATGTAAATGATTTGCATTAAAAGATCATGCTACCCTACATAAAATTTACTGCTTAATGCATTTCTGTAATGATCATACTAATAATTAACCACAAATGTCAGCCACCAATACTATTATCATCTTCACTTTCTATATATGGATTTTTAAATACTTTTCAGAAAAAGCTAATTGAACATAAATTAGAAATTGCAAGCAGCACAAAATGGAGGTGACCAGACCTGCTTTGAATAGCTAATAAATAAAAGGTTTTTTTTTTAATTTGCTAAAACATTTTTGCCTCATTATCAGTTTGTGTTCTTCAAAATAGCATTCTAAAAATATGAAACTTTTGTGTTCCTATGAAATTGGAGTAATTTCAAATGGCTCGCAAAATTCATTAGTAAAGCATATTTTGGAACACAAATTCACCCTTTTCCTGTAGGAGAGTTAGACTACTATTTATCTTTAAAAATGGCATGAAATGCTTCCCACATCTATCTCTTCTTCCATTATAAGGATTTTGTCATTACAAAATATATGTACATGGTACCAGTATTTTTTCGACAGCAAATCATTCTCAAGATATTCGCTATTGTCTGTACAACTCCAAAATGCTTGATGATTATTGTTGGTTATGTATATATCTGCATCTTAACACATGGGTGGGTAGATTGTTTTGCCACCACAGTAAAAATGTAGTATGTTGTGTAAAAACCATATTGAAACCACATATAAGGGTGTCTATGTGAAGAATGATATGCAATAGAAAATGGGTAGTATAAGGTATATTCTTTTAAAATCTACTTATATTTTAAGATGATGAGAGTTCTGTACATTATATTGTGGTTCTGTCTAAACTGTCCATTAAACTATTTTGTTTTTGTGTTAGGAGTGGGTGATACATTTTTTGTGATGTATTTGTGATGCTATTGCCATTCGATGTTGTAGCCAATTCGAGATTTATATGGTATTAAATAGTTCATTCTTTTAAATTTCATATTTTTGTTGCAATATCTAGGACTTGTGTTCTTTTTTTACTGATGTACATTCACTTTGTAGTACAACCACATGAGATTTTTAATTTAGCAAACGCAGTGATATAAAAAACGATCACTCCACTGTAGCCAAGTTGTAAATATGTGTTGTAGACAGAATTCTATAAAAATACTGTAAAACAAGTCGTGTCCAATAAGCACCTAATTTAATCGTTGGTCGGTATATTGCTCACTTTGGAATAAATTAAATTGGATCGGAACTCCTTAGGGGATATTTCATGCTTACAGCCATAAACATAGATAAAATCACTACAGGTTTGGGAAGTATACATAGCAAGTAGAGCATTAGCCACATTTATGCTATTTCACAGGAAAATTATTAATGACAGTTAAATGTTTGGTTATGCAGACAGTTGTTATATTTTGTACACTTCTGATGTAAAATACTGGTGCATAAATATTATTTCACTGCATTTATAAATTACCCTGATTGCACTGCACTACAGGATACATTGGTGCCTTATAGATAAAATATATTATTAGTGAAGATAGTAGAATAAAAAGTAAAAAATCCAGACACTTTACATATGACTACATAGGCGGAAGTTGTGAAACCCTTCATTGGGCAATCTAAATTTGCATTTTCAGTTTATATCCATTTTGTTGTGTTTTTTCTTTATCTGGAATAAAAATCAAGGTGGATGGAAGAGTCACGGGAAGAGAGAGGGGGGAAAGAGTGACAGGGGAAGAAGGGTCTGGGGAAAAAAATAAAAATATTATCCCGTCATTTATGACGGGCAAACGACTAGTATGTACATTTTTTTTTTTTTATCATTGAAAACTAGCAATAAGATGTTGGAGGGTTCAGTAGAGGCGATGGTGTTCTGTTCTACATTCATGGACTCCTTCTACTTCATAAGGAAGTTTATCATAGACAACAATGGTATCCCCTAGTACAGCATATAAAAGGTAACACTCAATAGGCTGTATATAATCTGCATTCTATAATTGTTTGCCATTATGAATTCTACCTTTTCTAAAAAAAACATATAGTATTGCTTGGAGTTCAATAAGACATTCCAAATTTGTTTCTACTGTTCTAAAGTTGGACAAGCTGGCGACTGTTTGATTTCATTCTCCCATCTGGGAGGTTAGGCAAACACTCAGTTCATATTAAAAACTATTTGGATTGATTTTGGTCAGACATGAGATGGGTGACTCCCTTATATGCTATTGTGCCTGATTCTTTTTTTTATGAAATGTGAAAATGTTCATAGTATACATTTTGACCATAGGACAGTACCATCTGTACAATGATTGCTCTGGTATTTTTTTCACAATTATGTAATTAGTTATGGACAAATATATATTTTATAGAACTAGTTTTTGTATTTGTTTTTTAAACTGTTATCTGTGTATTATTTTTTGAGAACATCTGCTGAAATAAACTGTGCTATGGTTTGCAACAGATCCCCAATGAAGCACTGAGATTTTGTCCTCTAACCCTACAAAGTACTTATCAACCATTTCAATACTGCCTGAAAACACAAATATAACTTTATTTCCAAAAGATGCAGGGAAGTGAACACAGAAAAAACGGTTGTAAAAAAACTTCTACTATAAAAGGCAGGAAAAGGGCACATGTGCTAAATAATGACTTTTCTTGTACACAAGGGAAGTACCAGTGGTCAGGGCACTACAACAAAATGGGTCTGCAATACCATCACCAAATAGTTGGTCCACTTAGGGAGAAATCCACAAGAACCTTCAAAACAGAAATGTTAAAGCACCAGTCCCTGGTGGAATACATCCAACAGTACTAAGAGAACTGGGTTCTGTAATAACCAAACCATTGTATGTACTTTTCCAAGACACATTCTACACAGTCTTGGTACAAGATGACTGGAGAAAAGCAGATGTAATATCTTAATTTAAGAAAGGAGCATGAGCAGATCCATGGAACTATAGACTTGTAAGCCTCACTTCTGTAATGGGAAGCTTTTAGAATATTTTTTAATGAATACCTGATACAAGAGTATATCAATGTGAACAAGATAATAAGTAAGAATTAATACAGACAAAGAACATATCAAAAATGTAATTTAGTTTCTATGAAGAGGTAAATAGGAACTTGGACCAAGGCAACTCCGTAGATGTAGTTATTTTGGATTTTGCAAAGGCTTTTGATAAAGTGCCACATGGGAGGCTATTGTACAAAGTGATGGATACAGGAATTGCATTGTAAGCATCTATACATGGATTGAGAGCTGACTAAAAGAAACAAAGTGAAGGGCTATTGTAAATCGAACATACTCAGATTGGACTGATGCGGTTCAGTATTAGGTCCTATGTTTTTTTGTGTTTTTTTGTGTTTTTGATATTTATCAATGATTTAGAAGGAGTTGGAAGTAATATCTGCATATTTTCTGATGACACTAAGTTGTGTTCTACTGCACAGGGACTTAAATAAATTAGAAAAATAGGCAGATACATGGAAAGTGAGATTCAAGACAAATATAAAGCTATACATTTGGGAAGGCAAGTGAAATGTTGGCGTTCATTAAGAGGGTTGTAGAAGCAAGGGAAGCAAATGTAATTCTGTCACTACATAAATCCCTAAAACGTCTTCATTTGGTATATGGAGTACAATTCTGGGCACCACTTTAAAAAAAAAGGACATTGTAGAACTGGAAAAGAAACAGCAAAAATAGTAAGGGACTAGGCTATGAAGAAAGACTAACCAAATCAACCCTATTTTCTCTAGAAAAACAGAGCATAAGATGGGTTATGATTAACTTATGTAAATACATTCATTGTCAGTATAAGGTTTTATCAGGGAAACTTTTTGTGCCAAGAGGTTCTCAAATGACAAGAGGTCATCCCTTGAATTTAGAAGAATTAAAGTTTGCCCCTTAAGGAAAGAAAATGATTCTTCACAATAAGCACTTTACAAAGAGCATACATGGGTGGTTGATAACTAGAGAAAAGGGGGTACATATTGCCAGTATTTGGGAACATGAATAAAACATGTTTTGCCCCTTTTGATACAATTGGCAATGTTTCAGTATTTTTACCTTGCTGTGGTACAAATAACAGTTAATTCACATATCAAAAGGATCAGGGGAGATCTAAAAAGGTTTAGCTTGATGGACTAATATCATTTGTTTTACCTCAATCTCCTATATGTTTAGGCTGATCTTGTTTTGGGCATTATATATCTCCCCTAAAATGTGTAAAACAGTTTTGCACTTCTAATGATAGATGTTAAGTTCAAGGGTATACTCATTTTGCCTTCTGTATCTACAACAAAATTACATTTCAGAACTGACAAATGTATTCTTTAAACTAAGAAATGCCTTTAAAATATGTAATTAAAGAAACTGGTTGCTGATAATTAATGTTCAAACTCCAAGTAATAGATTTCTGCGTACAGGATGCTAATTAATTTATAAATTAGACACAGCATAATTTATAGGCTTTTTTTGTGTTCTTGTTCTTTGTCTGGGGAGAGATTAAAATAAAAAATGTAACAAAATGTGAAATCCATCACAATATGTGTCTGTGTGTGTATATATATATATATATATATATATATATATATATATATATATATATATATATATATATATATATATATATATATATATATATATATATATATATATATATATATATATATATATATATATATATATATATAGTGTGTGTGTTTGTATTATACTCTTGCCCTATAATAGACCTTGTCTTAGTATAATACTATAAAAGAACACTGATTCTGAAGAATATGACCCCTTGCTGCTCTGATTTGATAATTCTTTACCTGAACAGAAGTCAATTATGACCCTAATGTTATCTTTTATATAAAGTGTCCAAGCAATCTGCCACCATCTGAGATCAAACATTCTCAATTAGCATTAAAAACTTTATTTTTCCCCCTGCATCTGTTCCCTTTTCTTTATAACCATCTCCTTAGATTTGAGCTGGTGCCAGAGTTTGTCTCACTCTGTCTTTCAATTTTTTTTGTATGCACAAGTCAAACTTCTGTGTTAATTATTATGCAGATTTAGCAGAGCACTGTCAATCTGGTAAGCTGGAGGACAACTCCTGCCAAGCTTTCATTATTTAAATTACTCAAAATTCAAAACCTGCTTAAACCAAGAGGTCCCTGTTGCTTTGATGAAAAACGGGTACAAGCCAAAGAAACTGAAATGCTTTATAAAAATGTTTCCTTTCCTTTTTTCTTAGACAACATCAGGTGAAGATGTTCGAGATTTTACTAAGGTGTTGAAGAACAAGTTCCGGTCCAAGAAGTACTTTGACAAGCATCCAAGGCTAGGTTATTTACCAGTGCAGACTGTTCTTGAAGGAGATAATATGGAGACGTAAGTCATCTGTAAAACATTATTAATGATCCCTAAAAGATAGATGTGCACAATTAAAAATGTAACATTTTACAGTTTTGATCAAAAATCCTTGTTTTGACATGGTCATTTATAAACATTAAAGGGACATTGAATTCATTGATGATGCTCTACATCATTGGTTGGCTTCAGGTGGCTTGGAAGCCTCATGCAACCCTCCAAAACTTCCAATAGGGAACCCATCCTACTCTAGAGAGGAAGAGCATGTCTTCAACAATGCAAAGTCCATTTTTTTTTTTCTTTCCACAGCTATAATTATAAAAGGTGCTGGTTTAGGAGCCAACATATTGGTGATCTAGCAGCAGGGACATGCTTTTCTGTTCTAATATGCATACCCAATCTGAATTGTATTTTCTGTCTAAAATAGCAATATTCAAAGGCAGTTATGTAACATGATTTTAATTTGCAAATATCCTTACTTTCTAACATTTACTGTGTCCATTTAACTTGCAACCACAGAGCCGGCCTATATCAAAAGTTATTTACTGTAGAAAAAATCGTTACTATAATCTGTAGTCAGTTTTTATCTCGGCTTGTTTTGGAATGGGGTAGTGCTCCTTTCTGTTATTTATTACATATTAAAGCATGGCCCTAAATTTCAAGTGAACTGATACTGTAGATGTTAAATTTATTCTTGACAAAAAAAAATTGGAAAGAGTACAACGGGCAATCAATAACTGCTTTTGCTCTTGACATTTACTGATAGCATGACTGGTATATACAATTCCTCATAGAAAACTCTTGTCCTGAATCATTTTCTTGTTACAGTTTTGATGCAGCAAAGTAAAAAACAGCCCTGCAATTGATTATTTCAGAAGTGACTTTTATGTATTTTAATAGCTAGGCATGATATCATACACAGTCAGATTGGAGTTGGTTTAATATTTTATTATTGAAAGTAAATTATGTACTCTACAGAATAAATTATTTAATGATTATAACATCTTCAGAATTAAAATATCTAAATTTATATCAAAAAGTGTTTTTCTTTATCAGATTGCATCTGTCTGATGTGCATTGTCTGTAGAAAATCAACATCACACATGAGTGTCAGATAGCAGTGAAACACCATATAATGTCTGATATAGGGTCGTATACAGCAGTAGTATCTCCCTAAGTTAAAGTGAACCATTTGTGAAATTCAAAACAGTTTTAATAGTGTGATATATGCTCTGCTTCTAAAGCTTGACACCAAGTTTTCACTTGTTTTTACATTTCAGTAAATTAACTGTGACTAATTACATTTACATCCTGACACAATGGTTTCATCTTATAGTATTAAAATTGGCTAAACATTGTACTAGCTTTTTTCCTGTATACTAAATCATTCCTGATATATTCAGCAGTGTTTGTGTGTGACTCCATGTGATAATCTTGGCTCTGTGTAAGTGTAGGGGAGGTCATCTAATTGCATGATAACACTGGGGTATATTGATTTTGCCACCATAGAAACAAGTTAGCACATCAAAGGATCACATTAGCATTTAGGAGTTGCATAAATGCAAAAAAATGCAGTGCTAACAACAATAAATATCTTAATAATATTGAAAAAATGATATATTATAATGTATAGCAAGTTTTAATCCAGAATTCCATTAAATGTGTCTTTGCAGTTATTGTGATCCTTTTCATGTTAATGTACAGGTTTCATGCCACGTGATGTTTTCTTACATTTATCGGTGCCAGTAAGAGCGCCATTCTCATTTCACTGGTGTACAACATACCTACCATTAAATAATTCACTTAAAAAGAACATAGTCATACTATTTCATCTCAACCCAATTTTATGGTGCATTATTACTTACATCAGTTAAGTGTTTGCCTTTAAATAATGCAGTAAGGTGTTGAATATCGTCAGTTTTATGAAGCACGGTACATTTTCTAATAGTTATTAGAGAATTATTTAAAAGAAGCTCAAGTTAATAATAACTTTGTGATGGCTATATGTCCAATAACTTGTCAGTCTAGTTTCCTTAAAAATGTATTTTTTTTTCTTTTTGGGGCAATTGAATCTGCCATCTTTTTATAGACTTGAATGTCCAGGCTAATTTGCAAAACTTAATAAATATAATAACAGAGTGTTCAGACATTCAGGTCTATTTATATAATGCTTTACTGTCCTCTCTGTCCTGCCTGTTCTTTGCCATTAGTATCTGCTATTAAAATAAAGCTTCTCTGCCCTGTCTTCAAGCTCCATTGAATCACAGCAATTCCTGGCACTTAAGAGTTTAAGTGTAAGGATTTATTATGACAGTCTTATTGCACTTGTGTGGCCTTTTGAGAAACTGTTCGCCAACTGACAAATGTTTTGTTACAATGGTGTAGTTTATTGATCCCATTATTAAATGACCAGGAAAGGTACACTGGAGCTTTTTGCTGTTCCAGCTCCCATCTCAGGCTCTTGGGAGAGGGAAACCAGTTGGGCTTTTGGTATCTCTGCTTTTTTCCCCTTATGTTGCACTAAAGTTTTCCCTTCGTGGTTTCTTCCTTCTTTTGCAGCCCTATAACGCTCATCAGTATGTGGCCTGACCAGTTTGAGTGAGTATATTGTCAAGTCTCCACAATTGCCCATATTTCATTTTCTAGCATTACCATTTCCTATAAAGGGACATGAAGCTTACAGATTTGCTGTCAAGTATTTAATAGAGCATTATTTAAAAAGTGGTGTAAAATGTACAAATCTTACTTGCTTTCCTGCAGCATAGATTTATATGTGCAATAGTTGCTCCATCTATTTACACTACTGGAATGGGAACATGCTTCATTCACTAGGTACACAATACATCTGTACAGCTATGGTTTGCTTGGATGAAATTAGAATGATTTTATTATGTTGAAGCATAGTGCTGTGTAAAAAATAACTGAATTTTAAAACTTCATTTTTTTTTCAAGAAAAATATGTTTTTAAATGCATGATAGCAAATTGATAAGCTCCACGTGCCTTTTCGATTTGCCAAAATCTTAGATTATTACATATTTTCATAATTTTAATTCTGCTCTGCATCTTTATCCATACAATTAATAATATGTTTCATTTCTAGCCCTTTGCACTCCCCTGAACTTTTTGATGATGACACTCATTCCAGGATAGAGCAATATGCCAGCAGGTAGGTAACACAACTGACATCTGTTGATATACAATCCACGTTTGTCTATGCCAAATCACAGGGAGATGATTTTGTGAGTGGGGATGTATTTTGTAATCTTTCCTGTATATATACACTTGGTACGTGAAAACTATATAGGACACACACACAATATTACCTCAATATTACCATCAAGTTATTTGGGAGCTTATAATAAAGTGTGTCATTTTTAAAACTTCCTGGAGACATAAAATCTTAGTACATATGCCATAAGTCTGCGAGTTTTCAGTCTTGCAGAGCACTTTGGACACTGGATTCTAAGCTCAAAGACTGCATTTCTTGCAATGTGTTTATATTGTTTTGCATTGAACACAAACCATGTATAGTGCTACGGAATATGTTGACGCGTTACAAATAATCAATAATAATAATATTTAAGGGATGGCGAATTTCTCACAGTTTTGGGACCAAAACAATATTCACTTTTAAATTTACTGTGAAGATGTGCGTCAGGTAAGCACTGTATACATGTTGCAATGTCTTGTTATAGCCAGTTCTCTTTCAGAGTGAGAATCCCATATTGGCTTTTTAGCCAATCACTATTGATCATTGTAGAAAGACATCCTAGGATATGACTTGTGATTGGTTGAGAAGCTGCAATGCATTTATGCTATAAAGGAGAGTGGTAGGGGGTGAGTCAGCATGCATTCACTGCTTCCGTGTAGGGCAGTTTGACAGATTTTTTAAAACATTAAAAAAAAAAATCTATATTAATTCAAAAATGGATTCTTCGTGATTTTTGGACTAAAGGGGAATGCTAAAGCAACACGTTTAATCCGCAATAAAACCCCTTTTTTATAATTTGTCCAGACGCATCATTAAAACTCAGTTCATGGTATATATTTGTCGTTGGGTTACAAACTATAACAGTACTTATCTGTGACCAGTTCATAAGCAGAGTTATCTTGTCAGTTGCTCTAAGCAAACAACATAACAACATCAAAGAAGCATTTGTTCCTAAGACTGAAGTCTGTCTCTGAGTAAGTTTGTCACTTAGGCCTATATTCTAGAAAATGCACAAGTTACAGGCTTTCTGCTCACCAGTTAGGAAAGAAGCCTTTGATCTAAATGTGATTGTACATTTATGAGTTGTGTCTTCCTGACAACATTGTCATCTCATATTCCGTTTGAATAAAAGAAGCAAAAGGAAGATCGTGAAGAAACCGATAATGTTGCCATGTTAGTCAGCCAAAGCCGTATTAACATATTTATTTAAAAAAGAGCTTTTTTATCACAACACAACTTTGTAGAAGTTTACTTCAAAGCTGCTTGAAACTTAATTAAATATGCATTTGGAGCCTCTGAAAAGAAAATTTTCTGCAAAAAAAATAAATAAATTAAAGGTACAGTTCTTTTTAGAAATGCTTTGATGATAAGCACACTCTTTTTCATTTCAAATTGCACATGTTTTAGTAAATGGAACACAATTGTTTTTTGTTTGGCAAAGTTCCTACTGATATATACACTAAAACTGATCTAAAATGTAAAATACAAAAATATCATTATTGGAGTTCTGCAAATAATTTGCATTGGTTTATTGAAATAAATGTATTTAAAGATTATAAATAAAGTTGAAAAGTATGTGAGTACAAATGTATTTTGTAAACGTTATTTATTTTAATATAATACTTAGCACTCAGAATTGATATTTCCATACATAATGGCTTTTAGCATAAAAAAAATAGCTAGTATTTCTGTCATCTAAGGTTTATTCATAAGCAATCAATGCTAATTAGTGCTCACTTGCCTTAATTTCCCTTTATTAAAGGCTTTGCTGATGACAAGGCTAGGCTTGGCTGCATATGGGGAGGTGCTATTTTAGTGCACAAAATCTGTTCTTTCACTTACTCCTGCTGCAGTTTGAAAATACTAAGTTTGACAAAGAAAATGCCCAAATAGAAGAGATTTCATAGAGCCTCTGTTGTGCCCTTGACATCTATCATATTTATGCTCCATGTGTGAGAGGGGTGTTTACATTTCTGTACTACTGGGCTTGCATTTATTGTTGAAAACAAACTGCATCTGAGCATATGCAGGGAAAGGGGTGATTTTCACATTCCAAAAGATTTAATAATTTAACAAATTTTCATACCATCTCCCTCCTTCCCCACCCCTCTTGCTCCAAGCTAGCAGCAAGGGCCCAAGTAAAACAAAATGGAAACTTTCTATATGCAAACAGAGCTTTCAGAAATCTAGTTTTTCTGTAAAGAAGAAAAACACTGTGGTCATTAAACATGGGGTATTGTTGCTGCCTTCAACATGGGGTTATTATTGCTGCCTTTAATATGGAGATATTATTAGTCCGCTATGTGCTATTTTTTCACTTTTATATTCATATACAATTTCACATGGTGTGTCTCTTTACTGCTTTTTGTATGAAGCATTTGAGCACTTTTCGTGACTCCAATAAAGAACTAAACATTTTCTGGGTTTTCAGGTATTTTGTTTAAATATCAAATGCCCTTTTTTTGAAGTCTCATAACAAATGTGTTACAAATGATTCAATAATCTATTTTCCCATATAATCCTAGTCACTGAAATATAGATAACTCCCCATAATGAAATAGGGCTTTAAACGGGCACTAAAATATAGTAATTTAAGGCAGCCTTTAGAGCAGAGCCTTGGATTAGGATATAGTACCAGAAATCCACTATCAGCCCCATATATGGGTATCCATGCACTTTGGGACTGGGTTTCTGAAACCTTACTCTAATCCAAGGCTATGTTTGAATATGTAAATGGATCCCATGTTAAGTGGCTAGAGACAAAACTATGGTAATTGTTCAGCTACATTTGCATGCCACTATCCAGCATCCTTATTGGCAGTGGTGGTACTGTTCATTATTAAATTATTTGTGCCACAGGTTGTCTAGCCAGTTTGAGATGTTTGGGTGTACCCAGAATGGTTTCCCCTTTTTTTTCTCTATTTATACAGTGCAGGGTTTATCATTTACTTTTTATATATATAATAGTATTTATAGTTTACCACATAAATGACAACCAACTGTGAGACTTTTACTTTATGGAATCCAATGTGAGTGGTGTGGCATTTAATCTTACTAAGTAGCTTAATAAAATAAAAATAAAAAACGGTCATCTTATGACCTGTAGATCACAGGAGGTAGCCTTTAAGGTTTCAGACAAGTATCAAACATATAATGAAAGTTTCTTACCTCTTCTTTGTTAGGCTGGCACAAATGGAAAGAACCAATGGTTCATTATTCACCGACAGCAGCTCTGCCACCGGGAGCATGTAAGTAAATCATTCGAGCAATCTGTGGCTTAATGAAATAATTAATATTGGAAAATGAAGATGACTTAAGACACATGCATGAATTATATATGTGGAAACAAAGCTCATATTTTGTCATTGACTTTTAAGAGGTAAACAAAATGTATTTGGTATATTGATCGTATCTAAACTAAAAAAACAATGCACGTTTTAGTAACGTGTTCAAACTGCAGATGGTTTAATACTTAACAGACCTGTTCAGTCTCTGCTTATTTCTTTTTAAGTATTTTTTTCTACCAGTCATGCTCATGAATATTAAAGTGATCATCTGGGAACATTAAAAAAATACCCTAATCCCTTTACAAACAAGCAGTTAGTTGAAGGTAGAATTACATTTAGCTCTTCAAAGTAATGGAGGTTAATTATCAGAATGTTCTCTGTTTTTATTTAATCACTGCTTGTGGAGATTTATAGATTACAACATCTGACACGTTCAGAAGTGGATGTTGGTTTTTATACCATCAAATTGTCAGGTTCTGATGTTCATGCTAAAGCACTTGCTGTTGATTTTGGCAATACTGTTTTATTTAAGCTATAGCCATTAGTCACATGTACAAAGGTGGCTACATGGCCGATTGAGTCTTAGTTCTCAACTGTGCAAGACTGCTTGGAATTTTTTTAGTGTGGTCTTACATAGCTCAAGCTAAACTGACAAAACTGGTTGGATACCTATGTGTAATGTCTCTTTTCTTAGTATAGAGAATTGAGCTAAAAGGTCAAATTTATTTTCAACAAGAGTCTGAGCTTTAATACAGAATAATTCCTTATAATACGTATAACATATCCACATAAAAAAGATAGACCATTAAGTTAAAATAAATGTATATATTTTTTAATTATAGATTTTAATTAAAAAAAATTATACACCCAAGGATTTGAGTTTGGTGATTTATTGGAACATCTTTTATAAAGATACAGAAAAGTCAAGTACACACAATTTTAAAAATGGACAAGTACCAGCTTTTCGGAAGTAATTTTCAGAAGCACTTTAAAGAAATTATAGTAGTAAGGACAGATACAGTTAGGGAATTTAAGAAAATCCAGGATATGGTGGCCAGAACACAAACTAGATGTGGCTGTTGGTTCATATGTGCTGTATGTCTGTTATAATTTATTATGATGAGACCAACTGCTTGACTCACTTTTATAAGAATCTTAAAGTAAAACCTTTTTGAGATTATTAAAGACTTTTCTAACCAAATGAAATCCTGAGATGTACAGAATTTTCTCCTATTGGCACGGCGTGCTAATATAAGGGACATGGAAATAACGTTTGTTTTTTTTAAATCCGAAAAATAGTATTTGATAATGTGTGTTTTCTTTTTCAAATATACATCTCAAAACAAAAAAACTATTCAAAAGTGTAGCTGCTCTTGGGGGCTGCCAGATTAAAGTATGCTTTTTGCATTTCCTGTTCGTTTCATAGAAGTTTAAACAGGATTTACTTAATATTTATTCATGCAAAACAACTTTTATAATGTTTAAAATATACTCTTTGAAAGGTTTAAAAATAGTTCTGTTGTTTCTTTTATAGTATAATTTTGAAATAGATTTCTGTGAAGACCAAAATAATTTTCTCCATCTGTGTTTTCTTTCAAGTCATACAGTTAGGTCCTCTTCCCCATTTTATGCAATCATATTTGCCAACAAAAGCATACTATGTCACAAAGAGAAAATAGTGCATATTCTAAATATTACTGTATAAGTGAAATTATCCTCCTATGTACATTGTGTTTATCCTCTATACAAGCCCTGTCCATGATATAGCATTCTGTGTTTGAGTTCATTATTTCTGAGTCATGCCTTGCTGTGTGCACTGTTATCACTGGGAGTAATGACTTTTACAACATCTGTATTCTTTTGTAGTCCTCAGCCTAGAGCAGTTTTGCTGGTGTTTTACACTTACTATTTGTATACAGTTTCCCTAGATTCCTTATAACTTTTCCAACTTCTTTGCCATCAAACATCAGCACAGTGGGTGTGCCGGGAGAAAGCTCTCAAAACCTCCAGCTCAGAAGTCATCAATTTTAGTTCTTACATCTGTTTGTTGGATGCTCTGCTTCCCAATACAACCATCTATTCCTCCATAGCAACTCCACTATCTCTTGTTTTTCCACTTCTGTAATTAAAACATCACTTGAAACACTAATTAAATTAGCAGAGCACATCAAACTAGTGGAGTGCATATCTATTATCTACAGAAATAGGTTCCCTACTCTAATTCAAGAACTGCTCTTGGCATATTTTGAAATGTACATTGTCTATTGTGTAGATTTCTTTTACACAGTTTGTTAGAAAAAAATTAAATGGAAATCTTGAAGTCTAGATTCCCTTAAAGGACCACTGTGGTCATTTTTTCTGTATGTTCTTTTGAAGAAGTAAACTTGAAAACAGGCAATATAATAATAGAATGTAAGAAAATTAACAACATTTTTATATATGCAATTTTGCTGCTCTTGAATCTACCATCTTTGTTAACTTCCTGAGGTGAGAGGAGACTTTAAATTAAAATGAAAACACTTTCGGAGCAATGGAAATGTGGAAACTACTAGTGTCAGTGCTTTCAGCAAAACTAAAAGGAGTCTCATTAGTCTACACGGACACAACCTGTGTGAAAGTAGCAGACAGGATAGGTGTAAAATAGATCCCTGCAGTAATAAACAATTGCATATAAAAGTTGTAAGGGTTTTGCTTCTTTGCTTTCTCAAACATGTTGTTCATTATTAAGTTTAGTTATTAAAAAAAACGTACTGGGAAAAAAAATGACCACAATATTCTTGAGCTCTCTCTCTTGCTTTCGTTCACTTTTTCACACTTCCTTGCTAATTTGTGCCACACTATACTTATATGTTTTATATTTTGGTGGAAAGATGAACTATGCCAATGTTCTCATGAAATTCAAGAACCTCCTACACTATATAGAATCATCATGCGTGTCTAAATCTGGGAATGATATACTGTTCAAAAAAATCATCAATCCATCTACATCAAGTAAATTTTTCTGTGGTTGCAATTTCAGAGAGGATGAGCATGCCCTTATTCAACAGTACTGTCACACCTTGGGAGGAGATTCACCATTAGGCCAACCCCAGAGTCCTGCGCAAATCCTGAAGTCAGTCGAAAAGGAGGAACGAGGAGAGCTTGAGCGTATCATTGCTGACCTTGAGGAGGAACAGAGGTAACTAATATTAACTTATATTTTAATTAGAAGTAGCATCCTTTGTACGTATTACATAGGCTTGCCATGGTGTATATTTGAAAATGGGACAAATATTCATGAAGGACTTTTGTTAGAGCGGTGTACCTTAGATCCTGTTTTTAAATTGTCCATATAAGTTAATGTATAGCTATTATGAATTTGAAGATATGGGAAATTAGCACAAATATTCCAAGTTGTCATCAAAGCATGAACATGGCAGCATGAGAAAGGAAAAACCTGATGGTGGAAGATTTTGTTTGTTTCATCAGAGTGTCTTTTACACGCTTTGAAAGATACAATGAGATAAACACTTTATTCACAATAACCACTTAGAGACAGACAAGAATCAGAGAAATGGGAAATGCACAGCATTGACTGTAAAAATAAATCAGGGCAAGTTCTATTACCCACAAATGGAGAGCTCATTACTTCAAGCAATCTACAAAGTCCTTCAGGTATTAGACTTTTATAGATAATCCACAGTAAACAAGGAACACACAGAACAAAAAGTTACAAATCTAGGAACAAGATAGGAACATTTTGGCTTATACAGAAACTATTATCTGAAAATAACTTTGCATGTACAGTATGTGCATCATGGGATTCCATCCGGTATATTTCCATCCAAAATAGATGAGAATATATTGGGTTTCTTACTGGATGTACAAATCATTTTGTTTCTTATATTACATGTAATCATTTCCCCATTAAACCTAACTTCAAGTGATACTGAAAAAATGTGCAATCAAAGCCACTTTTTCATATATGCCTCTCATAAAATGCAAAATACTGTACTTTTGTTTTTGGTTGGGAAGTTAGCAGCATATTCCTGATTTTAAAAACATGAATCATTTATTTAGGGGGGAAACAAGGATAATATAGGTTAGTAATGTGTGGTTTATTCATATGAGTTTAGTTACCCATAAGAAAGAGTCAACATTATGCTTGGTGAGTTGAGCAGAAAATCATATTACCAGAGAAAATATTGCAAACTTAAATGTAAGTTTACTGTAAGAAAGTATAGGTTTTAATATTCATTAATAAAGTACTTATCATTACTAATAGTTTTACATTATAATATACAGTATTTGGAACTTCTGCTGTGTGCCTTCTATATCCAGTCTGATAGCATGTACTTCTCTTAGGCGTCTACATTTAAAGGGGTACTTTGTATCCATAAAAGGGTACATTGTAAGATTATTGTAAATTAGTGCTGTGAATGATACAACTTTCAAATATCCCTCCTTTCCTACCATTATACCTGGGTGCCCCATTGTTATGAACATAAGGGCCCACTGGACTGTTTGGGGTTAATCGGTTGTTATATGTGTGGTTGGAGGGTGCTGGCGACTTGCTTGACTGTTGTATCATGGGTGTGGTGCATACATGTAGTTGTATCATAGATGTGGTGGGTGCATGTGGTGCTGCCATTGATTAACATTGGAATACTGTATCTGTGTTAGAAATAGGATAGTGGGCTATGCTTTAATAATAAAGTTAATGCAGTCACATATGTGACAAAGGGTTAAATATTTTAAAGACTTTATATGGCCCGACGATAGGCCATGTGTGACTGCTCTGGCTTTAGTTTGGAAGGGGGAAGTATTGTTTTATAACCCTGTAAGTTGAGATTTAACATGTGGAGGGAGTGAGATCTGTGTGTGTTTTTAGATATCTCTGTAACAATAAAGAAGTGGCCAGTCTGATTTTCGACACACTAAATAAAGGTTGTGTCAGAGTCTGCTTGTACTAATCAAAGGTACATGGTGTGTGATTCTTAGATCTTAAGAAAAGGGGTCTGTTGGTGCCTGTCTCTTCAGAAATTATGCTGTCATCTGAAGTGTCGAGATCTGAACAAAAAGTTGCGACCCATAGAGAGAGAATTGGGGTGAGCGTAGTCCCCCAAATCAGGCGGTCGTGACACCCATAATCTATAAATCATTGTGTTTTTTATTCTGAGCTACTCATAGATAAATTTGCCTTATTATTATAAAATAAATTCTGATTACATAACCAATCAGCACGATTCAACAAAAGATGGGCCATAGCAAGCTAGAATGTAGCACAAGATGTATTTATCCTTTGAAATACAAGATATTCTGCAAAATCCACTTGGGATCCATTCAGGCAGAAACGATAAAAAGAGCAAGGCTGTATTACCAAGTTACAGTAAGAGTCACAGAACATATTGGGACTGACATAGGGTGATCCGTTGAGGGAAATAATAGCTCTCTCATGTACTATACATATGATTAATTTTCCAATGTTTTTATTATTGATATTCTGATCATGTTAGAATAGCACATAAAAAGATATATTTTATGTTCGAGTCCCTTCACACTACTATGTTATTTGTTCTTCTTTTCTACTAATGTAGAGAGAGGATATGTTTCAGTATTTCCACTAGGCACCAAATAAATGATGTAGCATCCAACAGCCCATGTGTGCCTTAATGTGACTCGTACATAAAAAAAAGTTTTAATCATTGTACAAACTGCAACTTGACTTCCTTACAGCCAGTAGTGGGAGTAACTGAATTCACCACAGTGCTTCATAACTCAGTTGGTGCTGTGCTCCAGCACATATTACATTAAGTCAGAAAATGGGTCTAACTATTGCACAGCCACATTACCAGAGTTTTATAAGTATGTTTTAAGCCGCTGCAGCACTCTATACCGTGTATACCTTCTATTTTATATGTATAAAATATGTTCTTTTAAAGTGAATACACAACAGCACAGAGTATAGCATCGCTTGGACCATGAGAAGTAAGAAGTTCTGCAAACTTAAATCTCTAATGCCTTTTCCAGGAATCTGAAAATTGAATATGAGCAGCTGAAAGCACAGCACATGAAAAGGGGACTTACTCCCCCATCCTCTCCTCCGGATTCTGTGGTCTCCCTGCAGCACACATCTGAAGATGCAGAACTCATAGCCGAGGCAAAACTGCTCAGACAGCACAAGGGACGTCTGGAGGCCAGGATGCAAATTTTGGAAGATCATAACAAGCAGTTGGAGTCTCAGCTTCAGAGGTTACGCCAGTTGCTGGAGCAGGTACATATGCTACGCATTATACTTTCTAGTGGACTAGAACAGTTTTTTCCCACTATCAGTCTAGATCTTTACCATCTCCATACTTCAGTAATTAGAGCCTCAACGATTATACCTAATTCACCTCTGCTAAAATAGGGATAACTTTACCTCCAGTTAAACAAAGCTATATTTTTCTGAGTCACATTGGACGTAAAGGGGCTCAGCAATGGTTCTAAATATGGTAAAATCATTTTGCAAGTTTTCAATCTTGTGTCGGTGCTTTGAAAACGAGCACTATGTACGTTTGATTTTAAGCTAAAAAACAGGGCCCTCCATTCTTTGTGTTAATTTTGTTTTCACAGTGTAGTTAACTCCTGTACAGCGCTATGGAATATGTTGGCGCGTTACAAATAAAATATAATAATAACTGTAGCTGTAGCTAATAAGAAGAGCTTTATCAATTACATTTTTATGATTTTAAAACTGCATTTTATTACAGTAAATGTACAATTTAATTTTCAGTATTTACCTATCAATCAACCTATCTTATCCAGCCACCGAGAACAAGCTATTATTTGAGTTATTATTGCCAGTAATTGCTAATTGTCTCACAGGGGTCTGGCTGTATTGTTTTAGGATAAACAACAGCTTCCAGGGTTGAACTAGGCTAGACTCTGATCTACACATGCTCATTGTTGTCAATTTCGTATGGCTTTAGACAGAAAACAATAAAGACAGACTCCCAATGGTTATTTAGTAATTATTTTATAATAATAACCCATGAGTGATAACATTATGATTGATCAGTTAAATAATTGCATATTTCAATGTAAGTTTTAATAACATTCCATGTATAATATATTTATTCCCTATAGTTTTAAATTATACCATATTTAGAACCTCCTCTGTGTCCCTTTAAATCCAGTATGGCTCGGCAGCATGTATTTTTCCTAAGCTTCCATATTTAAAAGGGGATATATGGTAATCCTGTTGTTGTTTGACATTTATGTCTAGAACTGGGAAACATTGAACTAGACAGAGTAAATAAAAGTAATAAATCTGAAGGTCAAGGCACATCAAGAAGCTCACACATTCATAGTTATGATCCATTCCAAGAAATGCTCTTGTGGTTTATATTGTCTGTTGCAATTATTTAAAGAGTCTTAAATTGAAAAGAATATAATAAATTAAATGCTGTTTCACAGTTCTTGGAAAATCTGGCCTTGCTTTTATTTTTCAGTTTCCTAATAAAATTGACCTTTTTACAGTCCAATTCAATTAGGCACAGTGATGTGGTTTTATTTATAGTAGCATTCAGTAGTAGTAGTTTTACAGCTACCTTGGTAACAATTCACTGCTGATTTATATTCCTGACTGGGGATTTCAATATCTATGATGTGTCTGAAAATTAGTAGGCGTGAGTGATGAAAATGAAGAACAAAAATATGCATTATATTGGAAACATTGATATAATATGTGATGATTCCAAGTATACAAGCACATAACTTATATATCTTTATATGAATCCGCACACTGACATATAGTGAGTGTTATGTGGATCTTACCTATTTTGCCTTTTTAGATTCAATTATACAAACACTCATTTGAATTCATAGATAAGAGAGATTTTAATTAATTCTGATAAATGTAGTCTTGACAGCAGAGCCACACGTTGATCTGTACGGAGTCACATTTGGCTCTAAAGCAAAAGGTTGCTGCTTCCTGCTCAAGAACATACACATGGAACAATAGGGTGGAGGAGGAGCGCAAACGCCAAAAATAGTGCCACACTACTAAATAACGCTTACACAATAAAGAATAAAATATGCATAATAACTATCCAATTCAACATATTTCATTCTAAGATTACCTCAGGGATATCAACTGTGTCTGACCGTCAGTAATATGATTGCAATATAGCACCAAATCAGGAACAGGTGGGTGTTATAGACATAATTGGTTAGGCAATCGTCAAAAAGATAATTAATTCAAACCGCAACATTGATTATCCCATCTTTGACAACATAAGTGAGGACACTGATGATAATCCAAAACATGGCAGTACAAAGTAAGTGCATTTGTCTATTATCATTATAGTTAATTCAAACATCAATATAGATTAGCCCACCTTTGGCAAAACAGGTATATATGTTTTTGTATATATAAATATATATTAAGTAGGTAGGTTTCTGATTGTTACATAAAATCTGACTGCTACCTAAATTTAATCCATAAAGTTTTCAGTTGCTTCACATTCTGGAAACTTTAAACTTATATGTAGAGACTTACTTTGGTGTTACTAAATTGGATGTACGATTTATCTGCCATAAATGTAGATACAGAGATATCTGAGAAAGATCATAATAAGAATTTATTTGGGGCAGGAAAGTTCACATTGCCTTGTCGTTTTCTTTTTTTCCCATCATATAAAAATTGAAGCACGCATCACTTGGCCTAGTTGTGGAAAAAAATCATTTTCAGCAATCCAGTGTTATTTTGTAGTAAAGAAGGTTGTAACCCAATCTGCCAAACATTTGTGTATTTATTTCACTGTACAAATGTGCTCTTTATCTTGTTTGTGACATCAGCGAACATAAACGTTCACACCAGTCTGTCCTATACTGATTGTTTTTTAAATACATATGTTTTAAACATTTGGTTATGGCTAGGAGGATAAATAGGCGAGCAAATGTCATATAAATAGTTTTAACTAAAAATAACAAATGATGTCTGTACTGGACTCTGGGGGGCATCCATTATATTTTGGGGAAGGCTGCATGTGGGAGGGGAGAATTTACATTTCTGCATGTGTTGAAGCGGGTAGGTATCAAACTGCAGAACTTAAGAAATCCCCTTCCCCTCTTTTTTCTCCTCAACCTGCCTTCCAATAAAAACACTTTCACGCATGCTGCGCTGGGCAAGTTTAACAAGATGGCAACTTTCTTTCCCAAACATGAGCTTTTTTTGTAATATTTTTAAATCATTTGGGATGTGAATAATTATCTGTATAAATGCATATATTTTTAAGAACTGGATGAGCCCCCTTTTCTTGACTGAATTTTGTCTTTGTTTATGAGATTCAGTCCTTTTTCATAATAATCTGCTACATTATTCCACTTAGAGGAAATATGTTGAGTTTGAATACAACATGTTTAGCTAGACCCAATCAAGCTGCGCAGTGAGATATGCTGACTTTTCTGAAAATACAGGAGCATTTTGTGCCGTATGTTATCTCAAAAAACATTAAACTTTATTATCTCAATCAATTCAAAAAGTTGTTTATTCTGATCTTTCCTCATGAAACCTGGAGCATTACAGCGGTCCATTTAAATGTGACATCTTGTTAAATGTATGACATGCAAATAATTAGAGTACTTTAAAAAGAAGCGCTGTATGAAGTTATTGTCTGTTATTTACCATGGCTAGGGAGAACAAGCAGTCCTTCAATGCAAGGAGTCAGTAGGTTAATGCTGAGCTGTCCATATCTCTCACCGACCTGTTGGAGAATGCGTTGTTTCCCATGTCTCTGGGGAAGATATATCTGGCTACATCTATACACATTAGAGTAGATTGCAATGTAATCGATTCTTCATTTGTACTTTGTTTTTTTTACCTTTCAGCCTGAATCGGAGTCCAGGGTTAATGGAGTCTCTGTGTCCGTCTCACCACAGCCGCCCGCCCCAAGATATTCAGCTGATCATGATTATATCTCACAGTTTCAGCAAGCAGGTGAGTCGTGCGACTGCCAATATCATCCATTCTGCTTACACATAAACGGTTATTAACACTAGACTATGTTGGGAATTAGCAAATTGTCATTATCCTGGATCTGATAAGACGTAAAGGTGAATCTGGTAAGTCCCATAAACGTTCTAACTCTGTAGTGACACACAAACTCTTTTTAATAAAATCATTTTATTTTCTAAGCACTGACATTTTTACAAATCTACAAGGAAACTAAAGTTGTAAAATCATACTCTAATCAGACATTGTATTTAATATAGTAATGGACAAGTTCTATAATGCATTTAAAAGAGATTGTCTTAAGCATTAGATGTATGTATAGTAACATTAGAAGACACGTTTATCATTAAACTAAGGAATCAATATCTATTTGGCTGAATTTGATTCATACAGTTCTCTTGCTGCCTATTAGCCACTATGGACAAATATCCCTGGACAAGATATACTTTCAAAGCTGTTTATTCAGCACTGGGATATTTGTTTTGCAGTATAAATACACCGGTACGCATGCACTTTTTGAGACTGAGCAAGAAAAAAAATGTGATAAACATTATACTATACAGAAATACTTCCTTTAACGCTGCAGATAGGTTGCAGGCAATAGACGTGCTAAGCAAAACAGCTCTAAATGGGGCAGTTTAACATGGGGATTGGAGAACCCATTTCAATTTGGAATTTAAACTTTTTTGGTTTTATATGAATCTCAAAGAAACAGCAAACAATACGAACACAAGCGGAACATTAGCAGAAATCTAAACTTAAAATTATTGATTTTAAAGCTTCTCGGTCATTCTGGATTCTGTTTTCTTTGGAGAAAGAAAACAGTGTTATAGTGAATCAGAGCGTGAAAAGGGATCCGGCTGGCAAAAACAGCTCTGTAGTGAGGCTTAGCATTAAAAGGAGTCTGACTGTAAAACCAATTCTATAGCGAAACTGCTCTAAAAGGGGTAGCTTTAAGTGGGGAATACCTGTATTTGGAACCACTGCTGTGTCCATTTAATTTATAATATTGTTTCATGTAAAACACTTCAGTTGTTTAGCTATAGTGTTCCAATATTCTTATAACAAAAATAACAGGACGTGTAATCTTTCATGAACACTTTTTCGGTTAAAAAATTAAGTGTAAGAACTTCTTACAGGTAGTTATCAGGCACTAATATATGTTTATATCAGAATTATTGACAGAATTTACTTTGAAATACTTGTGCTCGGGAGCTTGTTTCTCCACTGTCATTCACTCCAATGTAAAAAACTCTTAATGTGAAGGAGTGCACAAAAAAAGTAATCATATAACCCACTACATTTTATTACAGAAGAATGCTTTATTGAAATTACATTAAAGTAGCTTTTATTTAAGTACCTGAAATAAAACTAATTTATACTGTTTCAGTTTTTATGCACAGAGATCCCTCCCACTAATGGCTTTTAGACTGGGAGTGGAGGTGAAGCAGTTTTGTCCCCGGCTCTTCCTAATCCAGATGTTTTAATGTAACTTTCTCAAGTACCATTTTTTTTATTATTTACAGTTGATAGCTGCTTTTTAGAGCAGGTTCTTAAAATATAAGTTTTGTTTGATATACATTTGGGCTTGGGATGTGTTACTATCTGCTGGAGCTTATTATGACATTACAATGTTAACTTTGCATTTCAGAAATTATGGAGATGCCATTTTACAATTCATTTTTAAATGCAGTTTTTAATATATCCACAGATGACGTGTTATCCACACATCAAAGTACCAGCACAGATTTTACAGACGTGATGGAACAACTCAACAGCACATTTCCACTAAATAACTGTAAGTGTTACTGTCCACTGCATCAATGATAAAGTCCTAGAGACATATACTGTATTCAGCCTTCCACCAAAGTAAAACAATACAGATTACAACATCTAACGCCAAACCCAGTGAGAGCTGAGGTTCGTTTTAAATAAGTATTAAATATCTATTATTAGATTATTAAGGATCTTACAGTTGACTTCCTAAGAAATTCAGATCCAGGTTGATGATGGTAACCAATAGCATGTGTATTCTACCCATTATTGCTTTAATTCATTTTTAGGTTAACAATATGTGTATGCAAGCAATTCTTGAATTTCTTTATTGTATTTGTCCCAATAAGTTCTGCTGGAAGGTTTTTTCCATGTATCTACCACTTTTTCTGTAAAATCATGAATTTGTAAATTATTCTTCAAGACTTCATAACATTTTAGGTCATATTTATTAAAGTGTTGGAGATGTCTTGGGATATCAAATGTTTATTTGTCCCATAAGATAACATTGGAATGGAGAGGTGTGTCCATATTTCATTATTTATTATATCTGGCTGCTTGAGGTAGAGTTGCTTTTTTCGTAATGGACTCTCCTGTTAAAATGGTTACAATTTGTAGCATGAGGGTAGATGTGCTCTGTCAAATGTATTAATTTCATCCATGAAAAAATAATACAGAATAATAGAATTAATTAAAATGCACATGCATTACAGAAGTGCCCAGGTAGTAGGTGTTGCAGTTTGTTTATTGTAAAACATGCATAATATAGAGTGGCCCATTTTACAAAAATTCAATAAGTGATCCACTGTCAGTCTAGCTCACTGCCATTTTAGTTATTTCTTCTACTCATGTTCTGGATACGTCACCTAATGCTCTTTGTTTTTTCTTGAGTGTTCTGTATTATGGCGGCTTTACATACAAAGCAGTGCCTTCTCCGTTTTTTCCTACGCTGTCATTTTTGAATAAACTATAACCTCTCATATCAGTGTCACTCATACAATTCTTTATACTTGATGATTGCTGTACAGAGCATTTCAGGCATTTGTTTCTACAATGGACACGCCAGGAAGAGTGCCCTGGCTGTTGAACAATATTAATATAACAGGTGATGTATAATCTGTTGATAATAAATTCTGTCTTAGCAGAAATTCCCATTACCACCCTCTCACACACCAAACTTTGGTTAACAGAGATAACATACAATACAGCTGCTCTGAAAGGCAATGTTACGATTAGCTTTAAATAAGCCATACACACCACTGACAGCCCTGACAAAGAGAAATGAAGCTGCGCGCTCGATAACATCGCATCCCAGTTATGAGATGACAGGGCAGGTTTGTTCCCTGCGATTTCTCAATAAACAAGAGTAGAAATATGAATAGAAACAATATATATATAAGAAAGAAATGACTTTTTGTGTGAGGCTTTGATGATAAAGCTCTGCAAACAATATTAAGAGCTCCATCACAAATGGGCGGATATTGGATATTACAGAGCTGATCTCTGCAATTGTCCCTGTTTATTGTCTTCCCTGCAGAACTTATGACTTTTTCATGGGATATTCATATCAAAATTCTGTGCAGGTCACTAGGGTAAAGTGAATGAGATGGAGATGCCTGCACATTGAATCACATAAGCTTCCTTCCTTAAGACACAACAAGGAAAAGGAATTTCCAGCTGAGACTGCTGTTTAAGTTAAGAGTGTAGGTTCTAAATGTGGCATACCTATACGTAGTGATGAATACTTTATGAATTGAATGTTGTGAAAAAAATATTTTTTTGTGTGCAATGGAGTATTCAGTAATTATTGGTAATGATCTCTCATAAGAGATTTTAATATTTGTGGGTCAATCAGAAAGGCTGAAAGCTTAATTTTTCCATATGTTAATGTTTATTTACTGTAGGAAAATGCAATATGTTTTTAAATACATTCATTTGGTAAAGTACTTTATTGTATAGTTTTCAATTATACAATATTTGGAATCTCTATTCAAAGTTTTTTATTCAATCATTCAGTCGTGTCCAACTCTCCATGACCCTATGGCCTGCATCACACCAGTCACATCTTTTGTCTGGTTGTGCTCATCCATAAGGTGTTCATGTCAAACATACAGGAGTGGGTTTCCAGTTCTTTTGTCTGACCTCTCTGCTATGACCTATCCATCTTGGATGACCCTATATGATATAGCTCACAGCTTCATATGTGGTGGTCTTGTTGTGCCAAATATAGTTTATATTAGAAATAATATTCTATTGATAGGATGCAGCTTTTGGCAGCTGAATTAAAAGATAATATCAGTAGTTTTAGGGATATTTGGTTTCCATGCTAAGATGTTTATATATATATATATATATATATATATATATATATATATATATATATATATATAAAAATAAAATCATTATATACATGTATGGCTAATATGTTCATTGTGTTGTTATTGCCCTTATCATATTATTATTATATTGGTTTATTCTTGTATTTATTTAAATTAATAAAACCTGTTTAAAATATCAACACATATTCTGTTCCTGGCCAGGCAGATTCCATCTCAGGAGCCATAGGAGATATATGTATCTATTTCACTGCATATAAATCCCCTTATTTTATAGGTATGGGAATGGATTAATAGCTAAAGTGTTTTTCTTTGCACAATAGATATCAAGCAGTTTGTTAGCCTGGCAGTTGTATATATCAGTAATACATACATAGACATGTGCAAGCGTTTAACACCCTGTCATTGAACAAAGAGATAGATGGTACCTTGTTGCAATAAAATTCCAGAAGCCAATAAATCTCATATATCATCCAGCAAATGTATCACACGGTCCTGTGAGCACGACTTATTATCCCCTGCAAAATAGATGCCTTGACCCTTTTTATATATCTCAGATATAACGTTTTATGTGCAGGTAGACACATTGGGAAGTCCTTATTCTGGTGTTTTATTGTTATCCTTTGTACTGTATAATATTTAGGCTGCAACATACCGTATTATATTAAATATTTCAACTCAAAGCATGAGATTATGATTTTATTTTAATGTAAGAAAAAGGTCACGACAAGTGCTTATTTTCTAAAATCAGAGAGTGAAATGGTGTATTTACATGAAATAGCCTTCTGGAAGTGGTGGTAGTAATTATGACAGTAAGGGAATGCACTTTTTTTTATTTTCCTTGTTTTCTCTCTCACTCTTTTTCTCCTTTCTTTGTTTCATTGTTTTTTCTCTTCTCTTGTTATTGCATCTTCCTAGTTAGTTAATTTCATTGTACTTTCTATCTTTTGTCTTGTTTTTTTCCTTTTTTCTCTCTCTCTTTTCCTTTTTTCCCCCAAACTTCAAATTTAATTTGTTGAAAAGTCTAATGGGATATTAACAGACTAAACGGACCAATCACTTCTATAGTTCTATTAATTTCTTCTACAAATATTTAATGTGCGCCTTTACACTTTCACATCACTTCATTTTCATTCTCTTTCTCTCTTTTTCTCTTTATTCCCTTTCTTTCATCCTTACCATGTCTTTCTTCTCTTTCTCTCTTTCACTCTTATGTTCTCTTTTATTCTATCTTTCTGACTCTTTCATTCTTATTACTTTACTTTTTTTCTCATTCTTTATTTCTATTTTATTCTAGCTTTCTCTCTTACATTCGTTAGGTCTCTTTTATTCTTTGGCTTTTTTCTTTGGCTTTTTTCTTTTTTTAAGCTTTTTTTTATTTTTTATTTTTCACTTTCTCTCATTCTTTTATTATTTAGTTATTTTATTATTTCTCTTTTCTTTCGTACTGTTTTATTATCTTTTTCATTCATTATGTAGTACGGTTTTATTCTCACTTTCTCTGATTCTTTACTTTTGTCTTGTTGTTTAATTACTTCGTCCTCTTCTTTATCTGGCTCTCTTTCATTTAGTGCTGTTTTATTCTTTCTCACTTCTGTTCACTCTAGTTCTTTTCACTTACATTGTTTACTTTTTTTATTCTTTCTCACTTTCTTTTATTCTCTCTTTCCCCTTTCTTTCTTTATTGCCTTTTTTCTCTCTCTGTCTCCTCTCTTTCTACAGTGTGTGTTGTTTACATAGGGAATGTAGAGTATATTGGCCAGTCACTTGTATGTGCTAACATATTTCATATTTCTTGTTATGTCTGATACAATATTCAATGTATATCTTACATTCCACTTTCATTACATCTCAAGTGCCTCTGCTGTCCCTGAGTCAAACCGACTAAAGTGCAGCTATGTTGTAGCTGAGGTATTAGGGGATTAAGAGGATTTTTCTCAGTTGACACAAAACACGGACTGGTTCTTACTAAAGGTCATCTTCAGAGTCATCAGCACCGTATACAATTTGACTGTAAGGACATACAGAGAAACGTAGGAAATTTTTTCAGGCAGAAAAATGTACGCTTATATTAGATTTCTCCTATCATGTATTTAGGAAAACATGTTGCACATGTTACACAAGGATTTAGAAAATGTATATAAAAGGGGAAACCAATGGCAAAGTGAGGTGCCCTTTATATTCACTTTTTGAGCCATTAAAAGATACAAATAGTCTAATGATCAAAAAGATTAAATCAATATTCACTTGTCCTCTCAAACACAGCAAAGTGCTTTTGTTAGCACTTGACAATGCTATACTATATAATGACTGTGCTGGGGTGCAGTAAACAGCTTTTGCCTTTAATAGAAGCTTCAGATCATTTTCTTAATATCAAATATAAATGCTTAAAATAGTATGTATTACATTATAGAAAAGTGTAAGTTTAGTGTCATATGCTCCTTAATATAAGAATTATGTGTTGAGTTGAAGGGACTCTGAGCTCATGGATTCTGCTCTGCACCATTCGTTACAGTCAAGTGGAAAAGCTGTACAAAAGGTTTTCATTTGATGCAGTTTTCATTGTTTTATATTTATTTTAAAATCTTGCAGTGTTAGCTTATCTGCCAACCATAAATTACAAGCTCCCTCTAAACATTTACGTACTATTTTCACTGCAATAATATATTTCAGCATTATCATTTAGGGTTATTATGTCTGCAGGAGCCAGAATAATGTTTTTGTTTTGCTACAATAAACAGTGAATTAGCATATTTAGGGAGCTTTTGATGTGTGGTCCTTTCAGAAAATGCAGTGAGGAAATGCTGCTAGTGGAATAACTGTTATATATAAAACAGTAAAATATATTTAATAAAAAAAGCTTTTTTACTTGTTTTTAGCGCTTTGTTTAGTGCTTTATATGTGTAAAGCAGCAATGTCTCTTTAAAATTGTTTGAAATTAATTATACTCCAGGCATTTGGGGTATTTTTTATGTTGCACTCCATCCAATTGGAAGTTTACAACCAGCTTGTTTTATAATATGTATTCTCGGAGTATTAACAGATTGTTCTTTTTAATATTTACAGCAAACCTTTCTGGAAGACAGCAGGTATGATTCATTTTTAATTTACAGGACTGTATAAAAAAGCTTGTATTAAACCATTCTTTTTGAAGTAGGCATATTTTTCTTTGCATGACACACATTTAAGAATAAAATTATACAGTAACACGCTAAGCACTTTATTGCCCTGACATTGCCAAGTAAAAATAAACATGTGTTTCTAGTTTATTTTAAGATTTCTATGTTATATTCTGTGTAATGTTCTGGCATTAGCAGAATGCATGTTTCGCAAAGAAATTACTAAATACAGCTGCAATTTATTTCTAGCGGTCGTGCTATATTTTTTATTACAAAGGCCATCTAAGCATATTGTGAGCATAAATCTGGAATATCAGAAATCTGTGTATATATATATAATCAGTAAAGGGAAATATGAGAGTAGCATTATGTTCTATATTTGCTCATGAAGCATATGTCCTATTAATCATATAATAATTGATTTATGATGATTACTTTATCACTTAATTACATCTGAACCATGTCCTATTAAAGGCTTATTTTCCAAAAGAAAATATTAGTCTTCTCTTTCTCTCTTCCTGTGTCTATCTCTTGCTCTCCCTTGTGCATTCTGTCTCTTTTCTTTTTCTTTCTCTCAGTTCCCCACTCATTGATCCTTTATTTCCACTGTTTCTCTCAACCTGGCTGTCAATCTTTTCACCTTCATCACCTCTCTCTCACTCTCCCCTCATCTTCCTTCTCTCTCTTTCTACATCACCTCTCTTTCTTTCCATTATCCCTCTTGCTTCCTCTGTATTCCTTTTCGACACCTACCCATTCTCCCTGTCCTCTCTCACCTCCCCTCTCCATATTCTTCCCTCATTCCCCTCTCTCTCTCTTCACTTTCTTTCTATATTCCATCTCCCTCCAAATCCCTTTTCTCCACCTACACCCCATTTTAATCCACCTATCCATTTACTCCTTTCTTATCCTCCCCCTTCTCTTCATGTTTACTCTGTTCATCTTCCCCTTCTTCATTTCTCCCTCTCTGTATCTTCTTGTCTCTCCTTGTCCCTTATTTCTTCCTTTCTACCGCAACTGCATCCCCTCTCTGTCCCAATTCCTCCCTTCTCTTTTTACTTCTCTACCTGTTTCTTTCTCAATCTTGTTTCTCAGTTTCCTCAATCTCTCCCTTGCTTTATCTTGTCAATTTGAAGTTAAATTGTGACTATCACTTGCTGAAGCCACGAAGAGGTTGTTACCTCCACAATGCAGTGAGTACTTTATTGCTACACTTTTCAGCTATATGCAAAAAACAAATAAAGTGAACATAAAAAGCCTACACACCCTTATAGAAATTGCTTGTGTTTTAGACGTAAGAAATCAAGACAAATCATGTCAGAAATGTTTCCATCTTTAATGTGACCTTCCAGCCCATAAAATTCAACAGAAATGCAAAAAGGTAATTATTAGTAAAAATAATTGAATTAAAAAACAAAACAAAAAACTACAATTCCCTGGTTACATAACTGTGCACACTTTTTTCAATGGGGCAGTAGCTGTATTCAGTATTAACCAATCACATTCAAAACACCAATGCAAGTGATTTTGATTAACCCCAAATCAGCTGTTCCTTTAGGATTTCATTGAAACTTTCATGGGAGGATCCTACTGGGAATAGCGATAGTCACAAGGAGCTGATCTTAGAGCTGATCTATGAGATCTCAGTGTATGAAGGTACCGATCAGGACCTGAGTATAAAAGAATATCAGAGGCATTGGATGCGCCATGGAGCACTATGCAGACCATCATCAATAAGTGGAGAAAATTTGGCACCACAAGAACATTGCCAAGATCAGGACGACCCATCAAAGTTTATGGCAGGGCAAGGAGAAAACTTATCATGGAGGCTACTAAGAGGCCTAAGGTAGCATTAAATGAGCTGCAGGAATTTCTGGCAGGCATTGGTCACTCCTTGCATGGGACAATAATCTCCCATGTGATGCACCTCTGTTCTATGGATAGAGTAGCAAAAGAAATGCCCAGGCGCATCTAAACTTTGCAACAAAAATAAGTTGTCATCCCATGAAGGAAAAAGTATTAAGTTCTCATGACACAAAACATTTTCTTTTTGCTATTAATTCCTGAAAGATATTTTTGTGCAAAAACAACAAAGCTCATCATCCAAAGAACACCATATCTACTGTGAAGTGTGGTGGTGACTGCTTCATGCTTTGGGGCTGCTTTTCTTCAGCTGGGGTAGGGGCTAGTCAAGAAAGATGGAATAATGCCTAGTATCAGAATATTTCCTAACAAATCCTGCTGTACTCTGTCTGAAAGATGAAGCTGAAAAGGAATGGCTTCCGATCCAATAGAAAAGCTGTGCACAGAACATCCTCTGGCAATTTGAGGAAGCTTCAACTTTTTTTTCAAGAGAGAGATAAAATCAAGATTTATAGACTTATGCTGTAATAAATACAAAATTTGCTTCAACAAAGTATTAGTTGGGATAAGCTTGGATTTTGTTGGTTCTAAAGCCACATTAAATATGGAAACATGTCTGACATGATTTATCATGATTTCTGGCTTTATATCACAAAAACCTGCAATGTCAATAAGGATGTATATATTCACTGTATTATTCTTAATAGATTAAATTAAATTTTTGGGGCGGTTTAATACAAGTGAAAGTGATCCACTTTATTTACGTAAGCATTGATTGTTATCTTTCCTTTCAATACAGGCAATGTAAAAGTACTATGAAAACATCTGCCCAATCCAAGAGTCTATAGCTGAAAGGTTGCATGGGGCATCCTGCTACATCCAAGTGTGTGTGTTCTACTGAAGGAGATAACTGATTACCCAAAGATGAAGATGTTGTGTTTTTACATACTGTATGTTCTCTATTTTTCTCCCCTTTCTATGCAACTGTAAATTAATGATCTGTGGAGTATTTGGAAATAGGTATACCTATGTCATTTGTATAAAAATATAAACAGTACTAGGGCAATGGGAGGAAGCTTTGGGGTTTCTAAGCTTTTTATATAATAGTGAAAAAGTGCATCTGCTCTGGAGCTTATATGTTACATTACACATTCCTTGCATCTGGATTATATGATACTGTCAATCTCTTGCCATGCGTACAATGTTATCTGCCAAGAATGTTTGATTGGTTCAAATAATAGAAACACAAAGAAGCACTCCACTGGAGGCCATTTTAGGCAACACTGATGATATTGTGATATTTTTGTCTCACAATTAGCATTTATTGTTGTATATGTCTGTGTCGCTTTGAATTTTCAATAATAGAAGGCCCTTTGTCATCTTTGTCTAGTTAACGTTACTTGCCAAGCTCTAAATAATTATAATGCTTGCCTAACAACAGTCATTCTCAACGAGTCTTGAGTGAGAAAAGGAGACTATGAGAGTCTAACACTTTAAATATACCAGTACATTAGTCACAGATTATCAGTTAAAAATGACTGTATTCAAAAAAAGTGTAAAACTAAATGAAAATTAAGTGTGCCACATGTTGAAATTATTCTGATCCCCATGAGCATTGGAAGGAAACCAACTGGTCACTGAAACAGCTGAGAGTCACTTGGCCTAAAACATCAAGTATCACTGATTTGCAGGTTGTTTTTGGTTTATCAATGCCAACTTCAGAGTATATGCCATGAAGACTGGCCTACAAACATGGCATCCCATTACCTGTACTTGCTTGGTAGAGCCAAGTTTGCTAATTCACAACAACAAAATTGTAACTGTATTTGTCTTGATATGATTCACATGAAACAAGAGGCAAGCCCTGCTGCATATTCATCATTCAGAGAGAGCCGCAGGTCTCGATGAACTTGGTGCAGTCAGCATGTTAATGTGATATAATCATTTCTGAATGCTCTGCTCATTTCAGCAAGATACTCAACAAGAAGAACATAACTTATTGAAGGGTTATTCAGGATTCATTAATGCGCACATTAAAGACATACTGATTAATTGTTGAACAAAGGACATGTAGTCTTGATGCACCCTCAATTATATTAATGAGTGGATGGGATAAGTGAGCAGATCACCTGTAATTAGCCTATATAAGTTACATTTTTTTGCTAATTGCAACTAGGATCAGTACGATGTGCAGAAGCTATTTTTAAACACGATTTTATCTGTAATTCCCCAATTGAGTGATTGGTACTCTAAATTCAATGAAAAAAATGAAGTATTTCTTGGTCTCTATACTCAGAAGTGTTTAACTATACAAATGCATATTTTAATACCCAACAAATGGAAGAAGACCACAATAGGGGATTACCCCCACCAGGGTATGACTCAAGCCTCCCTTGCGCAATTTAATAAATAATACATAGTGCCTAATATTTCTTCACTCCCTTAGAAGGAGATATACAGATTTTATTTTCTGATGGATGTCTTACAGTTGAATCTTTTTTTTTTTTTTTTGCATAAAAAAATAAAACTTTTAATGTATACATTATTTGGTGGAACAATTATTGCATTACACATTTATTTAGAAATTATTGTGAGTGGGAAAACTGTCTTCCTTTATGAATCTGTGGTGGATGAAGAATGGGCAGTAGGAGGAAAAAAAAACTCAGACCCATGAAATGTTGTTTATTTGGGTTGTACCGGTTACTGTTGCCTTATTTCAGAATGACAATAGCTTACCCTTATCAAAACCTGTGTGTTTTTATTGTGGTTAAAGTACTTGTAAATTGAGCTATAACAAGTTAATATGTATTATGAGTGCCTATGATTGCAACACTATAACTTTTCATTATGAACGCTTGCAGTATGGTTCCTCTGTTTTATTGTTTGAAATGCTGGTACAGCGTTACTACTATTTTATGAAGGTTTATGAGCAGCTAATATCATTAGAATAGACCTTTTGCAGTTTGTCAGCTTTTCAGTACATTGTACTATAATGCATAATGTAACATGAAGGACTTGGATTGTTATTTGCGCCCTAAAAAAATCAAACACACTTTTAAGAAAAGATTTGTGTTATTTTTCATCATTGTAAGTGAGAAACCAAATTACCATTATAGGAATAGGTCTACTTCTAGAAGGTTACACTTAATTGATGAAAATACATATCAACA
Organism: Discoglossus pictus; assembly: GCA_027410445.1. NCBI lineage: Eukaryota > Metazoa > Chordata > Amphibia > Anura > Alytidae > Discoglossus > Discoglossus pictus. The sequence continues at coordinate 115,612,807 of CM050165.1, read as the reverse complement.
ATTGGATGAAAATGATCTGTTGTTGCCAAGTACAGGCAAACTACCAAGCTAAAGCCATTGGTTTGCCAAACCTGTATTGCGCTGGAGTAATAAAGAGCCCTGAATTTATGTGTAAATAGAGTTTTGTAATCAAAAATCAAATATATTTGTTTTGTTTTTTTTAATACTGGGAATAGGGACAATTTTAAGTCATGTAGTTCTTCAATGAAGGAGATATCACCACAGCATATGTTTCCATGTTTTGATTGTAACCTTTTTTACTACTGCTCTATGGTGGTGAATAGTTTATGACTAAGCAAAGTGGAAATTAACAGAGCTCGAAAGCCCAATTATATAAAAAAATAAAATAACTAAGGTCTTGGCAATATGTGACATTCTCTGAATCCTAGCACAATATATCATCAATACCATTTTTATCAAAAGAAAGGTTTATATTTTTGGAAAAAATGTGTGGGAAGGGAAATTTCTGATTGATACAGAAAGATTCTGAATGTTGTAATTTTCTTTAAAAATGAAATGGTTCAAGTATATTTTGTCATAGATTTGTCTTGAGACAGAAAATTGAGAAAACCTTTACAAAAGTGGAAGCCATGATCACCTCTCTACCTCAGACCCATCCACCATTAGTTGGTAGCATTTAGAGATTGCTTCCTATCATCCAAAGCTATAGCTTTTTCTGAATATATGAAAACAAAATACTTATATAACTACAAATTTCTGAATTGGATTATTAGAATTATTGTCTTTTTGTTTTCTTCTGCACCAGTTTTTTGTACACAATGTTTTTTTTTTATTCTGCTCCCTTGTAAAATCTTTATAAAATACTATATTGTAAGCATCATTTTCTGTGTGATGACAAATAAATATTACAACAATACAGATACATATATATATATATAAATATATATATATGGTTCTTTGTACTTTTCACTTTCTGTGATAATGCGTGCGGACATCCACCCTGCCACCTGCTGTGGCAACATACTGAAACCCAGTCTGTATTCTCAATAAACTGCCTTTTTAACACAAGACTGATTTTGTCATTGAAGGGGTAAAGCATAACAAAAAAATGCGTACGTGGAAAAGAGAATAACACGCATATCATTTTTTCATGTTATGCAAGAACGTCTAAATGAAAGTAACAAGTCTTACCTCAATAACTGGCAAACCCCCGGGTGCGCTCAAAATAGACATTTTATTTTATTTGTAATACATCAAACTGTGTTCTGCTCTGACATTGTTGGAATCTGGGAAAAAAACCTAATCATTTTGAAGAATGTTCTCTCACTTGAATTTGGTCTCTTGTCGCATGGGAATGGAGTGAAAATATATTAAGGGAACATTTCCATTACATTTAAACATGTTTTCTTTCCAGTAATTCTCCTTTCCCAATGTCAGACCAGTCTGTTATCCTCCTTAACCTTCAAAGCAGATCTGAAATGTAAATAACCCTGGGCTAGCTGTTTGTAAACTTAACCTCTTTATGCATTTTTAAAATGTACCTGAGTGAGTTGTTCCTGCTGCTGTATAAGGACTTCTATCTAACAAGCAAACTAAGCAGTCATTATTATTCAATGGCCCTCTCAGTTCACCTTGTACACTTCTATATTTAATTCAAGCGTTGATGGCTTTATGATTGCTCTTTTCCATTACTTTGAAGCTGAGTTTACTTGTTTGGAATACGAATATGTAACTTTATGTTTGCAAATAAATATCATGCATTTTTTAATGGGGCTGAGTGGTATAATCCCCTTAAAGGGTTTCTCCACACTATTTTTTTAGTTTAATATAACTGATATAAATAAGTGAACTAATTAATTAATTTCAGCCTCTCTTTATGATATACATTTTATAGTTTTGTTTACTTTTAAGAAGTCCCCATAATTCTCACAGTTTCTCACTTTTTGCAGCTTCCTTTCTTCCTGTTCATGAGAGTTGACATGTTGCACAGCTATGACATAAAGCTATACCCATGGGGAGGGGCTTCACACTACCAGGGCAGTGCTTCTTCATGGAGATAGACCACATGTCACTGTCTGCTTGTTAGCTGTCTGAGGCACTGGTAGTGTGAAGCACCTCCTGGTGGGTATGGCATTAAGTCACAACTGTGCAACATGTCTGCTCTCGTGAGAGAAAGCAGAAAAGGGGGAGGCTGCAGAAGGTGAGAAACTTACCCTGCAGTCTTCTTAAAAGTGAAGTAAACATTTTATATCATTATTACATTGAAGAGGATTAAGTTATAATTGACCTATATAAATCTACAATGTTTTCCCAGAAGGCCTTTTTAAAAGTTATTAAATATAGTCTATGGCTACTTTGAGCAAATCAGACATGCCTATGTTATTTGTGATGCTCTAGGTAGTTAAATTAATTTTGAATCCTTACATGTAGAGAGAGTGATTATGGTTATAGATCTGTGAAGCATTACTTTTATTAACATCAACTAACAATCTTCTCTCTTCTGAGGCTACAGAGGCTCTGAAACATTAGGTCAGATAAAGGAATGCATGCTCTAAGTGATTGTGAGTTTCACTGCACTCCACAGCCACAAATTTCATCTTACATAGCAGGTTCAAAAGAGTGAAGACTATGCTCTGTATCATAGACAATATTACATGGTAATGTTCACTATGCATTATAATGTAAAATGCATTCAGATATGTTTGACATCTGAAACTAGAATATTCTAATATAACCTAGAAATGAACTTGTACTTGTAATCAGTGACTTCTGATGATAATAATACTGTGATTTTTACAGTATGCTATGAATTTTGCCATGTGTTATAACATATCATTGGATATAGGGAGATCACTATGTGCAGTGGGGGAAAAAGTATTTAATCCCCTGCTGATTTTGAATGTTTGTCCACTGACAAAGAAATGATCAGTCTATAATTTTAATGCTAGTTGTATTTTTACAGTGAGAGACAGAATAACAAAAAAAAAAAAAAACAGACAAGAAAAACACATGTCAAAGTTTGACCCCTTCGACTTTGCCAACAAAGGTTTTGCCACCAAGTGCTATCACAGAGGTCAGACTTTTCTTGTAGTTGGCCACCAGGTTTGCACACATCTCAAGAGGTATTTTGTCCCACTCCTCTTTATAGATCTTCTCCAAATCATTAAGGTTTTGAGGCTGATGTTTGGCAACTCGAGCCTTCGGTTCCCTCCACAGATTTTCTATGGGATTAAGGTCTGGAGACTGGCTAGGCCACTCCAGGACCTTAATGTGCTCCTTCTTGAACCACTCCTTTGTTGCCTTGGCTGTGTGTTTTGGGTCATTGTCATGCTGGAATACCCATCCACGACCCATTTTCAATGCCCTGGCTGAGGGAAGGAGTTTCTCACCCAAGATGTGCCGGTACATGGCCCCGTCCATCGTCCCTTTGATTCAGTGAAGTTGTTCTGTCCCCTTAGCAGAAAAACAACCCCAAAGCATAATGTTTCCACCTCCATGTTTGACAGTGGGGATGGTGTAATTGGGGTTATAGGCTGCATTCCTCCTCCCCCGCAAATGCAGCAAGTTGATGCCAAAGAGCTCGATTTTGGTCTCATCTGACCACAACACTTCCACCCAGTTCTCCTCTGTATCATTCAGATGTTTATTGTCAAACTGCAGATGGGCCTGTACATGTGCTTTCTTGAGCAGGGGGGCCTTGCAGGCGCTGCAAGATTTCAGTCATTCACGCCGTAGTGTGTGACCAATTATTTTCTTGGTGACTATAGTCCCAGCTGCCTTGAGATCATTAACAAGATCCTCGCATGGAGTTCTGGGCTGATTCCACACCGTTCTCATGATCATTGGAACTCCATGAGGTGAGATCTTACATGGAGCATCAGACCGAGGGAGTTAGGCAGTTATTTTCTGTTTCTTCCATTTGCGAATAATCGCAACAACTGTTGTCACCTTCTCACCAAGCTGCTTGGCAATGGTCTTGTAGCCCATTCCAGCCTTGTGTAGGTCTACAATCTTGTCCCTGACATCCCTGGACAGCTCTTTAGTCTTGGCCATGGTGGAGAGTTTGGAATCTGAATCATGCTTCTGTGGTGGGATTGCTTCTGTGCTGAGATTAGGAACATTCCCTTTATGAGAGTGCTCTTAATATCAGTTCGTTACCTGTATAAAAGACACCGGGAGCCAGAATTCTTGCTGATTGATAGGGGATCAAATACTTATTTCCCTCACCGACCTGCAAACCAATTTATAACTTTTTTGACATGAGTTTTTTCTTATTTGTTTTTTTGTTATTCTGTCTCTCACTGATAAAATACCATTAAAATGATAGACTGATCACTTCTTTGTCAGTGGACAAACGTTCAAAATCAGCAGGGGATCAAATACCCCCCACCCCACTTTGTATGGTGGAGAACATGCTATGCTATGCTCTTCCTCTAATCTCCTTTTAGTACTTACACTAAACAGGTCGGTTGTGTAGTAAAATGCAGCAAGACAGCAAAACATAGCTTAGTCTTGTACCTCTCATAATACACAACTAGACTGACAACCTGCTATAAGTTCATATTGAAGATCTGCTTCACTTCTCTGTCCCGTTGATCTTTGATATATTTGGCTCTCCTCATTTTCACACAGACTTATAACGTACATAGTCAGACGACTTGTACATTGTATATGATAGATTTACTGCTGATTGGTTACTACGTGATGAAAAATACCACGATTATTCCACATCATTCATATTCAATCTCCCATTTCACCAACAAAACACTTAAAAAAAAATAAGTAAACTAATTAAAAGTCAGCCGATTGGAAAGTTGTTATTTAGTAACAAACATAGGGTAGGAAAACAATGTACAGACAGTGGATAGTGTATCAAAAATGCCAGTCATTATACAGTGATTGATTAAACAAAGTTCCAAGATTAGTAAAAAATGTTGAGGTACTTGTGCTTCACTGTATACTCCAAAACCATAAGATTGGGGATTATACTTCATAGAAGACTTGTAAGGTGTGGTCATAGATTAGGGGTATTTGAGAATCATTGCACAGGGAGGGGCGGGCACTTTTTTTTTTTTGCACTTCCTGCTGAACCCCCTGCAATTTAAATCACACAGTACATATATATATATATATATATATATATATATATATATATATATATATATTTATACATACATATGTGTGTGTGTGTATATATATATATATATATATATATATATATATATATATATATATATACACACACACACACACCTAAATTCGTCCTAACCTACCTGATGCTGCACTGCACATCCTGGGGTGAGGATGGGTCATGACAGGCCAAAGGGACACAGGGAGCCAAGGGAGGCTGCAGGGGCCACGGGAAAGCCTAGGGGGCCACGGAAAGATGCCTAGAACACAATGGTATGGATACATTCATCAAGCTTTTCATCCATTCAGTGGGTTTTCCTTTTAAGTAAAATGCTGTAACAGGTATGCACAGAGTAGAATCTTGCTCTTACATAAATAAAACTGTTAAGTCATCTGGCATTCCTGGAGATGATAAAAAAAAACGATATTTGTTACCCTTTATGCGTACTTTACCAGGGTAATAATGACGTAGATGTATATAGATTCTCTAGATCACATGTTCTTGGAAGAACATCTGGAGTACTTAAAAAAGTCTCACATGTATATGCTCACAGTATAATACTACAGTATAAAATACAAAAATATTAAGAATTCAAGCATTCCTGGTAACCATTTACATCTTCAATCAAATACTCTATTTTTCAGTTGTCCTTGACAGAGCAGAAGGAAATAAGATGAACACTTTCAGGTCACTTTCACAGAGCATCTCTCATGGTAATCAGCAGCTAGTCTGTAACAATGTGACTGTGTTCCTTTCAAATCCTGATAATTTCACTATATACACCGCCTCAGAATTCCCAAGCTACGCATAAATGCAAAGACTACATTGTCAAGAATCATCTGGTGAGATTTGGGGAATGTACTGTGATCTTTCTAATGGTCTAAATCATTATATTAAACAGATTAAACGGAAAACAAATCCATACTTTTGTACGTTTCTATAAGAATTTTTTTTCTAGGAAAGCACAATTTGCAGATTTACATTCTGCAACCAGTGGATTCTATTAAACAATATTAAGTAACAACTGTAAAAATGGAATTAAAACAAACAGGAAGTATACAGAATATAGATCTTTTTTTGATTGAGTTATACGATTCATACTTGTATATTGCTGTACATTGGTCGACAGGATCAAACTCCCCAGATCAGTTTAACATTTGAATGTTTTTTTCTGCTTTGATTATTATTTGAAAAATAGAAATGCATAGTAGTAGTATGTTATCAGTTACCCTCTTCAGGTGCAGCAAAGAAAAGAATGCTTCTAATGTCGCTTTAACCAGTCAGCCTAATTATCCATTTTCACCTAACATACACCCTGTGACATCATCACTTGAATGTAAAATAGCTTGCAGTTGGTCTCTTATTATTTCAACAAAATGCCAAAAACGAGTGTATATGGCAAAATTAAGTCATGTGAATTGCAAGTAACATTCCCCAAAACAGCTGCTTGAAGAGCAATATGATAATTTTTGTACACGACTTTTGAGTTATGTGACTTTTTTAATATTTGACACAGTATACTGGCACAGCATCATTCTTTGATAATTCTGTAGCACACGCATATTTTCACTCCAGTGAGGCACAAATAAGGGCTTTTGATACTAACACTAATTAATATGTTAATTATTTACCTTTTGATATTGTTATATAACTAAGGAACTCAAATATACCCAATCTAGTTTAATCTTAAAGCATATTTAAGTTTAATATAAATATTTTTCAAGGGAAAAAAGCACCAAATAGTGGATTTAAAAATATGAAGACATAACCGAATATCAAAATATAAATAGCTACAGGCTATAATAAGCAGATATAATTTGTCATTGTCATACCCCTGAGTCGTACAGTATATATATAAATAGATAAAGTGAAATAAAGTATTATGCTACGAACAAGAATACATCTGAGATATAAGATCTGTGCAAATATACAAATAAAGTGACGTGTCACACATTGAATAAAAAATGCTCAATAGAGCAAAGCAAGCACAAACCAACAACAGTGAAAAAAATATATACATGAATCCCTAAAACGGCTAATGTTTGTGCAAAATAGAAGAATATAAAAAATATTATTGAATTGTGCCGACTGGCAATAATAGAAAAAATTATACAAATAGTAAAAATAGTGTAAGTGAGTTCTAATTATAATACAATGGGGTAAAGATAATACTTGGTAGTTATATAGAGGCTGACATGTCAAAATCATTAGGCAGGTACTAGGAGTAACTTTAATACAATGATTTGGGGTGGACTGATCGCACACAGCGTCTTTCATGTTATACTTTCCTGCGAACGGCTTCAGGTTGCAAATTACCCTTTTGGAAATTGCAGCATTTGCTGCGTTATGTCGAAGGGGCTTGCCCTTAACAGGGAACCTCACAGCTTATCATCAATTAAGCGTATTACCAATACAATACCATCTGGAATGCGCAGTCCTGTAACCCAAGCCTAGTCTGCAAGAATAATGTACACCTCTAGCCGACCGGTTTCGTCACAATGACTTTCTCAAGGGCCTAGCGTCCTATGCTTACTAATGGCGCAAACTATTTAAGGTAAGAAATTCCCTGCATTTCCGTATACGTCAGGTCAAACTAACCAATAAGATTATCTTGTATAAGGCATGTGACCTACAGACGTTCATAACCCAGTAGCCTTAACCCTTTAGTGTCTTTAGTGTACCACTTATATTATCTATTTTATTATACAAATTAATAATCAAATTTTGAATCTTGGTATATAGTGGAATGATAAGTAGAGCACTAAGGGCTTCATTAAATTCCAAACTTAAATTTGCAACAGTGACAGAGCTATTAAATTGAAAAAGCCTGTAGCTACATGGCCAAAATCCAAAACCGTAAACCATGCTTCCATATGTAGCATTTCAGTACATGATCAATTAAGCAAGCCCAAAACTGTCGATTTAGAAACAGGAAATAGTAAATGAGACCAGCATTATGATGTCAGTAAAACATGAATTTTAAATGTCAATCAATTAGCCTTTAGATGTCCGATATGCGATCGGGCTCGCAATCTAGCAATGTAAAAAATAATAAAAATGAATTAGAGAACATGTTCTAGTCCATGTGAGTGGCCTGATATGTATTAACTCCTTGATTCCCAAGATTGATATAACACGGAAATAAAACCTGAAAATAATAATTTTTGATTGCAGATGTGCGAGCTTTAAGACTGTTGTGCAATTAATTCTAATGTCTTTCATCGCTTTCCCCATCTTTTAAAGTGCAGTATTGAGTTTTTATTTGCTTTTATAGTGTTACGAACAGCTGTTTAACCCCCTTGCGAGTCATCTCTAGTACTGTATAGGATTTTTGACTACATTTGCCATTTACAGGTGTGAAAGCAATTGCAGGCTTGAGGAATTGTAGCAATTTAACAGGGATTTGCGATTTTAGTGATTGTAACTTTTGCAGGCCTGAAAGAGCAAAGGCTTAGATGGGTCGGAGTTAAGATTTTGACAACCACAGTTGCTTTCCAGCCTGTAGTTTTCAGATCGATTGCATTTAGCTAAAAGAGGCCAATTTAATAGCAGTAACATTTGCGGGCTACGTTATGGGCTTCAGTAATTGCAATATAATTTAATGAGGCCCTAAGTATTGCAGAATCACATATAATAGTTGTCAAACGGCGAATCGTCGTCACGCTTTGCAAGCTCGCAAAGCGAGCTCGCAGAACTGCAGCCCTCGCAGTTTTGTGCATATTTTGGCAGAGATTTCTAGGGGTGAAGCGAGGGCCACATTTGCGGAAGTGGAGGCTCTACACCGCCTCACTCCCGGGACAAATAAACCACAGAAAAGCACGACTTTGCAAAAAAAAAAACACGAAAAAAAATCACAAAAATACGAACTTAACTGCCGAAACGCGTACAGCAAAAAACACCCAAAACAATGAAAATTATAAAAAAAAAAAAATTAAAATCGATTTTACACAGTTTCGACACTTGAAAATCGGCTAAGCCAGAAAAAAAATGGCGGCGGAAAAAAATGAAAATGAGGATCAACGACCCCAAACGCAGAAAACACTGACAAGGACGTACGACTTTTAATTATGACCCGCGGAACATAGCTGCACAGAAATATGCCCGCGACTCGCGTAGCACATACACAAACGACGCCATTTTACAACACTAAAACTACGAATCTAAAATGCCGATTTACACAACTAAAGCAACGGTTTGACCTCGCGCACACAGCATATTTCTAATGCACAGCTGGGACATAGATGACACTTTCTCCTCACAGCAGCAACAGGCCAACTGTACATTGTATGCTGCCAGGAAAATAAAAATAGATACTTAGCTCTTTAGGCTATTCATTGCTGGATATATCAATTACAAATAGGTAAAGTATATTAATTAATAATTATACTAACAAAATGGACATATATATCTGTCTTTGTCATGAGTGCCGAAGGCGCTCATAGGAACAAAAGTAAACGAGAGGAGCGGATCGCCATGAGCTCCAAAGGCGCTCGTTGAGAGCCACGCTCAGCGCGATGCTCGCAATGAATGCTGAAGGTATAAAAAGCTTTGCATTGTGTGTCAAACAGCATTGCCATGGCTTAAAATGGTATTGCTTCATCATTTTTTATGGGCAAGTCACTAGTATCACATATTATAATTGTCAAACTGCGAGTTGTCGTCACGCTTTGCGGCCGTTGCAAAGCGAGGGCCGCAACTGACGACAGCTCGCAGTTTCACAACTCCCCCTGCCACGGCTCCCTTTACCCCACTGCTTCTCGCACCACATAAGCCCTGCAGCCTCTTCTCTGGGCGCGCGCGCCCATAAGTGGGACGCGCGCGCACAACCGTGTGCGACGCATGAGCGCGCAAGACCGTGCGAGCGCGTGCGCATGAGCGTGTGCGCGCGTCTAAAGCATTTAGACGGATTGAGGTGAGGGAGGAGTGGGGGAAGAGAGACACGGCCAGGGGAAGAGATACATGAGGGAGGGAGAGGAGGAGGAAAGAGAGACACAGGGAAGGAGGAAGAGAGGCACAGGGGAGTGAGAGGAGGATGGGAAGAGAGACACAGGGGAGGGAGAGGAGGATGGGAAGAGAGACACAGGGGAGGGAGAGGAGGGGGGAAGAGAGACACTGGGAGAGAGAGGAGGGGGGAAGAGAGACACTGGGAGAGAGAGGAGGGGGAAGAGAGACACTGGGAGAGAGAGGAGGGGGAAGAGAGACACAGGGAACGAGGAAGAGAGGCACAGGGGAGGGAGAGGAGAATGGGAAGAGAGACACAGGGGAGGGAGAGTAGGATGGGAAGAGAGACACAGGGGAGGGAGAGGATGGGGGGAGAGAGGCACTGGGAGAGAGAGAGGAGGGGGGAAGAGAGACACTGGGAGAGAGAGAGGAGGGGGAAGAGAGACACTGGGAGAGAGAGGAGGGGGAAGAGAGACACAGGGGAAGGAGAGGAGGGGGAAGAGAGACACGGGAGGGAGAGGAGGAGGAAAAGAGACACAGGGAATGAGGAAGAGAGGCACAGGGGAGGGAGAGGAGGTGGGGAGGGAGAAGACGGGCGCATGAGCGTGCGCGCGCGTCTAAAGCATTTAGACGCATTGAGGTGAGGGAGGAGTGGGGGAAGAGAGACACGGCCGGGGGAAGAGGGGAAGAGATACATGAGGGAGGGAGAGGAGGGGGAAAGAGAGATACAGGGAAGGAGGAAGAGAGGCACAGGGGAGGGAGAGGAGGATGGGAAGAGAGACACAGGGGAGGGAGAGGAGGATGGGAAGAGAGACACAGGGGAGGGAGAGGAGGGGGGGAAGAGAGACACTGGGAGAGAGAGGAGGGGGAAGAGAGACACTGGGAGAGAGAGGAGGGGGAAGAGAGACACAGGGAAGGAGGAAGAGAGGCACGGGGAGGGAGAGGAGAATGGGAAGAGGGACACAGGGGAGGGAGAGGAGGATGGAAAGAGAAACACAGGGGAGGGAGAGGAGGGGGGAAGAGAGACACTGGGAGAGAAAGAGGAGGGGGAAGAGAGACACTGGGAGAGAGAGCAGGGGGAAGAGAGACACAGGGGAGGGATAGGAGGGGAAGAGAGACACAGGGGAGGGAGAGGAGGAGGAAAAGAGACACAGGGAATGAGGAAGAGAGGGAGAGGAGGTGGGGAGGGAGAGGAGGGGGGAAGAGAGACACTGGGAGAGAGAGGAGGGGGAAGAGAGACATAGGGGAGGGAGAGGAGGGGGAAGAGAGACACAGGGGAGGGGGGAAGAGAGACACAGGAGAGCGAGAGGAGGGGAGGAAGAGAAACAGGGGAGGGAGAGGAATAGGCACAGGGGTGGGACAGGATGGGGGAGGAGACACAGCGGAGGGGGGAAGAGACAAGGGGCAGGGGGGGAAGAGACAAAGGGGAGGGAGGAGGGGATAAGAGACACAGGGGAGGGAGACAGGTGAAGAGACACAGGAGGGAGAGGGAGAAAGACACAGGGAAAAGAAGGGGGAAAGACACAGGGTAGGGAGAGGGGGAAGACACAGGGGAGGGAGAGGAGGTGAGGAAGAGAAAAAGGGGAGGGAGAGGAGGTGAGGAAGAGAAAAAGGGGAGGGAGAGGAGGAATAGACACAGGGGTGGGACAGGATGGGGGAGGAGACACAGCGGAGGGGGAAGAGACAAGGGGCAGGGGGGGAAGAGACACAGGGGAGGGAGGAGAGGATACGAGACACAGGGGAGGGAGATGGGGGCAAGAGACACGGGAGGGAGGGGGGAGAAAGACCTGGAATTAACATGGATTGTTTCAGGATTTGCATAATTTCATTTACAGAACATGCCCACAACTTTGAAGATTTTTTTTTTTTTATTGTGAATCAAACAACAAATAGGACAAAATAACAGAAAAAGTCAATGTGCATAACTATTCACCCCCCTGAAGTCAATACATTGTAGAGCCACCTTTTGCGGCCATCACAGCTTCAAGTCACTTTGGTTAAGTCTCTATGAGCTTGCCACATCTTACCACTGGGATTTTTGCCCATTCCTCCTTGCAAAACTGCTCCAGCTTCTTTAAGTTGGATGATCTGGCCACAGATTTTCTATTGGATCGAGGTCTGGGCTTTGACTAGGCCATTCCAAAACATTTACATATTTCCCCTTAAACCACTCAAGTGTTGCTTTAGCAGTGTGTTTGGGGTCATTGTCCTGCTGGAAGGTGAACTTCCGTCCTAGCCTCAAATCATGCACAGAGTGGTACAGTTTTTGCTCAAGAATATCCCTGTATTTAGCACCATCCATCTTTCCCTCAACTCTGACCAGTTTCTCAGTCCCGGCTGCTGAAAAACATCCCCACAGCATGATGCTGCCACCACCATGTTTCACTGTGGGGATGGTGTTCTTTTGGTGATGTGATTTGTTGGGTTTGCGCCAGACATAGGATTTTTTTTGATAGCATACATTTTGGGAGTCTCCCACATGCCTTTTCGCAAACTCAAAATGTGCCATTTTGTTTTTTGCTGAAAGTAATGGCTTTCTTCTGACCACTCTGCCATAAAGCCCAACTCTATGGAGCGTACGACTTATTGTCGTCCTATGTACAGATACTCCAGTCTCTGCTGTGGAACTCGGCAGCTCTTCCAGGATTACCTTAGGTCTCTGTGCTGCCTCTCTGATTAATGCCCTCCTTGCCTGGTCCGTGAGTTTTGGTGGGCGGCCGTCCCTTGGCAGGTTTGCTGTTGTACCATGTTCTTTCCATTTGGTTATTATAGATTTGATGGTGCTCCTGGGGATCATCAACGATTTGGATATTTTTTATAACTTAACCTTGACTTGTACTTCTCAACAACATTGTCCCTTACTTGTTTGGAGAGTTCCTTGGTCTTCATGGCAGTGTTTGGTTAGTGGTGCCTATTGCTTAGAAGTTGCATCCTCTGGGGCCTTTCAAAAAAGGTGTGCATATGTCATGACAGATGATGTGACACTTAGATTGCACACAGGTGGACATCATTTCACTAATGATGTGACTTCTGAAGGTAATTGGTTGCTTCATAACAAGGGGGTGCATACATACGCACATGCCAATTTTCTGTTTTCTATTTCTAAAAAATAGTTTTATGTATATATTTTTGTCATTTCACTTCACCAACTGAACTGAACTGGACTATTGTGTTCTGATCCATCACATAAAATTCAGATTAACAAAACTTTGAACTTAAGGCTGTAATGTAACAAAATAGTTAAGAAGTTAAGGGGGGTGTATTTACTCCTTAGTTAAAATAAATGATATTCATTTGACATTAAAAAGACAGAAACAAATACAGATGATTAAAAATGTAAAAAAAAGACAGTGGGGCGTTAGACATTTTTTTCTTTTTTTTAATTTATAGTCAATAAAATGTATTTTAACTGAGGAGCAAATAACAAAAATATTTTCCCTGATATTTGTAAAAATGTTGATTAAATTGATAAGAGCGCTGAGTTGCTCTTTTCTTCCTTTTCTTTTTAAGAACCATTACGTGTCATAATGTCATAAACCATGGTAAACTTTGCATGTTTGAATTAGAGAGTGAAACAGGCAGCGATACACTTTGACCAAACTTGAAATTTCTGGTAGCAGAATTAATTAACTTATCAACAACCAAAATGTAGCATTAAGGTTTTAGCAACAATGTGTTATAGAAAATTCTTAACAATTAACTTGCGCTACTCATTTAATGCAGAAGGGATAGCGTGACAGGTCTTCTCTTTTTCCAAAACCATAATGAATTCCAGGCACATACAGGTTTTGTAAAAATCAGTGAAAGAAAAGATAAAGTATAATTTTACACATTCATGCTTCAAGAGGACAGATTATTCCCATATGCAATCAATATTCAATGGGTCCTTGCAAATAATTGATAAAAATGTGATAGTTGAAGTTCTTTTTTATTTAAGTTCTATTAAATCAGTGAGGATCTAATTGTCAGAATTTACAATATAAAAATAAGATTTGGGCCCTCGTGTTTTTTTATCTTTGGGTCCTGCTTATATAAATGTCTTGCTTGGACCTATTATAGATGATCACTGCACTTAGAATTCTCCGTGAATTCTCCCTATTGACAGGACCACTCATTTTGCAGCAAAGAAGGGTGTTTGAATCCAGAGAAAACAGCATCTATACAAAAGGATAATGTGAATTATTATTATTTATTTGTTATTATTTAACAATGCACCAACATATTCCATGATGCTATAGAGGGGTAAAGTACAAGGCAAAATACAATATTAACATATTGCAAAAGAATGAAGGACACTGTCTTTGATCTTAAAACTAATGTACATAGTGCTTTTTCACAAAGCATCTTACAAAACTTAGACTTAGACTTACAGTCTAAAGGTTTTGGGTTTGATACAGGGGTGACACCAGATGGCAGTGCATAAGGCAATTGGCTATAGCAAGTGGAGGTGTCTGTGTGATACACTGTAGATTGTGGGTGTGTGTGCTGCTTGTCTGTACAGTGTGCAGCTGTGCATATTATGTCTAGTGGTGATAAGCTTATTTAAACAGATATCTTTTAGTGAGTTTTGTAAGGTTTTGAGCCAGGAAAATAGTCTAGTGGTGAGAAGCAAGGAGTTCCATAAAATAGGGGCACCACAAAAAAAATAGAAGATCATCAGCAGAGTGCAGAGGGTTGGCAGAGTATTCTGAGATGTCGGCAGATATATAAGGGAGTGCTCTGTTGTTTATGGCTTCATATGGCAGGTTCATGTTTTGCATTTTATTCTGGAGGCTATGGGAAGTCAGTGGAGTGACTGACAGAAAAATTCTGCAGACACTGAAGAGTTGAGTATGGTAGATGAGTGTAGAGGCATTTATTATGGATTGGAGTGGAGAAGGTTGACGGGAAAGCCAACAAGTAGCAAGTTGCAGTAATCGAGGTGAGATATGATGAGCAAATTAATCTGAATTTTATTTGTGTTGTGTAAGATAGTGACATATTTTGGAAGTGCGTTTTAGGTGAATTGACAAGATTTTGTTATTGGTTGTATATGAGGAATGAAAGAGAGGGCAGGGTCCAATAGAACCCCAAGAAAATGGGCCTGGGAAATAAGGAGTGATAATGGCATTGTTGACAGTGAAAGATATTTGAGGAGTAGAAGTTGTAGTAGACAGTGGGAAGATTAGAAGCTCAGGCTTTGACATGTTGAGTTTAAGTTGACGGGAGGACATCTAGGAGGATATGCCTTAGAGGCATTTGGCAACATGTGCTAGAAGAAAGGGCGATAGATCTGGTGCTGAGCTATAGATTTCAGTGCCATCTGATAATGGAATCCAAAAGATTGTATTAGGGTACCAAGGGAAGATGTATAGATGGAGAAGAGATAGGGAGTTTAGGACTGAACTTGGGGTAAGCCAACAGTCAGAGGTATCAGCGTAGAATAGGTGCCAGAGAAGGAGACACTAAATGTTAAACAAGGTTGGAACCTGCGCAGAGATTGGCAAAGATAAGGTCAAAGAAGTGAAATGGGGATTCTGTCCATTGTGAGAGGGCAAGGGAAGATGTAAGTGAAAGTAAGTTTCTGACTATAGGGGAGGTGGGTGTGTCAGTGGAAATGTTGAAATCACAAGAACAAGTGAATGTTGATATCTCCAAGAACGTGTGAAGGCATGTTGGAGGTGAGAAAATAAGGGAGCCACGCGACAAAAGCAATTGAGAGGGTGGTACAGGAAGGTGATAACTCGAGAAGGGTGAGACGAGGCAGGTTATGTGAACTTCGAAAGAATTGGAGGGAAGGAACCTGGGATATGCAGTGAAATGTGCAGCGAGAAAGTAATAATCCCACAGCTCCACCTTGCCTGTTCCCATGCTTAGGAACAAGCATTAATAAACTAAAACTGGAATGTTATAAAGCAGAGGTTCCAAATATGTCTTTACCGTAGGCAAAATATTGTGAGCTACTAAAGCATACACAGAATGTAGGAAATAACCTACTATAAGAAAAAAAAAATGCAGGTTCTTACAGTAATCTGCTTTTAATACAGCACACCCATTGCAAGTTATTTTACCATATTATAATAGTTTTCTATGTAATAGATGGTATTGATATCACAATGGAAGTGAGTTACTGACTAGTAGCTGTATAAACCTCTCAGTAGTTACCAAGTGACTTGATGAAGATTAAAATTATAACATCAACTTAGTTAACATTTTATTTGGCTATTTTAAATATTTTTTTCTCTCACACATCCACTCACTCACACTTTATGATTATAACATGTCTAAATGTAGAAGGAAATAAGATTTATTTTGGGTTAGGGTCTATTGCAGATTTCTGGATTTGTAGTTAGACTGAGAAGCAATATGAATAAAAAAAAACATTTTGGTGCAAATACTCATTTACGTGTGTAAGAGGCCAGTTCAATAATTCAATGCTAAGCAATCGTTTATACAGATATAACACACCATAGTACTGCAAAGCCCCAAATGAGTGAAATTAAAGAAGCTCAACTACTTACACAAAAGGCAACGGGCAGAAAATCTAGGTCATGTATTAATTATGGCTGATTTTAATTACTGAACACGGACTAGAGAAATGAGTACAGCTGAAGCGCAATGAAACAAGTTCTTGAGTTATGAACAAAGTTACTTATGAGGTGGTAATGAAGCTTAACTGTTACTTGGAATATCAAGAAATTATTATTGGAAGTTATAGAATATTGGAACAACAGAGATGATACACAACCCGAAGGAAGCATTCAAGAAACTATCGACATGGATAACAAATTGCATAACTGATATAAGGTATACAAAATATATAAAAAGTATAACACATTTTTTCCAGGGATAAAGTTACAAACACAAATGTCGGTCTGAAGATAGCTGAAGATAAAAATTTATTTGTGTTAATGAATCATTAAAGCAGTCTGGAAACATTATAGTACCCAGTAAATATGTTATTAGCAGAAAGACAAAGGTTGAAGTGCAATCCTACAGCTTGATGAGCCTATCAATTCTATTACATCATTGGGGAATAGATTAGGACTTCTTTTCTCATATTAAACAGCACTTTTATAGTTGGCCATTTACTCCTCCTTTTTTGTGGAGACCAGAAAATACTATTTTAATATCAATTGTCAATGATTGGGTCAAATGTTCAGGAGTGAGCTCAAGAATCAATCAGATTGCAGCTGCTTGCTGAGCTATGACAGATACATTCATATTTCTCTGTGCTTCTGCAGGTCTCATCGACTAAAACTTTCACACATACATTTGCACTTTTGTAAGTGAACTCTTTCTTTCTTCACGCAGATCTAATTTTAAACAAAATTAACTGATTCTGTAACTTTCCAGTAGTATCATCAGCATTTCATAGCAATTGACATGAGTATACTAATTGTTCTCACGGTAATAATTATGCTATAGGTTGCAAGAATAAAGAATCACAAATAACATAAATTAACAAAAGCTGTTCAGATTTAAAAATAAACTCATTAATTTAAATATGTCCTTAAAATTATGGACATCATACAAATTATATGCATTTCTTTAAATAATCATCTTCTAAAATATTTATTATAAGGATGTAAGTACTGTTGTCTCAAAAAAACAGCCCACAGCATGTCTCTTCAATCAGTTCTTCTTTACTGAATGACTCACACATTTTCTGTTCCATAAAATAAAAAAAAATATTACCATACCACCCACACATAATAAAAACAAACCAGGAGGCTGGTATGTAGCTCCATTTTGCACTACACAATGCAGCCTTTAGGAAGCCCTGCGGCTGGGCCTGGTGAAGAGAACTTTATAAATAATATACATGCACTTCTCTTCCTATTGATCCACACAATAGTATCTCCAATATATAATGAGGCTGCTTAGCAGTAAATAGTCCTTTGGAAATCAGGGTGTGAGCTATTTTATCCAGTTGTAACTGGACTCCTTGTGGTCTACCCCAGAACCAAATCGGGTAAAAGTAAAGCATAGATGGCTACAAAGGACTGTAAAGATTCTCCTCCAGTTAAGGATAATGTACTGCAAACCAGTTTAGCTACAAATGGTCTGACAATTCTGCTAGAAGGTTACTAGACAATATGGCACACATTTCCACGTGGCCAAAAACTAAGTTTGAAAAATAACTCTCTAGGTCTCAGGGCTCCTCCTCCATAGAGTCATCTGTCTTCCTAGTAGCACTCTTTGGGGAAGTATACAGAGCCAACAGGGTTTGTATTAAAGCACACAGTTAATAAGTCTAGCATACAGAGCCATTTGGTGAGCCGCTAACCAAGGCCAAGCATAATCTGTGACTCAAAGCTGTATAATGTGTCTGATAATGTCACTGAAAATGAGTAACAATAAAAAATGATTTGGGTAAAAAGGACACAATGGAGGTTATACACATGGTACTAGTGTATGGGGCCTCATAATGTTATTGATAATAATGTTTAATTAATCTTAATAATTAAATATGAACAATCGACATTTTGGAATGTCATGCCTGTGAATTTACTTTTATATAGATGAGAGCTAGGATTATGGTTATGGATATGATTTGGATTAGGATTGCAGTTACGGTATGATTAGGTTAGGAATACTGTATGAATAAAGTGAAGTTTGCATTTAGGGATATGTTTAAGGGTTATTGGTAATGTTACAGATTTGATACTTTTAAGGGTAAGGGAAATGACAAGGGTTATGTTGAGTGTTAGGGATATGCTTACAGTTAGAAGAGCAATATGAGTAGGGTTAGAGTTATGGAAGAAAAATACTGTACTGTCAGTAGACTTGATAAAGAATAACATAGAATACATTTTTGCTCAATTGATCTTTACAAAAATACTTGTCATGTGTGTATCACATAAGCACTGTGTTATAAAATACCTGTGAGAAAATCACATTATATAAGTATTATGTTATTGTTTTTTATTTTGTATGTAACACTATGATTAGGGTTATGATTATGGTTACAGTGAGCCATAGAATTAGGATTAGGGTAAAAGTCAGCCTTTGGTTAGGGTTAGAGTAATAGAGTTAGGAGTAAGGGTTACGATCATGGCTAAGTATATGAATAAGGTTGGGCGTGAGAATAAGATCAAAGTTAGAGATGTAATTAGGGTTGGAGGTTAGACTTAGTGTTAGAGTTTGGCATATGGTTAGGGTTTCGTATATGATTAGGATTACAGTTAGAGCTAGTGTCATTTCTAGGGACAGGGATATTATTAGTGTTCTCGATCGGGTAAGAGTTAGGGTTAAGTTTAGGGTTAATAATATCACTGGATTAGGGTTAGATAGATGGTTAGCGTTTAGGTTTAAGGTTAGATAGATGTTTAGGATTAGATTGTAAGTTTGCAAGTTTTCAATCTTGTAAGGTGCTTTGGAGAAAACACTTTGGACACTGGATTCTAAACTGAAAGACAGTGCCCTCCATTCTGTGCAATGTGTTAATACTGCAATTTTTTTTTTGCCTTGATTGTAACCTATGTATAGTGCTACAGAATAAGTTGGCGCGTTACAAATACATGATAATAATACAAAACAATAATAGGGATATGATTAAGGTTAGGTATAAAATTAGTGTCAGGATTAGTGTCAATGTTAGGGTTAAGTATGTGATTAAAGTTAGGGATTTGACTAGTCTTAAAGTTAGGGATTTGGAGCCTCATTCAACTGAGCTTTCGGCTGATCCGGTAGACCGTAAGGGAGGTCGCAAGTTAATTTGCTATTCAATTGGTGTCTTCTTGCAGGCTCCAAATGGGTTACGAGTTACAGCCTTGAAAAAATGGTGATGGTTAAACCCGAAACTTACAGCCTCCCGAAGCCTTTGATCTTTCAAGGCCCCAAGACTTCCGATCGTGAAAATCGCACTTAGCTATTCAATTGCAAAAATAGCTCAACACCGGTGCCGCAATCAAGCTTGCAAACACCAAATGGTGGCCCAAAGCTTACGGGTTCCAAATAGGACCCACAAAGGGTTTACAAACTAGTTTGTAACACTGCAAGTGACAATATAAAGACACCAATGCACTTTAAAATATAGGGAAAGCAATAGAAGGCATTACAATTACATGCACAACAACTCTCAACTATCAAATATAGCAAAACATTTTATTTTATTTTCCTCATAGGTTGTAATGGTCATGAATATGCCAATATGAAAAGCCATGCTGCAACATGCTAAATTCTATTAAAGACACATTACCATATTACATTGCAACACAAATACATGCAATATTAACCCTTTCACACTCACAGAGGCTCTAATGTGGACCCTAAAAATAAAAAGATAATCTCATAAACATTTCACTCCTCACATCTACATCAGGACAACAAATAGTGGCCAAATTACACCACCACATGCTTTTTGTACATTTCACATATGGTTGTGTCCAACTCTCTGTTATCCGATGGACTGCAGCACACCTACTAATGTCTCTATCTGTGCGTATCCACAAGGTTTGCATGCCAAAGATACTGGAGTGGGTTGCCAGTTCCTTCTATAGTGGACTGTGATTTGTCTGACCTCTCTGCTCTGACCTGCCCACCTACAGTGGCCTACATGGTATAGATCACAGCTTCATTCAGATACACAAGCCCCCTCACCACCACCACTTAGCAATCCTGAAGGGGACCAGGGCAACATACACCACACTAATCGACTCTAACCCATCAGAACGTGGAGCAACAGCCAACTCACCTCCAACTCTGCTACGCCCATCCTGGAAAGTCCCACGCCATTGCTGAAGGCCATGTGCCAAGATGTATACCTCCCATTAAGTTTTGCTATCAATCAATTCACATCTTCACCTGTCATATTGCTATCAGGCATTCAGAGGAATGTTGATACTCCACAGTATCAATAATTGGACTTTCCATGTGTATCAACCCTTTATTATTATTATTATTATTATATCTGATATATATAATGATATGATATCTAATACCATTATTACTATTTTAATTAGTATTGTTATTTCATGTATTAACCCTATTGTATAGTACCTCTGGCTCATTAGTTTACAGAGATGTGGATATCCCAAAACTCCAATCGTTGACAACACACTGACACAGTGTGAATGGTATAACAAAGCTTAATTTCATACACAGAGCAGAAATGGACAAGACTGTGCATTAACATCATGGGTGTGGTGCGGGTGAAGGGCAAGAGGTTCTGCTTGTGAACAAGGGGATACCTAAAGAGGGTAATGTCATAGTTTAGAATAAGCATGATGCAAAGCACCTACCAGGATCACATGTGGTCACTACATCACTGCAACTGGAATCTGATGAAAAAAAGGATCATCAGAAATCACTCTATTTAATTGAAGAAACCATTAATGTGCATAGCACTTAGAAACCTGTCTATATCTGCTCAATTAAACAGATGAACAAAATCATGGATAATATAATACAGATCCAATCCACACACAGTGTTATTAGATATTAAGGAATAATCAGAAATTGATAAGCAGAATATGAGACACAGAAAGAGGTTGAGGAACATACCTCTCCATCCGAAAATTATGCCTCGTCACCTCACCATATATTAATCAGATGCTTTCCTCCTGCCCGGTAGCAATATAATTCTGACGTGCCAGCTGAGCTGTCAGCTGTTGAACTGCTCCGATCTCGTGCTCATCAGCCAAGCGGATGTGCTGATAAATGTCACTCAAAGTGTCTGGTGCAAGGATGTGAGTTCCATCTCCGGACGATGTTGGACTCTGTTGCCAATGGAGATGGTTCTGTTGCCTATCTTTATGGTGTTGGACTTGTCTGCTGGGGCAACAATGGCTGTGACATCAACAGCTGAGACAATAGCTGGGGCAACAATGGCTGCGACATCTGCCTGGGGCGACAATGGCTGCACCAACTGCTGGGCCAACTGCTGGGACAACCACTGCTGGAAAAACCACTGACCTGGCAACATCTGTTGTGGCCCGGTAAGGAGTGGGAGGGGATTGGGGTATGGCACACATATTGCTTTAATGTTACCAGGTAACAGTAGTGGGCCTGTTGAGAGTGGTCCCCATGAGCTTGACATCCCTGCAGATGGTTGGTGGCCCATTGAACTTACAGTAATTTGAAAGGGCTGGGAATGTACCCGTGATGTGTGTAAGGGCCCGGGGGGGGGGGGGGGGGGGGGTACGCCTCCTGGGTACTGAAATGAGAGGACAATAGTATTTGAGTATTGCTCCTCTGTACAATTTTTTGCTGTGTGTTTCCACATCCCTGACATTATAGTCACTTGTAATTGGCTGTGGTGTTTGTTTCCCACAGATAACCATTGAGCTGTATCATGATCATTGTGGACCATGGCTTATATCAATATTAATATATGGTAGTGTGTCTTTAATAGCATTCAGCAGTTCACTAGGACACATGCTCATCTGAATCTGCTTTGCAGTTTGTGAGACTGATCAATCTGTGACCAATGCTCAGCAATGGGTGTTAACATGCTTATGAGACATGGTCCAGCTTAGGCAAGTACATGCACATGCAGTCCCTCAGAGTCTGTATCCGCATATGCTGCAGTGTGCACACCTATACATGTACTCTTTATTGGATGTAAAATCATTGTGGATCTACAGCTATACCTCATTTAATGCTGGAGATAGCTCCCAAGAGGTTGGCGTGTTAAGCAACACAGCTTTTAACGGTGCAGTGTAACATGGGGCAGATAGGGACAGGGGAACTCATGACAAAATATATACAATTGCAATTGATATGTATACTGTTTTGTTTTATATTAACTTTGAACACAGAGCAAACATAATACTAACACAAATTGCATTGGCAACTGCTGTTCAGATTCCGTTTTAACCACAAGTATTGGACAGACATATCATTGATAACAACTAGGATGATAATATAATATATTATAATATTTACATGGATTTGCTGCCCCATATATCTGTAGTCACAACCAGAGAGCTTACAGTGCTATTGTATGTCAGTTATCTATGTGTGTGGATATGAGGGTGTGATGGTGCATAAGATACTTACTTTGCAGGGTTTCCTTGATCGCCAGTGTCCAACTGTCCTGGAAGGCCCACTACTGCAGCTGGCTCCAAAGACTCCTTGATAGTCCGCTCCCATCCAGTATGAGATTTTGAGTGGTGGGCCACCACCAGTCCCACGGGCTGCTCTGGCCCCTGCTGCCATCTTATTCTTTACCTTTATCCGGCAGTCATCATATCTATGTTTAACAGACCTAACAAACCCTAATGAAGCCACGGCTGCAGTCACCTCATTCCAGGCACATGCCTTATTGCCAGGCCTTACATGCCTACCACCATGGATGATGCTATGGCGGGTTTGGACTTCACTGAGGAGGGTTTCTGTGTCCTCTTCGCTATAATTATGGGCCCTCTGTTTTGGCACAACCTGTTGCCCTGCCAACAGTACCTGGGGTTCACGGCCTCCCTGTTCTCTCCCTGGGGCCTGCCCCTCATCCCCACTACCTCCCCCCTGGGACCAGGCCCCTGACCCTCTGCTCCTACACCTTGTGTGCCCACATCTGGGGGCACATCCCTCCCCCTGTTCTCCTCTCCTCCACCTTTACCTCCCCTCCCTATCCTGCTGCCTCCTCCCCCTCTCTCCATACCTCTATCTCTCCTCCTCCAGTGTTCCCCTGTCTCTCTCCTTACTCTCCTCCTCCTCTGGTGTTTATCTCTCTAACACTCTCTATCTCTCTCTCTAGAACTCTCTATTTCTCTCTCTCGTACTCTCACTCGCTCTTTCTAACACTCTCTCTCTCTCTTTCACTCTCTGTCTATCACTCTCTATGTCTATATATCTCTCTAAAATAAACACCAACACCTAGACCTGTGTGTTGGCTTTCTCAGCTACAGCACAGTCAAAGTATTACTGTTTTCGCAGTCTTTTAAACTGGTTCCCGCGATGTTGATTGGTGTTCTCTGCTTCCTATTGATACATTGACCTGTGACGGGATTGCAATTTACGGCCTTGACTGATTTTGGCACGCTTCATCGGATCGGGTACCCAGAAGCGTTACAGGTGAAAATAGGCTTTACGGACTTGAGGCTTCAGCCCATAACTTGCGCCCTTGCTCAATTGAATAGCATTGCAATCGTAGAAAAACAGGAGCCCACACACGCAGACATACGGCCTACATTGATCAAGTTGTGGGCTTGCAATTGAACGGAGGCCATGGTTAGGGAAATTATTAGAGATTGAATTTGTACTAGATTAAGTCAGTATTTTCTAATTAGTTTTAGGGTTAAGAATGTAAATAAGGTTTGGGTATAGGATTAGAATAAGTGTTAGGGTATGGGTTAGGGAAACAGTTATGGATAGAGTTGGAGATCTGATTAGTTAGGGTTTCATATATGATTTGGATTACAGTTAGGGTGATTGCTAATGTCAGGACTATGATTATATTTCAGTGTTAGTAATATGATTAGATTAGGTTTAGGGTTAATTATATGAATAGGATTAAGGACATCTATAGGGTTATAGTTTGGATTAGGTTAGGGTTATGTTATGGTTAAGTAGTTGATTGGGGCTAGAGGTTAGTTTTAGGATAATGGTTTGGGTTAGGTTTAGAGTCAGGGTTATGTAAACGTTTATGGATAGGGTTGGCGATATGAATATGGGTAGAGTTACCTATATGATTAGGGTTACAGTTAGAATTAATGTCATTGCTAAGGTTAGGGATACAAATAGTATTAGTGTTAGCGATCTGTTAAGAGTTACATTTTAGTTTAAGTATATGATTAGGGTTAAGGTTTGTGTTAGGGTTAGGTGGATAATTAGTGTTAAAATAATAGTTAGGATTAGACGTAGGTATATGATTATTGTTAAGGGTATGATTAGCGTTAGTGTCAGGGTTAGGTGAACAATTATTGATTATTATAGGATTTTGTTTCAGATTAGGTTTTTGTTAGGTTTATGTTAAGGTTATGTAGATAATTAGGGTTGGCAATATTAATAGGTTAGGGTTAGAGTTCCCCTTCTGCATCACTACCTTGTCGTGGCGAAGGGGTTTATGTATTTTTCAATGAGGCTGTGAGCGATACCATGTCGGGTCACACAGGATGGGCAGGACATAGCAGAGAGGTCAGATACATTGTGGTCCAATGGAGAAGCAACTGGAAACCCACTCCAGGATATTTGCCATGAAAACTTTATGGATAAGCACAACCAGAGACATAACGATGTGCCTGGTGTGCTGTGGTATATAAGGTCATGGAGAGTTAGACACGACTGTACAAAAAAATGAGGTTATGGTTAGCTATATCCTTAAAGCTAGTAATATGATTAGGTTTGGGTTAGGATTAGGTAGATGATTAAGGCTATGTTTAGGGTTAGGTTTGTTTTAGGGTTAAGCATATGATTAGTCATATGAATAGGGTTAGGGATATGATTAATTTGGGGTATGATTAGCTTAGGGACATGATTAGGGTTAGGTATATGATTAGGTTTGGTAGTATGAATAAGATTAGACTTTAGATTAGCATTAGGATTAAATACCATTGCAGCTATTGTTTGTCAAAAGAAACATATAAAAAGAATATAAGACAAACGGTTATCTAGTTAGTGAGTTTGTTTTGTAAGGCCTCAGCTTATGGACAGTTTCGAGTTGCTTCTGCATCTGCCAAGGTGTCAAGGACATTTAGAGCCTCATTCAATTGAGCAATTATAAGTTACAGTAGCCCGTAATGGAGGCCGCAAACGGTCTCCCGGTTACAGGCTTGAAATCCTTGCAGTTGTTACAACCGGAACTTACAGCCCATCTAAGCCTTTGATCTCTCAAATCCGCAAGAGTTACAATGGATAAAATTGAAAATCGATATTCAATTGCTACAATGCCTTAAGACCGCAAACACATTCAAGATCGCAAACGGCAAATGTCGGCCAAAATTATACAGGTTACAAATAACAAAAAAAAAACCACACCACTAGACTTTAAAATATAGAGAAAGCAATGGAAGCAAAGAAAGGGGGGTTTTGGTGGCTCTAGGTTCAGACTTGTCTGTAATGAACATTAAACAGTATCACCTAAGCTTAGACATAGGTTCCCTCTTATAGTGCACACCTATTATTGCCAATTGTCTTATCGAGACAAAATAGGTAAATACAACTTAGCTTTTCATATACTTAGTTAAAATCTTTAAAACATATTCATACGCTGCATTTTCTTCAGGAATTGTATTAATATAACCTGCTGTGCAAACTCGCAAATACTTTGTTTTGTGTACCTTAGGGTTTTTTATTTTATGCACCTTAGGTTTTTTTATTTTATCTAATTAGTAGAGGCTTACAGGGATCTGTATAGACCCCCATAAGGTATGGGGTTAGATAAAGGCTTATGGGGGTTTGTATAGACCCCCCTAAGTGAGGGGGTTAGATGGAAGCTTATGGGGGTCTGCATAGACCCTCATAAGTTATGCAATTAAATAGGGCTAGATGGGGTTTAATAGACCCAGTTAGGGTTATTAGGTCCAGATAGATTTAAATAGGCCCAATTAAGGTTAGATTGTCCCAGTTAGGGTTAGATAGCGTTTGTTATGGGTTAATGGGGTATAGTTAGGGTTAATAGTGTAGTGTAGTGCTTAGAATTTGTCATGAGGGTCTTGGAGGCAGCACGTAGAGGCTTTAGGAGCCCTTGCTGGCACTTTTTTGTGCCCGTAGGTATTCTTCCGAGGTGCAAGATTCACCTCATAGATGTATGGCTGCGTGTTACTACATAGCTCTCTTGGAGCCTATTCTCTGCCATTTTTCGGTGTCATCTCACAAAGCAGGCTGCGAGGGACGTATTGGGGAATCGGTCCTCGCAAACAGCAAAAAACTGTCTTTTGCAAGGACTAAGGGAACTACGAGGGCTAATTTAATAAGGCCCTAAGTGTCTGGTGCAATCTATAAAGTGCAAGAGCAAAATTAAGGATATAAGGTGCTAATAAGGAATCAGAACTGTGTTTGATTCAAATATTAAGGTAGTGCTTATAAAGTGCTGATAATATTGCATTTTTGCTATGAGATTTATTATTTATTTATCTTTGGTTATCTCTAGAATTAGAGCCTGATTGTGCTGCTTAGCCTCTCATGGGATCCTTTCTAAATATCAATATTTATCGTTCTATATTGAACTGTGTCTATAGAGTAAAGGGCAGCACACTGGCGTGGAGATCGCAGTTAAGACTCCTCGTCATTAACCCGCGTCTCACGTTGCTGCGTCTGATCCGACGCACGATTCTAAAGCAATGGAAGGCATTAGAATTCATTGCACAATAATTCCCAATTAACAAATAGGCCTTAATTTTTTTTTTTTTTTCATATGTTGTAATGTTCATGCATATGCCAGTATGAAGAGTCATGCTGCAAGATGCTGAAAGCAATTAAAGAGACACTACCTGAATACATTGCAACACAAATACATGAAAATGGCTGCCATAATAACCTTTTCTCTCTCACAGAGGCTTTATTGTGGACCCTAAAAATACAAAGATCATCTAATATATATCTCACTCATCACATCTATATTTGGAAAACAAAAAGTGGGCAAATTACACTGCCACATGACATATATCAGGTACCATGGAAACATTTTATATTTTGTTGTTCAGTCCCGCAGTTGTGTCGGACACCCTCTGGACTGCAGCACACTTACTTATGTCTCTGTCTGTGCTTTTCCACAAGGTTTGCACAAAAGTGGGCTGCCAGTTCTTTCTCCAGTGGACTCACAACTTCATTGTGGTACACAAGCCCCTTCACCACCTCAAGTTAGCAATTCAGAAAGGGACCAGGGGAACATACACCACACTAATTTACTCTAACCCATTAGGAAAAGCCACAAAAACACATGGAGGCTATTAAGAGACACGTGGAGCAACAGCCAACTCACCTCCATCTTAGATAATCTCCGCTATGCCCATCCTGGAAAGTCCCATGCCATTGATGGTGGCCATGTGCCCAGATGTATACCAATTATCATTTGTTGAAATTACATCAATTGTTTTGCTATCAATCAATTCACATTATTACTTTTCATATTGTTATCAGCCCTTCAGGGGAACGTTGATACTCCACAGTATCACAAATTAGACCTCTCATGTGTATTAAACCTATATTATTATATTTGTTTTTATAATTATTATTATTATTATTACTAGCGACTTGCCTGTCAAAAATGACGGGGCAATAAAATTGTAAGGCAGGTAACGCTGTTTGCCACAGACATTCATTTTTTTGTGGCCTGAGATCCTTAGGCGCTCATTGCAAGCGTCGGGTTGAGCGCCTTTGGCGCTCATTGCGAGGATCTTGGTTGTTGTATTTTGTTTTATCATTGGCGCTTTTGCTGTCATTGTAAGGTCGGCACTGATCTCCTTTTTGCGCTTATTGCAAGGCTGTCCCCTGGTGTAGTTTGTGTGCTATGAGCAGCATTGGCGCTCGTTGTGAGGCGCTTTTGTGTTTATTGCAATAGTTTTTTTTTTTTTTTGTATATGTACTTTTGTATGCTAATTAAAGAATTAATAAATTAATAAATACATATACTTTACCTATTTGTAAGTAATATATGCAGGAAGCATTGTGCTGAAGAGCTGACAATCTGTTTTGATGTTCCTGTAGCATACAATGTAGGTTTGCACTGTTGTGGAGCTGAGGTGTAAGTGTCAGTAATGTGTGCAGTGTGTAGTGTAAATAGGCTGCGTGCGCGAGGGGAAGCCATTAGTGTAGCTGTTTATTTCCTTATTCTGTAAGTTAGTGTTGTAAAATGGCAGCGAATGTGTATGTGGTAAGCGGGTGTGGATGATTTAGTGTCCTTGCTAAAAGTTTATCTTGTAACTTGTACTTTTTTTTGGAAAAGCCGTATGTGCTTGGTGGTGTTTTGCGGCTTTAGGGTCCTGTAGCCTCGTTTTAGTTTTTTCCGGCTGCCATTTTTTCTCTCGCTTAGGGGATTTTTGTGTGCCTAAATTCGGTAATTTGGCTTTAAATTGAGGTGTAACTTCACTTGCAGAGGTCCTGGCTGCCCCCCCCCCCCTTGCTGTGGGTAAGCTTTTTATGTAACTATTTTTGTGTATATTTCTTGTTTTTTTAATGTTTTCAGGTGCGCGTGGTTCGTCCGTTAAGGTCGTATTTTTGCGAGTTCTTAATAGTTTTTTTTCTAAGTCCTGCTGCTCATATATTTTTTTATTGTAAGTCCGTAAATTTTACTGTAAGTCCTGCGGCTCTTTGTTTTGTGTAAGTCCGTATTTAGTGATTGCGTGTTAGATGTATTTTTTTAAAGTCCTGCTTCTGTGGGTGTTTGTAACCACTTGTGAGGCTGCGTAGAGCCTCCACCTCCGCAAATGCGGCCCCTCACTTCGCGAGGGTCTACATTTGCAGGGTCCACATTTGCAGGCAGCTTCGCGAGGGTGCGCATTTGTGCCCTGAACTGCGTCCCTCGCGTTCTTGCGATCTCGCTTTGGTGGATCATGGCTTGGATCTTTCCTATTATATAAGCACGACTACTGGCAGCAGCAGTTGCCGCAAAGGGCTACTAGATGACGCTGCCGCTATTACATACAATAGTTTCACCTTACTCACTAACCCAAAAGCCCTAGCCTTCATCCTAATTCTAAGCCTTACCCTAACCCCCACGCTAACCCACTAAATTGGTGGGACAATGTAATCGCCAGTAAAATGCAGCAATATCTAGAGGCTGCTCATTGCGACTCCTACCAGAAGTCACAGTCTGATAACCGATCCAATGGTCCAATGGCTCATATCAATGATGTAATGCTGGTCCGGTGTGCCATCTGCAGTTTATTAGGACACATGCTCAGCTGAATCTGCTGTGCAGTGTGTGAGACTGACCAATCTGTGACCATTTCTTAGCAATGGTTGTTAACATGCTTATGAGACATGGTCCAGGTTAGGCTAGTCCATGTCACGCACATGCAGTCCTTCAGAGTCTGTATCCGCATATGCTGCAGTGTGCACACCCATACATGTACTCTCTTTTGGATCTAAAATCAATCTTTGCTACATGCCTTTTATAAGGATAATTTAAGCCTTTAACATTTTGGGGAAGAATCTTAATTTTCATAAATATAAGTCGAAGACCTCTTGTAAAATCTCACTCCTCATGGGCAGATCAGGTATGTTCTCGTTTGTCAGCTAAAGGTTAAAGGGGAAAAAAGGAGCCATATAGTGGGAATATATGTGGGTTTTATTTAAAAAGAAGAGAAAACAAGAAACTATTATATCTAATTACATTTTGTGGGAGAAAAAAATTTTACTCATTAAGTGTAAAAGTGAGAAGTTATCAAATAGATGTGATCATTTAAGGCTGGATAGATAAAATCAATCTTTTTTTTTTTTTTATTCTTATTTTTTATTTTTTAAAGAGTATCAGTAATGTACAGAATACGTCAAGCATGTAACATATATAAACATGTCCATATCATAATAAATAACTTTTCTTTTTATCACAAAACAGTTCAAGTAAACATCTCATAAAAAGTGAGAATAACATTTTAATCTCTCCTAGGGTTTGGGTACTGGGGATGGTATAGGATTTATAACCGCTATTTTAATTAAGTTATTATCCTTTCCTTTACCTCCACAAAGATTACAAGTATAGTCTCAAAGTCAATCCCCGGAGAGTTAATTTATTTTTTATTTTTTATAAAAACAAATACTATCTCCAATTGTCTAGTACTGAATTAAAAGAATGTGACGAGTTCTCCTCCCTTCCCGTTATTCAACAAAGAAATTATATTTACCTTCTGTCTTTTTTAGGCTCACCTCATCTTGGGCCTCTAATTTTCCAGATGTCCCAACAGGAGGCCCACCGTTTGTATCTCGCGTCAACTTCCGCTGAGAATCGACTCATGGTTTGGATATGGTCAATTTTCTGTAGTACTTCTCTAAATGTAGGTGCAGTGTGTTTCCAGTGCTTCGCTATAATGCATCTGGATGCCAGGAATATTTGATTGGTTAGGAATTGCTCGCTTTTTGTTAGACCCTTGTTCGGGAGTCCTAATAGTGCTTCTTCTGGTTTTTGTTGTATAGCTTTCCCCCATAACTTCTCTAGCGTGCTATATGTTGCCTGCCAAATGTGCCTGATTTTGGGACATTCCCAAAGCATGTGTGCTAATGAACCAGTGTGTCCACAGCCACGAAAACATTTGTCGGAGTGTGTTTTGTTTGAATTGTGTAGTCTCGTTGGTGTAAGGTACCATCTCATGACTGTTTTTAATGTGTTCTCTTTCAAGGTGATGTTTAAAGAAGACCTATTGGCCTGTTTGATAATCTGATTCCATTGTTTGTCATCTAATGTGATGTGTAAATCCGACTCCCAAGTTTCCTGGTAGTGTGGCTTATCTGCACTAGACAGTTCAGATAGGTTTTTATATATCACTGAAATGTTGCCCTTGCCTCCGGGGTTGTTAATGCAACAGTGTTCATATATTGATTTTCTGTTCTGGCTATTTGATTTTGTCGTCTGGAACAGCGTCTGTTTAATTATCATAAGATTAATCCATTCGTTGCTGGGGATTTGATTTAATGTGTCTCCTGGAGCCAGAGTCCATGTGTCTGCAACAATAGTCAGGTTTCTATGTATCCACCATTTCATTTGGGAGTTTTTGTTTGAGTGGTCCACCTTAAGTGATTGCCACAAAGGGGTTAGGCCCGAGCCTGTATGTAGCATGGGGGATTTTTTATTTATTTCCTTCCAAGTTTTCAGTGAGTTACTGATACAGCTTGTAATATTGTGAATTTTTAGATCTGTGTGTAGGCTTAGCCACAGAGCGTGTGACAATGTTATATTATTATTTTCTAAGATTTGTTTTTCTATTTCGACCCATGTTGGGATGGCTTCTTTTTTGTACCAGCTGGTCAATTGTGCCAGTCTTGTGGCTTTGTAATAATTAACCAGGTTTGGAAAAGCTAAACCTCCTTTTTGTGTGGGTGCATGCATCGTATTTCTATTAATTCGTGGTTTCTTGTGGTTCCAGGTGAATTTGAAGAGAGTTTTTTGTAGTGATTTTATGGCCGATAAGTTAATTGGCGTTGGAATCGCCCTAAATAAGTATAACAATTTCGGGATAACATTCATTCTGATCGCGTTTATTTTACCAGTCCAAGATATATTAAATGAGGACCATTTCTCTATGTCTTGTTTGATTTTACTGATAATTTGGGGAAAATTTGCTTCATATATTTGCTCCGTCGAGCCTGGGATATTAATGCCTAGGTAAGTCAGGTATTTTTCGGCCCATTTCATGGAAAAGTTTTTGTCTAAATTTTCAATCACTGTTCTAGGGAGAGAGATGTTGAGTGCCTGACTCTTAGCCGTATTGATTTTAAAGCCTGAGATGGTGCCGAATTTTGTGAGTAATTGGAGTAAGTTGGGTAGGCTAGTTATTGGTTCAGTTAGTGATAGTAAAATATCATCTGCGAAAAGATTGATTTTATATTCCTTAGGTCCTACTTTTATACCTTTTATGTCTGGGCAGGTTCTGATTGCGGTCGCCAGGGGTTCCAGACATAGAGCAAATAATAGAGGGGAGAGCGGGCAGCCCTGTCTAGTTCCTCTGGTGATTTTGAGTTTTTTAGACTTAAAACCCTGATATGTTATAGATGCCTCTGGGTTCGCGTATAGGGCCTGTATACCTCTTATGAAAGTTTGTCCCAGACCTATTCTGGTCAACACTTCCCACATGAAAGTCCAATCTATTCTGTCGAATGCTTTTTCTGCGTCCAGTGAAAGAAGCATTGAGTGTATGTCGTTCTTTTTAGCTATTTCTATGAGATTCAGCACTCTCCTGGTGTTATCTGGAGCTTCTCTCCCTGTAATGAATCCTACTTGATCTGGGTGGACAACCTTTGGTAGTAACGGGGCTAGTCTGTTCGCCAAAATCTTTGTGTATAATTTAATATCTGTATTAATCAGTGAAATTAGCCTATAGCTTCCACATTGGGCTGGATCTTTACCTTCTTTAGGGATTACAATGATTTTAGCCTCCAAAAATTCCGGTTTTATAGGGGGACCTTTTAAGAATTCATTAAATAACTCGTGTAAATATGGGAGTAAGTGTTGTGAGCATTGTTTGTAGTAAAAGTTTGTAAACCCGTCTGGCCCGGGCGCCCCATGTGATTTAGTTGTCTTAATTGCCTCCTTATTTTCCTCTAGTGATATGGGTCTAGCCAATTCTTCAGCTTGGGTATTCTTAATTTGTGGGAGTTCTGTAGAGTTCAGGAAGCTGTTTATTTGTGAGATGTGGGTTTTGGACCCTGAGTGTGGAGGGGCTGAGTAAAGCTCCTCGTAGAAATGCCGGAATGTTTCCGCTATCTCGTTTGGTTTAAAAACCAGTTTATTATTTTTGGTACTTATCTTAGGAATGAAGGAATTAGCTCTTTGTGTTTTTAGTTTTTTAGCTAACATAGTGTCGGGTTTGTTGGCGCTTCTGAACATTGTTGCTTGTGAGCGCTGGAGAATGGTCACCATTTTTTTCCTAAGAATTGAATTTAGTTGTTGTTTTTGGGTCAGAATTTCGTTGTAGATTTTTGGGTCGTGTTTTCTCGTGAATTGCGTCTCTGGGGGTCAGCTATTCTAGATTTAATAATGTTCATTTGTGCTTGGTCTAGTTTTTTCGTCGCTGCCCCTATTTGAATGCAAACCCCTCGAATGACTGCTTTATGGGCTGCCCACACTCCCCCTCTGCTCACCTCACCCCCATTATTGACCGCAAAGTAGTCATCTATCGCTTTGGTAATTTTATCTTTAGATCTGATGTCATTGAGAAGGTGTGGGTTTAATGTCCACGACGGGGACTGCCCCGAAGGGATGATGCCGGTTATTGAGATCTGGACCAAGTCATGGTCTGACCACGCAATGCGGTGTATATTTGCGTCAATTAGATTGTGGGCTAGTCGCTGTTGAATCAGCACGTGGTCGATCCGTGAGTGGGATTGGTGTCTAGAGGAGAAGAAGGTGTATGACCTATCTGATGGATATATTGCTCTCCATGTGTCTATCAGACCGTGGGATTTTAGCATATGTTTGAGTGTTTTGGTAGCTGCTGGTGTAGTGTGGGCAGTGGACTTGGATGATCGGTCCCTATCCGGATCTAGTACGGTGTTCATGTCTCCCCCTATTATGAGAGTGGATGGACCCCATCACGTAATCAAATGTGAAATTTTATTGAAGAACTGTGATTGGTCGGTATTTGGGGCGTAAAGGTTAAGGAAGGTTATCTTTTGTTCCTGAATGGTCCCGTGGATTGCAATAAATCTCCCTTCTGGGTCTGAATGAGTTCTGGAGTGGCAAAAGTTTAATCTATTGTGGACTAATATTGTCACTCCTTTTTTCCTCTCTTTAGCCGTAGCGTGGTAAGCTTGTCTGTAATTTTTCCCCCAGTATCTGGGGACAGCTAATTTTTTGAAGTGTGTTTCCTGGATCATGACTATGTCCCCCTTAAGTTTTTGATATTCTTTTATTGCTATCCCTCTTTTAACGGGTTCATTAAGGCCCTGGGTATTATGTGAGATTATGTTAAGATTCATGGTGTGTCCTACCTGTAGGTTCTTTGTACCTTTTGGGAGGTGAGTCGTTGCGTGACGATGTTTTGATGTTTTGCTGAGACTGTTCGATAGGCCCCCTGCTGGGACCCCGTGAAGTACACCTGGAAGTTAGTTCTATTAGGATAAACAAGAAGGTAGAAGTCAATGTTAATACAAGTACGGAGATATCAATAAGCCAAAGGTAACTCTATGGTTATTCTTTCCCTTGCTTTGTCGATATGGGTTTTGGATTGATTAAGATTATAATTTAACAGTGTCACTGAGAAATAGATAGTTACACTGGTAAGTAAAAGTTCAGTTATTTTAAGTCTTTTTGGAGATAGTAGTAATAAAACTTATTAAAGGGTAGCCTTAGCTATCCTCCTTAACTTGTTTGGTGAGTCCACACGTGTCTTTATATGACACTGCGTGGAATCGCCTGTTTTGTTCTTTTCTAAACTAAAACAGATCGCCCTTAGGGGGCATTTTAAGAAGGCTATAATTTTTTTTAAAGTGAAAAGTGGTCTTACATATATCCAAGATATTTACCGGCTTCGAGGGTTTTCTGGAAATAGTCAATTAAGGGACCCAAGGAAGCAGTCTAACCCAGGGGATTGACTTAGTAGTGCTCTAGCTAACTTATCTTTTAGAGTTACTGTGGACTATTATGCACATGTTTAGATGCCCATCATTGAGTCATGTCAAAGCAACTATGGTTTGAATATATCTCCTGTATATTACAGGTGGGTCAATTTCTGGACCGCTGTAGGGCTGTGGGCATGTTGTAATTTAGCTAGCTTCTCCCAATGGGAACTCAGATTATCTACCGGCAAAGCCTGATAATGCCTTTTACAGAAACAATCCAGAGGGATATGATGTTAACTGGTGCTATGCCCCCTTGGTTTGATTTAGTTGGGATAAAGCTTCCCTCGTAAAGACTAAAAAGACCACATATGGAAAAGAAAGATAAGAGAGAAAAGGCAAAATGATATAACACAAAACATCAATTTAGTTTTAAGAGTTCATCTTGTCTGGACGTGTGACATTTCTCTCTCTGTCACGACGCATTGACCCTCTTCTTCTCTCTCCTCGATGTCTGCTTTCCATGGGAAGCTCAGGATCCGTCTGCAGGTGAATGTTCCAAGAATTCAATAGACTGGTTCCTTCTTCCAGGGACCGGACCGAAAAGAATTTGTTATCTCTAGCGATGGTCAGGCGGAATGGAAAGCCCCAGGAGTATCTCCAGCCTTGAGCAAGGATGCAGTCCAGGAGGGGTTTCATATTTCTCCTTTTGGTGAGCGTTAGCTGTGATAAATCGGAAAAAATCTGAGGTTGTTGACCTTCAATTTCTGGTATGCCTCCTCTGGATGCTTTCATAAACAGTTCCTTTGTGGTGAAATAATGAAATCTTGCGATGATATCTCTAGGTCTGTCCTTCATATTAGAGCGACCCCCCAGAGCTCTGTGTACACGGTCTAAGGTGTATTGTTCTGATTTTAATTCTGGTAACAGAAATTCACATAGTTCATA
Organism: Discoglossus pictus; assembly: GCA_027410445.1. Classification (NCBI taxonomy): domain Eukaryota; kingdom Metazoa; phylum Chordata; class Amphibia; order Anura; family Alytidae; genus Discoglossus; species Discoglossus pictus. The sequence continues at coordinate 115,576,752 of CM050165.1, read as the reverse complement.
CATGTATCCTTTCAAGTCTGTCACCGATTCAGGGACGTTGCGTAATCTCACGTTTTGTCTCCTAGATCTGTTTTCTAGGTCCTCTTGAAATAGAAGGTGATTAGCTTGTTCTTCTCTTAGTGAGGAGATTTCTGCCTCTAGACGCAGGTGAGATTGCTGTAGGTCTTCATATTTTCCCTCAAGTATATTTGTCTTAGAGTCTATCTTTTTTATTTCGGACTTTAGCTCTGTGGACACTTTCAGAATTTCTGTTTTTATGTCTTCTCTAAATGTCTGAATTAGATCTTTCAAGTCTTGTATGTCACCTTTGGTGCTTGGTGTGGATTGTTCCATTGTTATTGGACCGGGGGGTCCTGCTGCTGGTGCGTCTGGGGGGTTGTTATTGTTGTCTTTGGTGGGTAGTAGGCTTGAATATTTTTGTTGCTTTTCCTTGTTGCGACTCCAGCCATAATACTTTGTAAGTCACTTTTCACTTTTATCATTTGTTAGCGCCCCCTTTGTGTGGGCATTGTAGAGAGGTTACATCTTGGGGGGGCTGAACTCCCTGTGAATGGTAAAGTGGAAGTCTATGGTGAAGCTAGTATTTCTCCCCTCTATGCACTAATTGAGATGGACACTAGGGGTCACTGGCGTTCTGAGCCGTTGTCTTACTGTGATTCTCCCTTCTGTTGGGTTGAGTTTACTATTCGTTCTTATGGCAGAGTATCTAAGTTTCTCCTTGTGGATGGACCCTAGGCAGGGGTCTTCTCTCCCCCTGGAGTGTAAATTCAACCTCTGGAAGGGGGGAGGTGGTGGGCGCCTTTAAGGGAGTTATATGTCTTCCTCTTCACCGAGGGATATAAAGTTTTGTCATGCCTTTGTCTGCTGTTTGGAAGTGTGGACACCGTCCTCCAGATCACAGCCAGCACCCCCGTTGCCTCATTTCCCTTGTGTTCCTTATACTGTGGTGGGGAGAGTTCTGTTATATATACAGTAGGCTCTCAGGACTTAGATAAGAGATTTATGGGATAGCCCTTGTCCTTGTGTTTCTTGAGAGTTCTCACTCTTTTGCAAGGGTTTCTTAAGTGGACCCTTTTTTTCCTTATATTTATTTTCTTCTTTTCCCCCTTACGTAAGCTTGTCTTAGTGTTATATGATGGGTTCCAGGCTCATTAGAAAATGGCCGCCGCTGTATTTTGGCAGGAAAGAGACTTGGAGCTGTCAGGGTGTGTATGGGGCTAAAATGGCCGCCAATTATGAATCTGGGGTATGCTCCTCTTCACAAAGGGGATGTGTGGGTTCCCCCCCTCTGGGCCCCGTGTATCTCTCTGGACAGGGTTTGATTATGACTCTTTTGGGAGTAGTAATGCCCCTGAAATTAAAGTGTGCACTGGTTGGGAGAGAAATTGTATGATCCGTATTAGTTGCCCTTATTTGGGCTTGTATGGCAGACTCTCAATATGTCCCTGGGCCTATGCAGTGCATGTGGGGGGGAATCTGGGTTTTGAGCCGCAGGGGCTCCTTACCCTGCTGTCGCTTCTCCTCTTTCACAGGGCCTCCAGATCTGGTGTGGCGGGAGACTCGGTGGTCTGGCTCTCCCCCGCCGGCGACACCCGAATCCACTAAGCGTCACCCGGGAAGCCACGTGGAATGGCGCCTGGTAAGTAGTTGTAGATGTAAGTAGGTTTACTTGCTTTGTTTCTCGTCTTGTGTGTCCTGCCGCTTGTTCCGTGTCTGCTTTGCCGTCGCGATGCAGCAGTCGCAGTTTCCTGTGTCCTCCGCCGTGTTTGGGACTGTGACAACGCGGTGTGCTCCGTGGCTGGGGTCCCGTGGACAGCTCACCCCTCCGGGGGAAGAGGGGAGACGTCCGGTGCGTCTCAGGTGCCCGTCGGGCCCGTTTCCACGAGGGTGCGGAAAAATTGCCTGTGCCGCTCCAAAAATATATCTCCGTGGTCCTGGAGAGTATGTGGATCTCTGTGTGGTGGTCCCAAGCTGATTTGGTGTAAATTAACCATTTTATCTCTAATCAATTCGGTAGCCTAGACGGAGCTCCTCTGAAGCACGACCGATCAGCTAGCTTGCTGGACACGCCCCCCCCCAGATAATATCAATCTTGATCTACAGCTATACCTCATTTAACACTGTAGATAGGTTACAAGCAATAGGAGTGTTAAGCAAAACAGATCTAAACAGTGCAGTTTCACGTGGGGAAGATAAACACACAATTGCAATTGAAAATTACACTTTTTTGTTTTATATGAATTTTAAACAAACAGCAAACATAACACTAACACAAACTGAGTTCGCAACTGGCACTCAGAATCAGTTTTAACTTCAGGTATTAGACAGACATTTCATTGATAACAATTATGATAATGATATGTTTGCTTCCTGGATTTACATGGTTATTGTTTCTCCATATATCTAAGTCATAACCAAAAAGCTTACAGTGCTTTTGTATGTCAGTTATCTATGTGTGTGGGGCTCATGTGTGTGCATATGCGTGTGTAATGCTGTATATGATACTCACATTGCAGGGTTGCCTGAAACCCAGAGTCCAGCTGCCCTGGAAAGCCCACTACTGCCGCTGGCACAATCTACTCCTTCAGGGTCTGCTCCCATCTGCAGTATGTGATGTTAACTGGTGGTCCGCTGCCATCATCCTCTTCACCTTCATCCGGCAGTCATCATATCAGTGTTTGACAGATTTCACTTCCCTGTTTGCTACCCCTAATGAAGCAACAGCTGTAGCAACCTCAATCTAGGTACGTGTCTTCTGGCCAGCCCTCACATCCGTACCATCATGGATGATGCTATAGCGGGCATGGATTTCTCTGAAGAACATGTCTGTCTCCTCTGGGCTATAATTGTCGGCCCTGTGCTTTGGCACAACCTCTTGCCCTCCCAACTGTTCCTGGAGTTCCTGGCGTCCCTGTTCTCTCCCTGTGGCATGCCCCTTTTCCCCATTATTTACCCCCCTGGGATCAGGCCCCTGACCCTCTGCTCCTACACCATATGTGCCTTCAACTGGGGTCACATCCCTAATCCCTCCTGCTCTCCTACAACTCTACATCCCCTCCCTGACCTGCTTCATCCTCTACCTCTCTCCATACCTCTATCTCTCCTCACTCTCCTCCTCCTCCTACAGCGTTCCTCTCTCTCTCTCTCTCTCTCTCTCTGTCTCTCTCTATCTATATATCACTCAAAAACCCACTAATGCCTAGACCTGTGTGTTGACTTTCTCAGTTATAGCACAGTCAGGGAGTTACATTTTTTGCTGCCTTTTAAACCCATTTCCGCAGCGTTAAATTGCATTCTCTGGTTCCTATTGGTTACTTGACCTGTGATAGAATTGCCAATTACAGCCTTGCTTGATTTTTGCGTGCTTCATCGGATCGGATACTCAGAAGCTTTACATATGAAACCAGGGTTTATAGTCTTGATGCTTCAGCCCGTAACTTGTGACCTTGTTCAATTGAATAGCACTGTAATTGAAGCAGAGTTCAGGCCCACAGACATATGGTCCATATACCGCGAGATGCGACTTTGCAATTAAATGAGGCTCCTATAAACCTATATTTATACCAGAATTACAAAATGTGTGATGTCTTAATACATAACATGACAGAACATATTTTTTCTCTACTTGTCACGAAGCAGAACCTGGGCAAATAGAGATTGCTCATGTGTTCCTTTCCATATCACCCCTACACAATGAGTCAGAATTTGCAAATATTTCAGTTATATATAATGGGATACAGATTTTCATAAGAATGCTAAAAATATTAAAACTGCTAAACCTTTTTATTCCACCTTCTTATATTTAAAAATAAAATAATTTATATCCACTTTCACACTCAATATCTTGCTTGCATCATTGCTGTGATTATTTTCTCCTATTTTGATCCATTTCTGTAAGAGATCTGGAGAAGGATCTTGGCGTAGTTCAAGAACCAGATGCTTTGGATAAACATTTTTATAAGAGGATTAATAGTTTCATCAACATAATGCAGTCGAATCCTGTCAATTTAATGTGCTCAAAATAAATTGCACATTGAGCTGTAAGTAACAAATCTTTTCATAAAATTACTTGCTATGTGCAAAACCATCCAGACACTTATTGTGACACATTATTATACACTGGAAAAAAAAATAAAAAATTAAATTATCTCCAAGGCAGGAATCTGCTTTTGTGTGCCATTCACCTGTGGTAAGTTTGAGAATGGCGCTCATTGCGAACCTTGCGAAACGAGGCGAGCAGTGGAGGCAATGAAACACGTGGGACTTAGCCAGAATGGAGCGCCGAAGGCACTCCTGCAAGCCTCGTGAAGTGAGACTAGCCGATCACACATTGAACACGCGGGACTTAGCCTCCAAACAGTTAGAAAACTTGGAAAAAAATAAGAGATAGGAGAAATACGAAGTTAACGCTCGAACCGCGCAAAGCAAAAAACACAACAAAGACACACAGCACAGGGGAACAGCCAGGACGCCTGGGAGTGAGGTGGAACGCGAATTTAAGTTGAATTTAAGCATTTTCGGCACTTGAAAATCGTCTAAGCGAGAATAAAAATGCCAGCCGAAAAAAATGAAAACAAGGCAACACGACCCTGATCCGCGCAAAACATAGCCAGCGATGTACGAGGTAGAAAAAATACTAATAGGAAGAATGCAAAATGCTTGCGAAACACTTAAATCACTGACATTTTACACGTCGCCATTTTACAACACTAACTTATTATTATTATTATCGTTTATTTGTAACGCGCCAACATATTCCGTAGCGCTATACATAAGTTAAGTTACAGGCAATGACAAGTTAAAGATTCATACATTGCAAAGAGTGGGTGGCCCTGTCTTTGAGCTTGGAATCCAGTGTCCATAGCGCTTTCCCTAAAGCACTGCGCAGGATTGAAACTCGCAGACTTACAATCTAAAGGTTAAAGTTTTATGTGGTACAGTAGAGAGAGAGTAGTGCTGAGCCTGTTAGGGAGGAAGGTTATAGGCTTCTTTAAAGAGGTGCGTTTTTATTGATGTTTTGAAGGATTTAAGGCAGGAGGATAGTCTGGTGAAGCGAGGCAGGGAGTTCCAGGGCAGCGCGAGAAAAGTCCTGGAGGCGGGAGTGAGAGGAGGTTACAAGAGTGGTAGAAAGAAGAAGGTCGTTAGCAGAACGAAGAGGGAGTGTGGGGGAGTATTTGGAGATGAGAGCAGAGATGTATGGGGGTGTGCTGTTGTTGAGGGCTTTATAAGTTAGGGTCAAGATTTTAAACTTTATTCTGGAGGCTAAGGGAAGCCAGTGAAGTGATTGACAAAGAGGAGCTGCCGACACTGAACGATGTGTACTGAAGATGAGTCTGGCGGAGGCATTTGTTATGGATTGAAGTGGAGAGAGGCGAGTGATGGGCAGGCCAACATGGAGCGAGTTGCAATAGTCAAGACGAGAAATGATAAGAGAGTGTATTAGAATCTTAGTAGTGTCTTGTGTAAGGTAATGGCGTATTTTGGATATGTTTTTTAGATGGAAAAGACAGGATTTGGTTAGAGACTGTATGTGTGGGATAAAAGAGAGGGCAGGGTCCAGTAGAACCCCGAGACAACGGGCTTGGGAGGTGGGAGTTATGATGGCGTTGTTGACAGAGAGAGAGATGTGAGGAATTGAAGCTGTAGTAGAGGGTGGGAAGATTAGGAGTTCAGTCTTAGACATGTTGAGTTTCAGATGGTGGGCGGACATCCAAGAGGATATACTAGAGAGGCAGTCGGAGACGTGTGCTAGAAGAGAGGGGGATAGATCTGGTGCTGAGAGATAGATTTGGGTGTCATCTGCATAGAGATGGTACTGGAACCCAAAAGAGTTTATTAGGGTGCCGAGTGAGGATGTGTAGATGGAGAAGAGGAGGGGGCCTAGGACTGATCCTTGGGGTACGCCAATAGACAGGGGGTGAGGAGAAGAAGATGTGCCGGAGAAGGAGACGCTAAATGATCGTTCTTGGAGGTATGATGAGAACCACAAGAGAGCAGTGTCTCGAATGCCGAGGGAGGAGAGAGTGTGGAGTAGAATTGAATGGTCAACTGTGTCGAAGGCGGGAGAGAGATCCAGGAGAAGCAAAATAGAAAAGTGGCCTTTAGACTTGGCGGTGAGCAGGTCATTGGTGACTTTTATGAGGGCTGTCTCAGTGGAGTGTTGGGGCCGAAAGCCAGAATGGAAAGTGTCCAGGAGAGAGTTAGAGGAGATGAAACTGGTAAGGCGGTTATAGACAAGCCGCTCCAGCAGTTTGGAAGCCAGGGGGAGTAGAGGTAGGGCGATAGTTAGATGCAACGTCAGAATCGGATGAGGGTTTCTTGAGAGTGGGTGTAATTATGGCATGTTTTAGAGATGATGGAAATGTGCCAGTGTTAAGAGAAAGGTTGATGATATGTGTGAGAGCTGGGAATAGTGTAGTAGAGAGGGGAGGGATGAGCTGAGATGGAATAGGATCTGAAGGACAGGTGGTGAGGTGAGAGGATGATATTAGGATGGAGACTTCATCTTCTGTTGCAGGGGTAAAGAAGTCCAGAGTGGCTGTGGGAATGGAGGGGGGGGGGGGTAGATTGGGTGTTGTTGGTTGGTTGAGTTAGTTGAGAGAGTGAAGTGTGTGAGCCACGGTGAGAGGAGAGTTCATTGTGGATAGATTGAGTTTTATGAGTAAAATGGTTGGCAAAGTCTTCAGCCGTGAGACAGGAAGGGATGGGGGGAGGTGGTGGGCGGAGGAGAGTATTGAAAGTGGCAAAAAGACGTTTTGGGTTTGAGGACAGAGTTGATATTAGTGATGTAAAGTACTGCTGTTTGGCCAGGTTGAGGGCAGAGGAGTAGGAACGTAGCATAAACTTGTAGTGAAGGAAATCTGCTGCGGAGCGTGATTTCCTCCATAGCCGTTCAGCAGTGCAGGAGCACTTCTGAATGTAACGTGTGTGTGTGGTGTGCCATGGTTGTGGATGAGATTGAGGGCGTCTGCGTGTAGTTATGGGGGCAAGCGTGTCAAGGGTGGAAGAGAGAGTAGAGTTGTAGTGTGAGGTGGCAGTGTCAGGGCTGTTGAGGTTGGTGATAGTGCTGAGAAGAGGTTGGAGCACAGTGGAGAGTTGGGTAGGGTCGAGTTCTAGCAGGTTTCTGTGGGTTATTGTGGCTGGGGTTAAAGAAGAGTGATGGGAGGAAGATGTGTTGAGGTTGAATTGGAGGGATGGGACAGGGGGTATGAGGTGGAACGTACAGCGAGAAGAAAGTTATAAGCCCACACCACCACCTTGTTTGTTCCCAGGTCTAGGTGTGTGACTGAGGTGAAAACCCCCATGCGAGAGTGCTGCAGGGGAGGCAGTATCAGAAGAGGAGAGCCAGGTTTCAGTAAGAGCCAGTAGATTGAGGGAGTTGGTAGTAAAAAGGTCGTGAGTGAAAGTGGGTTACACATTTACTTACACATTTACACATTAAGATTCTGAAATGGGGGCTTTCCTACCTAAACCAACGGTTTTGTCTCGCGCACGCAGCCTAATATAGGGAACACTTGCCACAAAGCTGACACTTTCTCCTTAGGTATTGACAATGTCTTTGCGGACATTTTCTGCTGCCGAAAAATCCAAAGAGATTGTTAGCTCTTTAGGATACTGATTGCTGAATATTAATTACAAATAGGTAAAGTATATACATTTATATTACTTATTAAAAACAATTAATGTATTAATTATTATAAAAAAATATATATTATTAGTTAAAAAATAAAGCAACAAACTTATAATTTACACTGCCTTTAGTTTATGAATACTTTCATGCTTAGCTCTTTCTGATATATTTATTCATTGATTATTAATTAGTAATGTACATTAATGTATTAATTAAAATTATTAATAATTATAAAAAAAATACATTTTAAACTGCCTTTACTTTATTAATATATTAATGCTTACCTCTTTCTAATATATTTATTCATTGATTAATTAATTAATAATGTACATTATTGTATTAATTACTAATTAGTAATCATTATGAACAACAAATATTCCATAATTTACAATGCTTTTAGTTTATGAATATATTAATGCTTAGCTCTTTATAATACATTTATTCATTGATTAATTGATTAGTAATGTACATTAACTTATTAATTAGTAATTAGTAATCATTACCCCCAAAAATTTGTATTTTACAATGCAAGAAAAAATATATAGATTTCAGATTGCACTTATATATCTGTATTACTGACATTAACCTACATTACTTTATTAACTATTAATTAGTAATAATAAAAAAAAAATAACCACAAACAATATGTATATTTTACAATACACTGACATATCCGTGTTGCTGCTAATTGCCTGATAGGGATGGATCCAAATATTACAAATGCTTTCCATCTTATTGACAGTTTCATTATCTCTGCAACTGACTGAACAGCATAAAGATCACCTTTACAGGTATATCATTTAATTATGTTCTTATGGAGGAAAAAATCATTAAGTCTTTTTATTTTGGATTGATGACAGATATTGATTGATTAACGTATATTAATATATTCATTAATTAATAATTAGTAATCATTAACAAAAATGTTTATTTTATTTTCCACTGCAATAAAATAATAACAATTTTTAATCTGCACTTACCGTATATATCTGCCTTACTGCTCATTCATGTACATTGCTTTTGGAATTATTAATTAATAATAATCCCCCCAAAAAAATAAACATTTCTAATGGATAAAAAAATTCTATATTTTACAAAGCACTTACATATCCGGAGTGCCTTTAATTGCCTGACAGGGAAAGGACCTTCAAAGCATTTAAATATTTAAAACATTTTCTTAGATTCTGACAAGCGCTACATTTAATATTTTATGCTGCTTTTATTTATGAATATATTGATGATTATGTGTTTATGTTTTGCATGTATGCCAATTAAACATCAGACTTTCAATGAGTCACAAATTAATTGAATACAAACATTCAAAATGATTTTCATGTATTTTACAGATTCCTCATCTCTGCACCTGACTGAAGACAGATCTGCAGGATTTCATCTGCAATAACATCAATTTCAGAGGTATATGATTTCAGAATGCCCTTCTTGTTTTGCATTGATGACAGTTAATGATTAATTAATTAACCTATATTCATTTAGGGCCTCATTCAATTGCAATTTGCCCAATTGAATAGGGCTCTATATAAGCACATAGCAATCTTTTTTTTACAGAAATGTTTCATTACTGAACATCTATACATAAGCAAGGTCTTCACCAACTAAAAACTTCTGTAAAAAATATATATTTTATGTACTTATATAGAGACCTATTCAATTGCCCAAAATGCAAATGAAGGAGGCCCTTAGTATTTAATTATTCATTAATAATTTAAAAAAATAAACATTACTTATGCATACATATATGCTTACCTAATTAACTTTTAAAGAATGCAAATTACACCTCATAAGTTGATTTATTCTTTAATTAATAAAATAACAAAAATTCACATTATTTAAAGCCCGATCTATACTTTGCTCATAGCTCTTTGTGTTTGCCCTTCTTTAGGAAAACATAATTACCTCTTTAGGTTTATCATTGATCACAGTTATTGATTAATTCATTAGCGTATATTCATTCATTAATGACTTAATTAATTAATTAATTATTACAAATAAACTAAAAAACTTATTTATCAATATGCAGCACTTTCCTTTTTAATGTATGCCAATAAAAAAAAAACAATAAAAAAAACCCATCATGGATTAATTTATTTCATGTACAAATTACAAATACTTTTCAAATCATTTCATTCTTTCATTAATGCTATTTAGACTTAGCATTGAGAGCAGGTAAAAACAATATGTACAATACAAAAAAACATTATATCTTACTCCTGCATTTACAATTACAGAATACAATGGCGGACAAAGGAGAAGACCGGATTGAACGCAAAAGAAGAGTGGCAAGGGAAAGGAAGCAAAGGGGGAGAGATGCACAGTTCCCCGAGACTTCCCAACGCTTAAGAGAAGAAGACCGACAGAGACTTTTAAATAAAAGAAAAATGAGTAAGAAAGCACAAAGTGAGTGTGCTGGAGCTTCAAAGAAAAGAAAAAGTAAACAAAAAAATGCCTGTGAAACATTGCCTAATGACCAAATATTGCCTCATGACACCAATCTTCATACACATGACACCAATGTAGATATAGAAAGTTGAAGTGATAATTATGTTGTGGAAGCTCAGGATACTGCTTTCATTACAGCACAGTAGACACTTATTATTGTGGATTACTCAATGTGGTTTGTCAGTTTGGTGGGGCCTATCATTTTCTCAAGGAAAAACAAACTGACGGAGACTTCATTAGTTGCTGTCAGAAAGGAAAGGTAAGACTTCCACAAAGACACACATTCCCGATTACTTACAAAGTATAATGAGCAATCCAACATTTCCAAATGATACCAATTAAAAAAAAAATCAGGTATTATAACAGTGCAATTTCATTTGCTTCTATGGGTTCTACATTAGTAGAAAATGTCCCAGGACATGGTCCATATTGTTTAGAGTTCAAGGACAAATTTACCACCGCACTTCACATTTACACCCACAAGAAGGAGAGCAAAGGAAATTTGTACAGTTATATGTCTTAGATACAATGGAAGCTGTTGAACAACGGATGACTCTTCCAGAAAATAAACAGTGTTTGCGCATAGTCTTTAAACAGCTGGATAAAAACCCATATAGTCAAGCATACAAAAAATGAGGTTGAAAAAGAACAACAGGAACATGCTCAAATACATCAATTGCCAATGCCAAGAGTAAATATGGTTTTGAAAAGAGATCGCAATACTGATCAAAGACGATATAATTTACCAACAGTAGATCCGTTTTTTTAAAATGAGGATGGTGAACCACCTTTTCAGCGGTATGTTAGAATATATCCACGCAATAAAGACCAACCTTTTATAATCATAAATATATTACGTTGTAATTTGGATCCAATGACAAATACCATTTTCTTTCCAAATGGTGAGCCGGGATGGGAACCAAAACTGCAATTGGAAAGTTATCCCAATAGTAAAGTTTGTGTTAGAAGCAATATTTCTATGCTGGAATATAAAGTGGCACAAGCTGCTATTCAGGATCATTTTAATCCTAATTTATGTGGGGGCAAACTCACACAACAATTGATCATTGATTCCTATCTGCAAGTCGAAGCAAATAATCAAAGTTTTATTTAAATTTCAACAAAACAAGCTTTGAATAGAACAATATTGTGGATTGATGGATAATGTTGCTGAATTGGCTACCAACAGAGACAATCCAGCTGGAAGAGCAATAATTTTGCAATCCACTTTCCAAGGATCTCCTTGCAATATGCGGGAAAGATATAATGATGCCATGGCTATTGTCACAAAAGTTGGTAAAACAGATGTATTCATTACATTCACATGTAATCCACAATGGCCAGAGATCAAGGAAAATTTGAATCTTGGGCAAAATACTTCTGACCGACCAGATTTAGTGGCAAGAGTATTCAAAATAAAACTCAAATCATTAATACATAATATAACTAAATCACAGTTATTTGGGAAATGTGTGGCTTTCGTTTATACCATTGAATTTGAAAAAAAAGAGACCTGCCACACGCACACATACTTTTAATCCTGCAAGAAAAAGATAAATTGAATACTGCAGAGAGAGTGAATTCAGTAATTACTGCTGTATTGCCACATCCCAAAACATATTCAAAACTTTATGAGATTGTAACACACAGAATGATTCTTGTGGAGATATCAATCCAAATTCACCATTTATGGAAAATAAAAAATGTACAAAAGAGTTCCCAAAACAATTTCAAGTGCAAACTTATGCTAATTGTGATGGATACCCTTTGTATAAAAGAAGAGAAGGACGAACAGCTATTGTCTGTAGCCAAAAGGTCGATAATAGATATGTAGTTCCACACAATCCACATTTGCTGATGTACAATGCACACATAAATATGGAAGCTTGCACTTCTATTAAATCCATCAAATATGTGTATAGATATATATATACAAAGGATATGATGCTGCAACTGTTGTTGTGCAAGGTGCACAAAACGAAAAGGAAAATCAAATTTTACATGACGTACTTTCAAATTATTTAGATGCTCACTATGGGCCTCATTCAATTGCAATTTGGCCAATTGAATAGGGCTCTAAATAAGCACATTGCATTTTTTTTTTTAAATAAGTTTTTAGTTAGTGAAAACCTTGCTTTTGGATAGATGTTTACTAACTAAAAACTTCTTTAAAAAAATATACTGTGTGCTTATTTAGAGCCCTATTCAATTGGCCAAATCGCAATTGAATCAGGCCCTATGTCAGTGCTCCAGAAGCAATGTGGCATCTTCTGAAATTTGAGATGCACGATCGGTCACATGCTGTTTATTGATTAGCTGTACATTTGTCACAAAGTCAGTTTGTTTGCTTTACTGCATGCAATGAAAGAACTGCCTTAGCCCAAAGTGAACATCAAGAAACAACACTTACTGCTTGGTTTCAATTAAACTGCCAGGACACTGAGGCCAGACAATTTTTATACATTTAGATTCCATATCACTATGTATTTTTAAATGGCCAATGGGGACAACGAAAAAGAGATACTCATAAAATGATCCCACAAAATTATACCGTCAGCCCAACAGACATTGAACGTTTCAGTTTAAGATTACTTCTTTTACACACAGTGAATTATATAGTTTATGATACTTTCCTATTAGCCGCAAGACATCAAAACTTCATAGCAGATGATACAGAATGGCAGAGGTGTCTGGAAGAAGCAGCACTATGTCAAATGCCAAAGCAAATGAGAGAACAATTTGAATTCATTTGCATCTTTTGCAATGTACCTGATGCATTTGCTTTGTGGGAAACATTTAAATTAAATATGTGTGAAGACTTCTTGAAATGTTACAGTGAGGCCATTGCACTCTTAAAAGCATTAATGTAAATTCAAGAAATATTTCTTGCTCATGGATTACATTGTGCAAGTTTTATTTTGCCTGATCCAGGACTTATAGATGACATCAACTTTGATGGCTATGACACTGAGCTTCAAAAAGAACAAAACACAGGAAAAACTTGCAACTTTAAATACATTACAGTTGCAAGCATTTAATGCCATCACAAATGCTACAGATGATGAAATGGTCAAAGACCGTTATTTCTATCTAGATGGCCCTGGTGGATCAGGAGAAACATATCTGTACAATTGTTTGATGAGTTACATTCAAGCACAGGGTCAAATAACCATTTACAACAAATGGAATTCCCGCACTTTTGTTAGACAGTGGCAGAACTGTGCATAGTGGATTTAAACTGCCAGTTCCCATTTTAGAAACATCAGTGTCAGATACTCAACTGAAGTCTATACAAGCAAAAAAATAAAAAAAAGTAAATTAATTATCATAGATGAGGCAACAATGATGTCATGCCTTGCAATGTATTGATAGATTATTAAATCAAGGTGATGTTGTAAAGAGGAGATTTTAGGCAAACATTACTTGTTGTGCCAAATGGAAATAGGACTTACATCATTGAAACATGTATCAAGACAAGTAAACTGTGGAAAATATTTACACACCTGAAATTCAAATTAAATATGAGATCTGAAGGCCAAAATTAATTCAATGATTGCCTCATTCAAGATGGAAAACATCCACAAATAAATAATTTACAAATGGTTTGCAAGGAATGACTCATATCGGCAATCCTTCTAAACACTCTCAATAACGATGATTACTCAGACATTGCAAACAAAGTGATAGTAACATCCAAAAATATAGATGCCTTGAATCTAAATAACAAAATTTTTAAATTTATCAACGCACCCCAAAAAAAATTATTACAGTGCAGATTCAGTTCTGGCTGACGATAAAGACACTGGGCCTCATTCTATTATCGGCCGTAGGAGATGCGGGGCCGCAAGGACCGGCCACAAGCTATTCGCCTATTCTATTCCCTTCCAGCCGGGGATTCTGGCAGGCTTGCAGCCGGCGCCTTGCTATCCCTTGCGGCCACACCCGCCGGAGGAAAGCCTTTGATCTTAAATGGCCGCAAGAGTTTCGGCCGTAAGAAAATCCTGGTTGCTATTCAATTGCTCCGGGAAACCTCTCTGCAAGGCTAAAACCGAGCCGCAGCTTACTTGCAGAAAAAAGGTCTTGCAGGCACACAATTAAGCACATTTTAAAGCCATAATAAAGCCATCCTGCACTCTTATGAGACTATAAAGTGATTGTAGGTGTTAGCATTAATAGCACAACATTCCCCTACACTCAAATCCGTAATTACTTTTTTTTTTAAATTTATGTCACATATCCATGTAAAAAGTCCAGAGGGCTTGGAGCACCTCAGACCCGCCCACGCTGCGGCCGGAAAATAAACAGTTAATGTAATCTCGGATTTGGGCTGATGTGCAAGCTTGAGAGGGGGTTGCTATTAATCCTCATGACCCCCATTATGATCCCTAGCATTTACAGAGCTTTACAGTGCCGTCTTGAATTTATTTTTGCATTTTAAGATTTCTGAGCTTACGGCCGGTTGCAAGATATACGGCCGGCAGTAAGGGGATAGCCTTGCGGCGCCGTCTATTTGAATTGCAAGGTAACAGGAGCCCCGCAAGGAATCGCAGCTTTGCGGCCGATTTACGGCCGATAATAGAATGAGGCCCACTGAATCTAACTTTAGCATAGAATTTATCAATTCTTTAACACCGTCTGGAATGCCACCACATATTTTGCAATTGAAAAAAGGGGCAATTGTCATGGTATTGAGAAATATGAATCCCCAAATAAGGACTTTGTAATGGGACCAGATTAATTATGCAGGATTTAAAAGATCATTTCATACATGCAGAAATTATGAATGGTACCCATGAAGGTGAACAAGTTTTTATACAAAGAATTGATTTGGCTGCAAGTGAGAGTGGTTTGTCTTTTGTCCGTCAAAGAAGACAATTTCCAGTTATCATGGTATTTGCCATGACAATAAATAAATCCCATGGACAAACTTTTAAGTCTGTGGGTATTTTTTTACAGGAACCTGTTTTTGCACATGGACAACTCTATGTTGCTTTTTCAAGGTACACAAATCCAGATGAGATTAAAGTTTCAATTCAAGACAACCCAAGTCAGGGTGATCTATTACACGATGGACGCATTTTTACCAAAAACATTGTGTACTATGAGGTTTTGTAAACATAAAGAACAGTGGTTTTATTTCGAAGACGAAATTTGATGTCACTCTGGCTTTTTTAGAGGACCACTATTTCACAAAGGAAACTCTATGTACAATTTTATAAAACTACAACAATAACAACAAAAACTGAAAAAAAAAAACAAGAATAAACAGTGGTTATATCCCATAGACAAAATTAGAAGTTTGCTGGGCTCTTTTTAAGGGAACCACTTGGACATGTAAAAACAAAAAGTATTGGAATGTCCTTTTGCCAGGATTGCACCCACAAAACAGTTACGTTGCATTTTATTACTTTTACTATTTACATTTTAATACATTAACTTCATGTTTGTAATGTTAAAGTTGTTTTTCCAAGGTCTCAAAAGTTGTTTCATTGTATGTAATTAAGGGTTCATATTACTAGGAAGATGATCATTTGTTGTAAAAATTAAATGTATAATTAAATACAGAGTATTGATCAGGGAGTAATCCGATCGCCAGTTAATGGGGTCAGGAAGGAATCATTTTTTTCCCATCCTTTGATACAATTTGCTAAGTTTGCATGGGGTTTTTCACTGTTTGCCTTCCTCTGGATTCAATACCTTTAACAGTACTTTAAATAAAAGTTGCATGTTACAAAGCATTATGTAATGGTTTAATATACTCATTAATATAAAGGAGACCTAATGTAATGTTACTCATCCATACTTCAGATTGAAAATTTTTATTATTGTTAAAAAAAAAAGGTTCACTAATGTTTCAAATATAAGTTGCGCATCCGCATCAGCAGCTTTATCTCTACCGAAAAGACAATGGTCTGAAGTGACCAGGCAAAAGAGGCCCACTGACCAAACCTCAAAAATCACTCATAGGCGACCCACCCAGATCATGGACTCACAAATGCAATAACTCAGTTAATGCCATCTCCAGAGACAATCAAACAGGCTGGTCCGCTTGAAAAGGCAACAGGCTACCAAAGACTTATTTCGGCATCCACAGGATTTACAAGGGCTTAAAAACACCATACCAAAATTCCCTGGTAGAGACTAACATGGAAGTCACATGGAACTGATCTAGCCTTTTCTCAGGACGTTTTATTTTTCTTACTTTTTTACATAGGTCCTCAAAGGAGCCTGGGGCCCCAAGCAGGGCCACATCAACCAAAGACTTTTGAAATGTTGCTAACCCATGTTTTGCTTTTCCTCCCTTTTTAGCAGGTTTTAGCAGACTGATAAAGCTATAAGTTTTAATACACATGCAGATAGTATAGTCAGTCCGTCAGGATCTTTCCTCACTGGACCGGGTCTAAAGGTTTACTCTGCTTTTAGTTAAGATAAAAAATTATGTTGTTAATGTTTAAATAAGCTATTCATGGTTCTGGCTTTATTCTGTTTCCTTAATGCTTCTCTAGATTACTTTTGCCTGTCCTTGCCGGCGGGAATTGGAACAGAGGCTCTAGTGTTCTAAGAGGGTAGAATGCTTAAGACAGGGCGGGTGGTCTTAGGACAGCAAGACCTCCTGGCAACAACTGTACTCTCTTCCCTTTGTGTTCTCTTCACTGCTGCTCTTCTCCTTGTCACCTATCAGCATGGGCTCTCTTGCCCCTGTACTCCCCCCTACTGCCTTACTGAAACCTGCCACCTAGTGCTTCCACATACTTGTTATCTCTTTCTCTCTGGCTGTTTAAGGGATTTTGAACCAAATCAGGGTTCACTCTACATAGCTGGGGTAGAGGCGGTGCCTGTCTGCTGGACAGTGGGCCAAGTTGCCTGGCCTCAGAGAGTGGAGGATCCCTGGTACTATTGGAACGGATCTATTTTCAGCCTACTGAGTTGGGTTCTAATAGTTCTGAGACACTACCAGACTTGTTTGGTATTATCTTGCCTCCCTTAGACCTCTTGGGACCGCCTCTGCACTACTTATACCCATGCCTCTTTCCCCCCCACAGAGCTAATCATACTGGACCTCTTCTTGGCCGGGCTCAACCACTCCTGTCCCCCAGAGGGGGAAATCCGCTCTGCACTCCCTCCTCGGCGCTCCTCCGGAAGGGTAAGGCTACGCTAATGCACCAGATATATACACCTCTAGTTTACCCATGACCACACCGATGACATTACTTACACATAATGTGAAGGGTTTCAACTCCCCCTTCAAGCGAAGGAAGGCTTTCCTATATTATAAGACCCTTAACTCCATGGTGATCTTCTTACAGGAGACACATTTTGCCAGGAATAAAGCCCCAACCTACCTCAACAAAAATTATCCTCATTTTTACTACTCTACCCAGGTCTCCAAAAAAGAAGGAGTGGCGATTTTGCTCCATAAGAGCCTCCAATTTCAATTAACAACTAAGATAGTGGACCGGGAGGGCTACTACATCATTTTAAAGGGGACGATTTTGGGTTCTCCAGTTTCACTGGCCTCCTTCTGTGCCCCCACAAAAGCACCACATAAGACCCTGATCAGATTCTTAAGGGTTCTGGAGGGGGGAGAATGGGGCAAACTAATTATAGGAGCGGACTTTAATCTGGTATTAGACCCAGTGGCAGATAAATCTAAAACTCCACAAGAAGATCGCTTCTCCAAAAAAAACAGGCAAATCTTAAAACTTCTGCACTCCTTAGACCTGGTTGATGCCTGGAGAGGTCTGCACCCAAGAGGGAAGGAATATACTTTTTATTCCCCCACCCACGGGACTTATTCTCGTATAGACACAATATACATATGTAATTCGCTTCTAGACAGCTCAAACAAAGCGGCTATTGTTCCGTGCACTTGGTCGGATCATGTGGCGGTCATACTAGAGGTAGACCTGGGAGTTCAATTTTGGATGCCCTACACCTGGAGACTTAATGAATACTTGTTATCACAATCCAGATTCCAGGAGCAAACTGAGAGGGAGTTCGCGGAATTTTTTGAGTCCAATGCGGGTGGGGAGACAAGAGCGGGATGGGTCTGGATGGAGCACAAAGCCTACATAAGGGGTGTATTTATCAAGCTAGCCTCCCAACACAGAAAACAGAACAGGCTAAAAGAAAAGGAGCTATCAGGGAAACTACCTCAGTTAGAGCGGCAACATCAGCTTTCTCCCTCGATTGCTTTAAAGGAAACAGATAGATAAAACCAGGCTAGAGCTGGATAGTATACTGACCATAAAAACGGATAAGGCATTAAGGAGGACTCAACATTTGTTTTATGCCAAGGCGAATAAACCTGACAAGCTACTAGCAAGGAGTTTAAAAGCTAAATATGCTCAAGCCAGGGTATCCCAAATCAGAAATTGGAAGGGCGATCTCACCTACAGCCAATTCAGGAGGTCTTTAGGGATTTCTATCAAAATATTTACTCCACTCAGAAATTGGCCTCAGAGAATGTTATTCATTCCTACCTAAACTCCCTTGATTTACCCCAGATTTCACCCCTAGACTTACAAAACTTGAATAAAGATGTAACGGTCAAAGAAATTCTAGATGCCATTAAAGAACTGAAGCTAGGGAAGTCCCCCGGTCCGGACGGGTACACTAACATCTATTACAAAAAGTTCTCAGAAATTCTGGCCCCCCATTTATGTAGTCTATTCAATTCAATTCTAAGAGGAGAGACAACTCCCCCAGAGCTGAACCATGCGGACTTGACGCTCTTCCCCAAGGAAGGGCGAGATCCAAAGGAAGCTAAAAATTATAGACCAATCTCGCTTCTTAATGGCGACGTCAAACTGCTCCCAGAGGATCTTAATCTTCCTACCCGCCTTAATACATAAGGACCAATCAGGCTTTATTCCAAACAGGCAGACTAGTGACAACATTAGGAGGACTCTAAATGTCATTCATTTGGCTAGGTCTAGAGGTCTCCCTGTGTGCCTACTCGCATTGGACATCGAAAAGGCGTTTGATACCCTGGACTGGCCCTTCCTATTCGCCACATTGGCAAAGTTTGGGTTCAGAGGAAACTTCCTAAACCTGTTGCGTACATATTATACACTTCCCAGGGCCACACTAAAATTGCCTGGTTCCCATACGGCCAGCATTAAAATCGAGAGAGGTACGAGACAGGGCTGCCCACTGTCTCCTCTTCTCTTTAGAAATCATTTATCATCTAGAAAATTCTAATTTAATCTAGCAAACTCTAATCATTCAATATCCATGCAGCCCATATTTCTATGTACTTCGCTATCAGCCCTATTAAATTAGAAGCCCATATGGGCATCGACAAGACCGCAAGGGCAGCGGGCTTGAAATTCGGCTGCGTTACATAATAATTAAATTAGAACATGCCGCGAGTTACGGGCCTGAGACAAAAAACCCTTAAAACATTTTTTGAATGCGAGGCTATGAACATGATCAATCAGTCAAACCCGTAGTTACGCGTTTAGATGGAGCCAATAGAAACAGAGATCATCATTATTACGATACAGAAAAATGGAGGTTGAATTTCGTAACAGTTACGGTCTTGACAGATCAAAGGATTTGCGGCCGAGCAGTTAAAATTTTCATGTCCTGTGACCTTTTCCCGCCCTTACCCTGCAAGTCTTTGATGGGTTGCTTTACAGGGCTAATTTAATAGCCGCAAGGCTTGCAGCCTATGGTACAGGCTACGGATTCGTTGGGGGAATTCAATAGGACTGTAAGTCGTCTTCTAATCGGTTGTGTAAATATTCTATTTCTGAGACAAAAAAATTAATTTATAACCTTTCTTAAATCTAGAATTGCCCTACTTGTTCCCCATGAAGAAGCAATTACTTTCCTCAAGGCATTAAATATTTATGTTATAAATTGTTTTGCATTTTTCCTTTTTTAAATTACAGCATAATTGAAAATACGCCATTAAGGTACTTTTTCTACTTTAACAACAGTTACATATATCAGTTTTATTATATTTCAGGCTTTTTAAATGTTTGGGAAACTCCACCACATGTTGAAAAAAGTTCCCTTATAGTCCCATTACACCGACAAAATCTACTTTAGTTGTTCATGTGTGATGTTATAATCTTGGTTTGCGTTTCTGTCAAATCTTATATTTGTATTGGAATGTTCCTTGTGTTTAAATAATAAACCATTAAATAATTGGTTCCAGGAATTATATTTCCCCTTAGTGATTAACACTGTTTCTACACAAATATGTTCTAATTATGGCAAACTTGTATTTATCTATCTAGACCGAGGCAAAAAATCAAATCAAATCAATTAAAATCATCTTAAAAGCAATAAACGTAATAACCTTTTTTAAATTTGAATAAGGTTGATTACCAGATTTAATAGATCCTAGTTGGAATTTTGCTTAGTATACTGGTGCTAATGCCGCACCCCCAACATGGTCTAAACCTCTTATCTAAATAACTATATGAGCTGAGGAATACCATTTCTCTGTGTTTTGTGTCTCAATATAAAATTTGTAAAATCTCACACTTAAACAACACCTACAATTATGTATTTGGTGACCTCAGTGATCACAGTGTTCACCAAGTATCAGTCAATTTATAATCTGAATAACAATCTCATCAATAAGTATGTAATGCACACACTGACATATGTGCCATTAGCTATTTACACTTCTAATACAGGGTTTCATAGCGTATCAATATGTTTAATTTAAATCCCTATGACCCTGAATCGGGTTCCTCCTGAGCCTGACTTGTCCCTGTTATTTAGATATTCAATGCATCCATGTATAATGCATGCCTTTGAAATCAGAGATCTTAGCTATAAATAAAAAGCTTTGGAGCAAGTTAACAATTGATCTAAAAGCCAAACCATTTTTTGGGGGGTTTTTTGCTGCAAGGTACAGGTCTATATTAACCAGAGATCATTGTTTGTTAGCATAGTAGAATATAGATGCTAAATTCCTGAGGATATATTATCCATATTCAGCTAGCATAGCATAGTAAAATATAGATACTAAATTCCTGAGGATATAGAGCCTCATTCAACTGAGGCATCAGAAGTTAGGTAAGGTAGGACTTACGTCTGTGGGCCGCATCTTATGGTGCAATACGATTGGCCGGGCCCTCAAGTCCCTGCCTCATATCGCACATCGCAAACCATGCTATTGAAAGTAGCATTTGCGGGCTTGAACATAATCACTGACGCAAGACCGTAACTCGAGGTTAGAAACAGCCAATGTAATGTGGGTTCAAGCCCCTATTACTTTGAAATCCAACCTCCATTTTTCATTGAAGTCCTTTGGGCTTGAACCACGAGTCACGATCGGACCCCTATTCCATTGGCTGTTTCTAACCGCGAGTTACGGCCTTGCATCAGCGATCATGTTCAAGCCCGTAAGACTTCAATGAAAAATGGAGATTGGATTTGAAAGTCCTACAGGCTTGAATTATGAGAAACGGTTGGACCCACATTCCAGATATAATGCAGAAAAAAATTAATCTTACGCTTTAATTGCCATTTGTATACTAAATTATTTACTCCAGGCATCCATTTTCTTTAATAAGCGGATCCTGCCTTTTACTTTCTAAGGAGCGTGCATAATAATGAACATACCATTAGGCCTAATGAATGCACTGGTAGTGGTAGAAGCCACATTCCCACTGTACATATAGACTCCCCTTGTGCTATTAAAGTCTGCCCCAACCTTAAGAAGCAGAACAGCAGAGAACAAAATGGTAGGTCCCACAGCTGCATAAATGCATATAAAAGGTAATGTATTAGATTTCTATACTAAAAACAATTTGCCCATTTTCAAATGTAGCTCATAAAAATATTATATTTCAAATATATGACCACCCATTCTGAGAAGATCTGATAAATCACAAGGGCTTGCCTAGTTGCATAAATAGTAACAGTCACAGAGACTGCTAAGTGTTAAAGTTTTATCGTTAGTCTAAACTATACTAAGGCCCCCATTCAACTGGCCAAATTTGCAATTACTGGAGCCCATAATGTAGCCCTTAAAAGTTAATGATATTCAATTGGCAACATTTTGCTACCCGCAATCCATTTGCGAGTTACAGGCTCAAAATCACTGCAGTTGTATAAAATGTAACTCCCTTCTATCTACTCCTTTGATGTTTCAAGCCTGCAAATGTTACCAGTGCTAATCCATATTAAATTACAACAATTCAACAAGCCCACAATTTCCTTCAAATATGTAAATAGCAAATATATCAAAAATGTTCTCGCAAGTGGGTTAAACATCTGTCCGTAGTACTGTAAAAGCAAAAATATACACACTACTGTAATGAAAGGCATTAGAATTATTTGCACAACAGTCTTAAACTCCAAAATCTGCAATAAAAAAATATTTTATTTATTAATTTTATTTCTGTGTTATATCAATCCCGGGAATCAAGTAGTTAATATATATCAGGTCACTCACATGGACTAGCACAGTTTTTTTATTCATTTTTATTGATTTCAACTTTGCTGGATTGTGAGTACGATCGCATATCGGACTTCGAAACACTAAGGGCCTCATTCTAATCCGAGCCTCAAAATGCCGGCAACTCTGCGATTCCTTGCAATGGGGCTACAGCCACTTGCAGCCCTACATCTACGTTGGTATTTAAATGGACAGCGCCGCAAGGAGGTCCCTCTTACGGCCGATCACAAACCATGCAACCGATCACAAACCATGGCAACCAACATACAAACGGGACCCCTGCAGTGTCCCTACATTAACCTTATCATGCAGGGGTCCCGATCGGGACAAATGGCATAAATCGAACTACAGGTTACTGGGATCAAGGAGGTCTTGCAAAGGGCTTACTGACAAATCGGAGCACTTTTTTTTTTTAAAATAATTTTTTATTGCAGGAATACAAAGTGCGAACAGTTGTACAATATTGAGCGTAATAAAAACAATATATTTTGTCGCTAAAAAGATAAATTGTAGGAGTCTGTTGTGGGGGGCAGAAAGAGAGGCCACCGGAATCCCCAGTAGACTAGATTCTGGGGTAACTTTAATATGGTGTCCAAAGATACTAGCCACTAAGTCACCCACTGCCGTCCACAACTGCTGAACCTTTGGGCAGCTCCACTAAGTATGGTGAAAGGAGCCCAGCTCTGAGCACCCCCTAAAGCATTTCGGACTTTCCGTCTTACTCCATTTAGCTAGTCGATCTGGGGTAATATACGCCCGATGAAGGCCTTTAATTGATGTCTCTAATACACTATAGTTTAGTGACCCCCTCATGAGATTGCCCCAGGAAGTCTCCCAAGTCTCAATCTCCCAGTTCTTGGCTATATCCTTTTCCCATTCCCTCATGTATTTTTCTTTGGCTAATGATTTTGGGGTATTGAAGACCTCATATAATTCCCCTATCAATCCTCTTTTAAGGTTTTTTTTTTCACATATTCTAGAGAACCCATTCCGAGAGGGGACCCCTGAACTCCTAAGTAGTTTATCTACAAAGTATCTCAATCTGCAAAAGTTATAGTGCTCATAAAGGGGGATGTCATATTCGTCTCTCATAGTTTCGAATGTTAATACCCGACCATCTCTCATCCAGTTTCCCAATCTATCAAGTTTGTTATTCTTCCACCATTGCCGAGAGACCTGTGAGATACCTGCCTGAGCTAGTTGATGCGTAAGTATAGGCGTTAAGTGGGATATCCGGGGTAGGAGGTCTGTATGATTGAAGACCCAGATAATATTAGCCGCGGAGTTCCTTATTATAGGATTGGCAGATTTCTTAATCTCTGTTGGGAGTGGGTGAATCCAGACCGCCGTGTCCCATGTATAGGGCATCATGTCTTGGCTTTCAACAAACATCCATGCCGGATGGGCTTCGGGTAAGTGGGCCTGGGGAATAAAAGCTAATTGAGCTGCTCGATAATAAAGTTTTAAATTGGGACATGCCAACCCCCCTCTGGATTTATGTTTGTACATGTTATTTCTCGCAATCCTGGAGGGACCCCCACCCCAGATAAAACGGAACACCCTGCTTTGGAAGTTTGAGAGGTCTTTCATATGCATCTGGATCGGTAGAGATCTAAATAAATATAGCAGTCTAGGTAAAATGTTCATTTTGACCGAACTAATCCTACCGAGCCAGGAGATGTTATATTTGCCCCATTTTATCATCTCCTCTTGGAGTAAACGGAACATTGGCCGGTAGTTAGCTTTATATAGATCTTGTACTTTAGCTGTCAACCAAATTCCTAGGTATTTAATCCCCTTCCCAGACCATTTAAATTTAAACCTCCGTGTGAGGGAATCTTTCTCCGGGAGCGGTATATCTAGGGCCAATGCTTCAGTTTTTTCTACATTAATTTTCAATCCTGAAAGCATCCCGAAGTGTTCAAGTTTTTGCATCAGGGGTGGTACCGACGTCGATGGCTCTGAAATGGAGCATAGTAAGTCGTCCGCAAATAGTGACACCTTGAAATGATGTGACCCCACTTGGATACCCTTTATCTCTGGGGAGGCTCTAATCCATTGGGCCAGGGGCTCGACTGCCAACGCAAATAGGAGCGGTGACAATGGGCACCCCTGTCTCGTCCCCCTCTGGATGCTGACCGCTGACCTCCCCCCACCCCGGAGTCTTATATTTGCCCTAGGATCTTTGTAATAAGTCCAAATTAGATTCAAAAACTTCCCTGAAAACCCGAATTTGTTTAGCGTAGCCATGAGAAAAGGCCATTCCAGGGAGTCAAAGGCCTTCTCTACATCCAGAGAGAGCAGGCAGGCCGGAGTGTTATTTAATTTTCCTGATATTGTCCCCTGCTTGTTGCCCTGGGATAAATCCCACCTGGTCTTTGTGAACCAAGGAGGGGAGAAACCCAGCTATCCTATCCGCCTTGATTTTGGCCAGAAACTTTATGTTGCTGTTAAGGAGTGTAATTGGTCTGTAATTCTTGGCTTCTAACGGGTCCCTCCCCTCCTTGGGAAACAACACCAGGTCAGCTTTGTTGAGTTCTGGGGGGATTGGTCGTCCCTCCAGTATTGTATTGTATAATGTGGTCAAGTATGGGGCTAAAGTGCTGACAAATTTCTTATAATATGTGTTTGTAAAGCCATCTGGGCCTGGGGCTTTGCCTAATTTTGATTCTAGAATAACTTTGTTCACTTCCTCCTGGGAGATTGCTTTATTCAATGAAGTAACATTCTCCTCCGTTAGTTTAGGTAGATCCAGGGAGGATAAAAGTGATTGTGTTTCCCCCTGAGCTGGGGAGTTCGAGGCTTTATATAGCTTGCTATAATACGCCTGAAAGATGTCCTGAATTTTTGTGGGGTTGGAGGTCACTAGCCCTTGGGGCGATTTAATCTGGCAGATCCTAGATTGGTTTTGCTTTGATTTTAATTTATTGGCTAGGAAAGTGTCAGGCTTGTTTGCTTTGCTGTAAAACTTGTGATGTGTGATTCTAAGCGCTCTCTCCGTTCTCTCTGACAGAATCATATCCAGTTCCGCTCTGGTCTTCTCAATCTGGGACTTATCCCCCATAGAATTATCTTGCTGCATTGCCCTTTCCAATCTCATTAATTCTTTATTTAATGCGTCCTCTCGGGCCCTGTTTTGCTTTTTATGTTCAGCAGATATCTTCATGCAGACCCCTCTAATATATGCTTTGTGGGCCACCCACACCCAGCCTATTCCTATATCTCCTTTAGTATTTTCCCCATAATATATCTCAAGTTCTTGCTGGATCTTATCTTTGGATTGAGGAAATGCTAGTAGCGTATCATTGATGCGCCATGTCGGGGGGGGGGGGGGGAGTATGCTGTGCCAAAGTCTAGGGCAATTTTGACTATTGAGTGATCCGACCAGGTACACGGAATAATCTCTGCTTCCTTTGTCTGATCCAAGAGTGAAGCATCAATGATGATATAGTCGATTCTTGAGTATGAATTATGAGGGGCTGAGTAGAAAGAGTACTCCCTGTCCCTAGGATGAAGGTCCCTCCAGGAATCTACCAGGTTCAGGTTCGCTAGCTGTGTTTTAAGTTGTTTTAGCTTACTGGGGAAGTGGGGCCCCACTCTCCCCTTAGACCTGTCTAATCCGGGATCCAACGCTAAATTTAGGTCCCCTCCCAGAATAATTCAATCAAAGTCCCCTTTCTCCAGTACCATAAGTAGTTTCCGGACCGTGTTATAAGGGTTCGTAGGTGGGGCATATAGCGCAATTAAAGACACTGTAGAGTTGAGTATTTTCCCGGTCAGAATCAGGTAGTGACCCTCGGGATCTGATTTTTTACTCTGGAGTATAAACGGAAAGTCCTTGAGTAAGAGAATTGCAACCCCCTCCCTCTTGGCTAACATACCCGTTGTATAGAAGTGTGGGTATTGTTTGTGGAGAAATTTAGGGGGTTTGTCACGCATGAAGTGTGTCTCCTGTCGAAAGATTACTGAGGGGCGATGCTCCCTGTATGTAAGAAAGGCTTTACGCCGTTTATGAGGGGAGTTAAATCCCTTCACATTATGGGACAGTATCTTAAATTCGGGCCTAACCATTTATCCTTGTCTGTCTGTGAGTGCTGTGCCTGGTGTATGCCGGAGACGAGAGACCCCCTGGGATGACCAGGAGACGAGGTGCACCTGCATCTTGGAGAGACCTTGGGAGTACTAGGCAGAACAGAGATAGACCATTTACATATAAGACATAATTCAGGGAAATGTACAGAAATACATGTGTCAACAGAAACAAAACAATTTCAACTTTTTTATCTAAACTAAAACTTTTTCCTTGCGCTCTAGCGCGCTTGGTGGGCATGAGAATCCTGTTCTCCTGCATATAGCCCTGGCGAGACTAAATTTTCACTACTCAGCTTACACCCCTTTAATAAAAGGGAAAAACTCTCCGCCTCACCCCATGGGCCTATCACCCCTTGCATTGTGTAGCACAAAACATTCAATTCAGTGAATTAAGATAATCCCTTTAGGCTTCCATCCTATATTACACTCCCCTCGGCTTCTAGTGTCCATTAGGCTTCTGAGGGAGGCAACTTATCTCTTAGCCAGTCCCCTCATCTCTTCTCTGGAGGGGGGATTTTCCCGGCCAATATCAACTTGAGCATCCCGGCCCAAGCCTGGTGATGTAGGCCTGTCAGTTACACGGGTTGCCTTAGACCCCCTTCTCTCGCCGCTTGAGGTTGTGGGATTCTTGCAGCTTTTTGTCTCTTTGAGGCAGGAACTACCGTCCATTGTCTAACCGGCCTATCTCGCTTCTCTTTTGGTTCCTGGCCCAGTGGGCGGGGGTTTTCACCCTCCTTCCATAAGTTCAGGGAGAAAAGGATTGTCTGGCATTCCTCCACATCTTGAGCGATAAACTTGTTTCCATTCACCGTAAATTGGATGTTGAAAGGAAAACCCCATCTGTAAGGAATTTTATGTTGTATAAGTACCTCCACAGCCGGTCTCATTTCCCTGCGTCTCGCTAGGGTGGCTGGTGAGAGATCTGCATAAATCTGGATGGTGGTACCGTCAGATCCCTTGATTTTGTCTAGACCTCTGGCGTGAATGAGAATCTGATCTCTTGTGTGTTGTCTCAGAAAGCGGGCGATGATGTCTTTAGGCATGTTAGGATTTGGGGATGCTCCAAGTGCCCTATGTGCCCTTTCAATGCCGATTTCACCCTCCTGGGGGTCTGGAAGAATTGATTTTATTAAGTCTGAAAGATACGGCTCAAGGTCAGTGATTGAGTTTGGGACGCCTCTGAATCTGACATTGTATCTTCTCGATCTATTTTCGAGGTCCTCCAGTTTGAGTTCAAGAGAGCATATTTTCATTGCATTTGTATCAATGTCTACTCGATCTTGTCTTTGGGAGTCTATGACCTGGTCCAGGGAAGATTCCAAAATACTTGTCTGCTGGCCCAATTCTTGGATTTCATGTTTTAGTTCTTGAACTGCCAATGATAGTTGGGATTTTAGCATGTTCTCACACCAAGTTTTGGAGTCATTGGACAAGTTTGCATCCATCATATTCCCTTTTTGGGAGCCCTCAGCATCCGATATATCTGAAGCCCCTGAGATTGATTCCGGGTGGGGGGATCTTCTAGCCGTAGTAGAGGGGAAATGTTCAGTTATCCGTCGGGTTCCCTCACCCTTTTTGGTTCTAACCATCATGACTTTTGCCCTTTGTATTGTAGATCAGGGCGGTGCGGGCCTAGTTTAGGAATGAGCTTTCCAGTAGACCTGGTCTGTACAGTTGGGGAAGGAGGTCTAGATTAAGGTGAGTCCCGGCCCACTGGGTAGCAATGCTGCTGCAAGGATCTCTTAAGTGCGCTTTAAGAGTTAGGAGGGGTGGTGGCCCATTTATAGGGGTGTTGGCCCTACATTTATCTCATCTTTTCTTTAGTGAGCAGGGTGTTTGCCAACTGGTTTAGTGTTAACATCCTCCAGGGTCCAGGCCCAGTCTGTGTCAGGCTAAATATTGCCTTAGATCTTCCAAGATAAACCTAGTATGTTAACCCCAATGTGATGTCGTGATATGGAATTAATTCAGTCCTTTGTACTACCGTTTCTCTCTAGTATATGGAGGAGCCGAGTGGGAGGAAAGCAGTCAAAGTATGAAGATCTTTAGTCCCTTGGTGTTCTAGAGATTGGCAGGTTCAATTTAGTCTTGAAGGACAGAAGGCCTGCAATGCTTTGAGGCTGCCACCGGGTGGGAGTAGAGTATTGTCAATTGAGACTGCTTATACAATGTGGTGAGTGACACTGCATATCTTTATATAACTGTTGATGAGTGGTATATAACGTAATATAATAAGGTGTCTGGTTCAGTCCCAAACACCCCGATAGTGTCGGTGATAATAAAGTCACATTAGTAGTCCTGCAACATATAAATGCAAAGCCAGATAAATAGCACTCTTTGCCTTTGAAGTCCTGTGCAGTCCAAAGTGTATTTTAGTGTTCTGAGTCTCTGTAGACAGGTTAGCCTGGTGTGCTTAAACCCGGGATACTGGGGGGACCTGATGGGGGGACAGAAGGCACAATGTGGAGAGCTGTGGCCCCTTGATGTTCTAGATATTGGCAGGTTCAATACAATGTTGGAAAACAATAAGCCTGTAGTGGTTGATAGTTGCCACCGGGTGGGAGCAGAGTGCAGTCAATTGAGACTACTTATATAATGTTTTGGGTGAGATTGTAAATCCTCATGGTGCTGTTACAAAACGTTATATAACACAGTGTAGTAAGGTGCCTGGTTCAAGCTCAAGCACCCCGGTGCTGTTGGTACCAATAAAATCACTTTAGGAGCACTGAAGCATATAGATGTGAAGCTAGATAATCTGCACTCTTTATCATTGCAGTCCTGTGCAGTTCAAAGTGTACTTTTAACATTCTGAGTCTTAGTAGATAGTTTGGGCTGGGTTGCTTGGACCCATGGTATGGGGAGAGCTTTAATGGGGATATGTGGGTAAGGGGCCCCGGATTGCTTAATTTTTCTGGGGCTAATTTGCTGCTGATGCCCCCCCTGGGTACCCATTCCTTGGATCAGGGCTATCTTCTCCCCCCACAGCTCTATAGCCTCTCCCCTGTACCTGCTTATATATGTCCTCAGCAGTGCAGCGCCACACTCTCTCCCTCCAGGCTTCCAGGGGAAAAGTTCAGCTGGATAGAGATTCCATGCAGGGGCCTCTTCCACTTTCCTTGGAGCCCTCTGCTGCTCTGTGCCCCGTGTGGGATGTTTCAGGGAGGATGGAGCTGTGCACCCCCTTCTGTCGCCAGCTTAGGCTAGTCCCCCTGCTGTTTGTGCTCCAGCCCGGCTTCTCTCTCGATTCTCAGTTTTTGATGTCATTTGTGTTACAGGTATGCACTTACACAGGTCTCATTAATCTGGTCCCTTCTGTCTATTCCAGGCCTCCCTCAAGCCACTTCGACATGTCAGCTTTCAGGATGATGATTAAATAGTCCGTATTAATCCTCGTGACATCATCATAAGGCGCTATGCTGATTATCGGCATCCAGACATCTGGAGAAATGACCTGGAGCTAGAGGAGCCTGAACCAAGTGCTTCTTTTGCAAAAAACTAAAATAAAAAGGGTGGTTTGCTCTATTCCCCCACCAATGGCAGGAACTCTGTGAAGGCCCCAGAATCTTCAGAGGTGTTTAAGACTCAGCCCACGTCCTCTCTCAAGAAGCCTAAGAGGAGGAAAGATGACGGAGAACGTTCACGGTGTGCGTACTGCCAGGAACAATTCAATCATGAGGAGAATGGTAGAGGCAAGTGTCAGGATGCTCTGGATAGCATCCGTCGCTGCATCTACCATGTCAGCTGTATGTTGTGTGCAGAGAGCAAGCTCTACCACTGCATGTCAGACTCAGAGGGAAACTTTTCCGACCCTTGTTCTTGTGATGCTTCTGATGACAACTTGTGGCTGCGTTGGCTCGCTCTCGTCACATTATCCTTCATTGCTCCATGTATGTGCTGCTATCTTCCCTTGCGAGCTTGTCATCACTGTGGGGAGGTATGTGGCTGCTGTGGTGGGAAGCACAAAGCGGCCAAATCGGAGCACTTTTAATGCACTTTCAATGCCCGAATTGAATCTGGCTGCAAAGCTGAGCATGCTCACATACAGCCTATCAGCAATGCTGTATGCAGCCAGCTAGGTGAGGCTGCTATACTGGGTCCTTAAAGGACCATAAATCAACATTTGTGTAAAAATGCTTGAGCAATTACACAATTGTTCTTTAGACATTCCCCCTCTCCTTGATAAATTCTGACCAATTATAATTGTACTGAAACCAAACATTTCAGCTTATTCTTCCTATTCTAATCTGTCTTTTAGGCTAATGCGCATTAATGCTTGATTTATGGTCTTGCAATGACCTGCAAATTTGAGGAAGAGAACGTTCATGGTCTGTGCATGTGTCTCTGTGTGAGTGAGTCCATGCAATTCACTGGTGCTGGGAGAGATAATGGGGCAATTCACTGGGGCTGGGAGAGATCACAGGGGCAATTCACTGAGGCTGGGGGAGGTGATGGACCAAATCACTGGGGCTGGGGGAAGTTTCACCTGGGATGTAGATAAAACAATCAGTGAATGAAGGGACACACACCTTGTTCCGGGTATTACAGAAATCTTAAGGAAAGATGCAGCTCAATTCACAGACCAAAAATATACAATGTATTATGTATGCTGATTTTCACTGGGATTTTCAGGGGGTGTCAACAGTGATAGAAAACAGTTTGCAAATGCAAGAAATTCAGCAAACTTTAGGGTAACTGTTTAAATGTTTATTTTGATATTTTTTCATGCAAACTATTTTTTCATACACTGCTAATTTACTTTATCATTAAATTGTATCAAAATTCTTTAAAAAATGTGATGAGGTATTAGTATACTGAAATGTTACTATATAGTTACCTTTTCTATCAAGTTCATTAAAATGTAATTAATTATATAACCAGTTACTTAGTATAACACAAAGGATTATATTCTACGCATCAATTTACATCTTAAATTGCCATTTTGACCACATACACAGAAACTAGTCTTCTCTATCTTCAATATCACATTCTTTTTTCTTGCTATTTTAATTTATTCTTTTCTCTTTCTGTTGATTATTCTTTGTTTACAATCTTTAGCCAAAGCCAATTTGGAAGCTACTAAGATGTTTGAGACAAATTTCTGATCTGCAACCTCCAATTCTAAAACTGGTTTATGTAATAGCACATTTTCTGGAATATCTATAATTTATTTTTAAAATACCCAACTTTCAACCTTGATCATTTAATACATCCACTTAAATCTTTAATAGCCAACATATGTGTACTTTTTATTTCTGCAGTAAGTGGAACCTTTGCTGTCTCAGTTTAAGTTCAAGTCACATTACCATATTTTAGCTATACCTCATGCCTCAACATTAGTGTGTTTGTTACAGCAATATGCTTGACAGGATTATACTCCTTTTATCTGTTCCATGCAGACAGCAATTGTCACAATACCCTGTGTTCTATTATAGGCAGCCTTGTTTTTTCCCCTCCGAAAATCATTTATATATAACATAATGAAACAAGAGAAACACATAGATTCAAACCCCCACAATGTCGCTCTCTTCTAATCCCAGCAGCATTTTATATAATCACAGAATTTACTTGTTACGAGTTATGACTTCCTTGATCCCAGCTGACTAATTTACAGGCTCTATCAGGTTTCTGTAAAAGAAAATGCAAAACTAATAATGGCTAAAACAAAATTCAGACAATGGTGTCATTTTTTGTTGTTTCCTCCAGTCTTTATAATACACAATCCATCAGACTAATAAGAATGTGAAACATGGCAAGACACAGCTGAGTGACAGTTCATTTTGTACGTCGGTTTATGATGTAGTAGGGAACCTGCAGGCCAAAACAGAGCAGACATGGCTGGGGCTGTTCTGTCTCGCAAGTTGATTTTATGAATATTTATATTGTTTCCTTGTTTAAAAGGAGGCTACATGCTGGAACAATGCACTAACACCTTGTTTTTTTGTTTTTTTTTCAAATGATGAGGCTTTATAATATTTGGTGACAAGCATTATTGTACTATTGTGTTCTCTGATTGTCAGAGTTCACATCCCTGTAGCATGAGACAAAATGTACATTACAATGAAACAATGATTTCCTTAATGGAAATCAAATGGGTAATATTCTGGGATTAAGAACATTATTTCATTATTATTTCTTCTAAATATAGGAATATAAAGGTGATAGGGGTGTTCCCCCAAAACGCCCCTGCTGATCACCCCCTATCCCCATGCAGCATGGGAGATGATCAGTGTGCAAAGCCAATATTACATTAACATTCTTATCCCTGGAAGCCAAGTTAGCCAGACACTTTATTTTAACTTACTTGGCACTGTAGACATGAAAGAAACACTGTATTTTAGGAAAACCCTAACATGTTTGTGAAGTATATATTTTTTTTTAAACTTTGTTCATAGGAAGTTTCCATCATGTCTGATTTGATTACCCAAGGTTAACTTGGAGAGTAAGGGCATATCTAGTGTTATGCAATCAATGGGCACTCTAAAAATAAGATTTAATCATTGTTTTAATACTAATACAGAACATTGGATGGAATGGTGGGGAGGATGGAGAGGGCAGAGGGGAGGAGGATTTGTTATATAATGCAGTTTTGGCATTTCACATTGACTGGGATTAGAAAGAAGATGGGTAAAATGTTACCAAAATTAATGCCAGAGCATAAAGATTTCTATTTAAATGGTTTAAAAAATCTTATACAAACATATATCAAATGATCTCAACTAATACTTGACCAGCAAACTGTGCTACATTACTAAATGACCACTGTAGAGTAGGAACATCTTCCCATATATGTAACAGTATGAATGTGTTTCTTGCCTAATTATGCATCTTATCACGTATATTTATATAAATATATAACATACTCACACACACCATCGGCGGTCATACTGAAGCTCTCAATATGTTCCAGGCTTTTAACTGCTTGTTTAATACTAGAGCTGTTCCAATGGCTTATATAAGATTTATATGAAAAGCAAATGGATGGTAGCACTCCAGGTAAGATGATCAGTGAATCCACTTTATTGGTGAAAGATCAAAAACACCAACATCTTGGACACAATGCTGCATCCTGACAAAGAGGCATTTGGTTTGGATATTTAGTTTCCTTATATTATTTGCTCTAGCTAAAAGATTTTACACCTTAAAATTATTTAAAATAAGGATACTTCTAGATAGTTTGTAGTGTTGTTTCATTATTTTCAAGAAATTGTATAATACTGGGAAACAAAATAATAATGGGCTAGGATCAGGAACTCAAACAATAAGAACTAGTTGATTTAAAGAATACATCATATATTCTAAATTCCATAAACATTATCAGCAAAAGCGGTCAACAGTATGTTAACTCTTCCCTTTTGGAGCCTTTCAATAAATTATTTTTGTAATCACATTTATTATTTATTTTCATTGTTACCATTTTGAGAAAGTGCAAGCCGAAGAAGACCTCTAGAGAAGATAGACAGCAATTAATAAGGAAGTATATGCCTAAATTAGATTGGTGGGTGAGATTTTGTTTAGCCACATCCCTGCTAAAGTATTTATAAGAAAGTATCCTAAAGCTCTATGTTAACTCTTCCCTTTTGGAGCCTTTCAATACATTATTTTTGTAATCACATTTATTATTTATTTTCATTGTTGCCATTTTGAGAAAGTGCTGAATCCAGAACATAAGTCGCTGTCTATACAGAAACAGTCTTCAAAAATTAAAATTTTCTCTGCAATTCCTTCATGCTGATTACTTAGGTAGTCACTATTTTCGTTTCTAGTTTATCACATATTTTACATGAAGTTTCCACCCAATTATAGTGGCCCTTTAAATATACACAAATTTTTCAACCTCAGATAATAGGATGCAATCAGCACGGGAAGGCTTCAACAGCCAACATTCTATAAACCATCTTTTAATTACTAGTAATCTGATATATCATTACATCTGCAGTAAATATCTGCTCATGGATTGAGAGCTGGCTAAAAGACAGGAAGCAAAGGGTTGTTGTAAATGGAACATACGCCGATTGGACTAATGTGGTAAGTGGGTTTTTTAACAGATTTATTAATGACTTAGAGGTAGGATTGGAGTGTGGTGTCTCCATTTTCGCTGATGACACGATGTTGTGCAAGGTAATTAAATCATATAGTGATGTGCTTTCCCTCCAAAGGGATTTACATAAAATTGAGTAATATGCATCTAAATGGCAGATGAGATTTAATATGAATAAATGTAAAGTTATGCATCTGGGAAGGAAAAATAGCCATGCAATTTATAATTTTAATGGAGCAAATCTAGGTGTATCAGATATTGAAAGGGATTTGTGAGTGCTTGTGGACAACCACCTAGGTAACAGTGCTCAAAGCCAAGCAGCAGCTGCAAAGGCAAATAAAATATTAGCATGTATTAAGAAGGGTATAGAAGCCAGGGAAGCAAATATAATTCTGCCACTATACAAATCTCTAGTACGCCCTCATTTGGAATATGGAGTACAATTTTGGGCACCACTACATAAAAAGGACATTTTAGAGCTGAAAAAGGTACAGAGGAGGGCAACAAAACTAATAAGGGGAATGGAGGGGCTAAGTTATAAAGAAAGACTAACCAAATTAAACTTATTTTCTCTAGAAAAAAGGCGTCTAAGAGGAGATATGATTACCTTATATAAATACATCCAGGGTCAGTATAAAGATTTGTCAAGGGAGCTTTTTGTGCCAAGAGGTTTTCAACTGACAAGAGGACATCCCTTAAGGTTAGAAGTAAAAAGATTTCACCTTAAAGAAAGAAAAGGGTTCTTCACAGTAAGGATGGTTAATCTGTGGAATTCTCTACCATAGGAGGTGGTGACAGCGGATTCGATAGATAACTTTAAAAGGGTACTGGATTTTTTTCTAATTAAAAAGGGAATTCAGGGTTATCATGGATAGAGAGTCAGTATTGATCCAGGGAGAAGTCCAGTCGCCGGTGTCTGGGATCAGTAGGAATTGATTTTTTTTATTTTTTTATACAACTAATTAATTAATAGTTAATCCGCATATTGCAGATCAGAGGAGATCTTAAAAGGTTGAACTTGATGGACTGAAAGTCTTTTTTCAACCTTAAATACTATGTAACTATGTAACGATCTGTATTTGAAAAAGTATAAATTTAGGCTGTCCTAGATTATAGGACAGATTATAGATTAATGGTATTTACTGTACAATAAGGCAATGAGACAGAAATCGGGGTTAGCCAATTTCACTAGAGCAGTCTACCGGAATACATCATAGTCAATAGAGCAAGTGTAAAAAATGGAACAAACACCTATTCAGATTTTTAAACTAAGTACTAACCTTTATGGATAATTTTATGATGTATATGTTATCTGTATAACATAAAATAAATCTTCTTTTTGAAATATTCAATGTCATGTTCTTATTTAATTTTTGGTTTTCATTGTTGTGTCTGTTCAATACACCACTTATAACCATGCCCGTATTACCCATTAGGCTAACTAGGCAGCTTCCTAGGGGCGCCTCCCTGTGAATGGTGTCTTTATTTTTTACTTAAGCAAAAAGTAAAAAATGTTCCCTGGCTTAAAAAAAATAGTGCAGTTCACAAACTGAACTGGAGATTTACAAACAGGAAAAAAAAAGCTGCTTGTGGGACAGCCATGCAGCATGGAGGGAAATTGTGAGTATATACACATATTACTGTACCATAGGACATCATCCATATCTCTCAATAAATGTAAATATCCCTCTGACACACACAGGGCCTCATTCAATTGCGATGTGGGCAATTGAATAGGGCCCTAAAGAAGCACATAGCATATTTTTATTAAAGAAGTTTTTAGTTAGTGAAAACCTTTCTTTTGGACAGATGCTTGCTAACTATAAACCTCTTTAAAAAATATATGTTATGTGCTTATTTAGAGCCCTATTCAATTGGCCAAATAGCAGTGAATGAGGGCCACAATGTCTACCTATATATCATGGATTTCCCCGGCGTCCAGCAGAGGCATCAGCCTTCATTTGTTTCTAATTAAAAACTAGCTGCATGACTTTTTTTCATGATTACTTATGGTCCTAGTTAAGACTCAATTTTTTCAAACAATTTCTGTTTTCATTGTGCAGTGGTCCTTTCACTCTATTACTCAGTTCTTATGTGTGATACTGATATATGTTTGTGTAACATATGCTCGCAGCCCTCCCATAGAAAAATATAAATCAAATGGCCCACAATCAAATGCATTTATTAAGAAAGTAACTGACAGGTGTGGTTATGATTAGGCATGTTGTTAAAATGTCTGTTATGAAGAAATATCTGTGATTTGCTCACACATCAAGAAAGCGATATACATGCACACAAAAGGTAAAAATCAATGTGTGCACACCTTACACAAGTGCACAGGTTGTTCTCCACTTCACTGCCCAGGAGCTCCAAAAAGGTAAATCTGGTCCTGCTAATAACCAACAGCCTTATTAAATTGTGATTCAGTAAATTTAAAAGGACTCTATTTAAGCACAGAGCATATTTTTTTACAGAAGTTTTTAGTTAGTGAACTTCTATCCAAAAGCAAGGTCTTCACTAACTAAAAACTTCTGTAAATAAAATATGCTGTGTGCTTAAATAGGCTGTAGATATTTTGTTCTGTAGATATCAAAATCTATAACAAATCATATCAGCATACTAAGGGCCTCATTCTATTATCGGCCGTAG
This sequence comes from Discoglossus pictus, assembly GCA_027410445.1. Lineage (NCBI taxonomy): Eukaryota > Metazoa > Chordata > Amphibia > Anura > Alytidae > Discoglossus > Discoglossus pictus. Next base: position 115,539,459 of record CM050165.1, on the reverse strand, counting down.
GCGCTGCGGGGCCGCAAGGACCGGCCGCAAGCTATTCTGCTATTCTATTCCCCTCCGGCCGGGGGTTCCGGCAGGCTTGCGGCCGGCGCCTTGCTATCTCTTGCGGCCGCTCGCGCCGGAGGAAAGCCTTTGATCTAAAACGGGCGCAAGAGTTTCGGCCGCAAGAAAAGCCTGGTTGCTATTCTATTGCTCCGGGAACCCTCTCTGCAAGGCTAAAAGCGAGCCGCAGCACATAAAATAGCCCAAATAAAGCCATCCTGCACTTTGAGGAGACTATAAAGAGATTGCAGGTGTTAGCAAAAATAGCAAAACATTCCCCTATACTCAAATCCGTAAAAAAAAATTTTTTATTAAATATGTCAAATATCCATGGAAAAAGTCCAGATTGCTTGGAGCACCTCAGACCTGGCCACGCTGCGGCCGGAAAATAAACAGTTAATGTAAACTTGGATTTGGGCTGATGTGCAAGCTTGAGAGGGGGTTGCTATTAATCCTCATGTCCCCCAATATGATCCCTAGCATTTACAGAGCTGTACAGTGCTGTCTTGAATTTATATTTGACTTTAAAAAATTGGGAGCTTACGGCCGGTTCCAAGATATGCGGCCGGCCGTAAGGGGAGATCCTTGCGGGGCCGTATAATAGAATTGCGAGGTAACAGAACCCCCGCAAGGAATCGCAGCCTTGCGGCCGTTTTACGGCCGATAATAGAATGAGACCCTAAGTGTATTCCCTGCTCGTTTCACATGCATGTCTTATTCTACAAGGTTCTTTATTTTGCATTGTCCCCATACCCCTTATATTGTGAGTCTGTGAGTCTTCAATCTTGTAAGGTGCTTTAGCGAAAGCACTGTGTGCGTTGATTTCAAGCTCAAAGACAGGACCCGTCATTTTTTTTTGCATTGTGTTAATATTGTTTTGACTTGAACTTACCCCTGTATAGGGCTACGGAATATGTTGGTGTGTTACAAATAAAGGAAATAACATTAATAACAATGTGGTTTATATTTGGTAATTGTTTTACAGTGGGCAGGTTCATATTTTGAGTAAACTACATATTCATGACTCAGGTGCCATCTTCCCCATACACACATATGTAATGTTAAACTTGTGTGTATATAATTATATAACAGTTTGTATGTTACTACGAAGAATTTCCAAAGTGTAGTTGTCTTTACATGTGTTAAAGTGCCGAAAGAACAGAGAATGACTGTATATTATGTGTTAATGTTAACAATAATAGCCCAATAAAAGAGGATGAAAACATTAAAACAATAAATATATATACTGTATTTGCAATACAGCAGAACATTTTATCATTATTTTTAATCTTTTATCTGCCAAAATAATCTGGTTTTCACTTCAGAATTTCAATAACAGAGCTGCTCTGTTGTTTGCACTAGCAGGGATTTGGTTTTGGGTCAGACAATGCTTTATTATGTAGTTACATAGTTGCACAGTAATTGAGGTTGAAAAAAGTATTTTAGCCCATCAAGTTCAACCTTTTAAGATCCCCTCTGATCTGCAATATGCAGATTAGTTGTTAATTGATCCAGAGGAAGGCAAACAGGAAAAAAAAAAATGAAACGTTGCCAATTGTCTCTAAAGAAAAAAAAAATTGAATTCCTTCCTGACCCCATATACTGGCGACCGGATTCCTCCCTGGATCAATACTCCCTCTCTAGTTAACCAGGATAATCCTAAATGCCCTTTTTAATTTTAAAATATATCCATTCCCTTTTTAAAGTTATCTATCGAATCCGCTGTCACCACCTCCTTTGGTAGATAATTCCACATATTAACAACCCTAACTGTGAAGAACCCCACCACTGGTACCTCCTTTGGGTATACCGAACAAAATAACCTATTTAACTCATCTGCCTTTTACTGGTCACTGATTGTCATACGGTCTGTGTCACATTTTAATGTTCCTATAGCTTCCTTCCTGGCCTTCTTCCCATTAACATATTTAAAAAATATTTTAGGGTTTGTCTTACTCTCTTTTGCAACCAATTTTTAATTTTCTATTTTAGCCAGTGTAATAGCCCTTTTCCAAGCCATGTTGGTTTCCTTGTACTCCCGTAAAGCAGTCTTTGTCCCCTCTTGTTTGTATAATTTAAATGCCTGTTTTTCACTCCGTGTCTTGATCTTTATATCATTGTTAAGCCACATGGGATATGATTTACTCATTTTACTTTTATTTCCACATGGTATATGGTGATAAGTATGTATATTTAGTAAGGATTTAAATGTTGTCCATTTATTTTCAGTATTTTTACCTGCTAGTTCTTTGTCCCAGTCTATACTTTGTATTGCTGCCCTTAGACCGTTAAAATCTGCCCTTTTAAAATTAAGTTTTTTTGTTGGCCCCTTATGGTCTGATTTTTTTTAGTTCAATCTCAAATGAGACTGTGTTGTGATGACTGTTTCCCAACGTTTGCCTTATTCCAGCATTTAATACCATATCATTATTATTTGTGATAACTAAAGCCAAGAGAGCTTCATTTCTAGTAGGTTCTTGTATAACTTGGGACATGCAATAGCTGAACTGCTGGTCTCATTCATCCACTTTATTTCTGGTTAATTAAAATCTCCCATTATTAGAACTTGCCCATGCTTAGCTGCATTTCCAATCTATAACAATAATTGTATTTCCTCGCTTTCAGTTATATTTGGGGGTTTATAGCATACTCCTACCAATTTTCTTTTGGAATTTGCTGCTCTGCTATTTAACTCTACCCACAAACATTCAACATTGTTGTGACGAGATCAGTCTCGTCACTGCGAATTGGAGAAGCTTGGAGGCACACATTCTGCCGTTTGACTACGGCCCATGTTGACTTCCTCCTACAAAGACATAGAAGCCATGCTTCATTTGGTCAGAAAGGACTGTGATCTAACTTTTGAACCACTGGACCAATTTGTATCATTTTGACACATGTTTGTATTTGGAGTATGCTGATTCTGAAAATGTATGTTTTATGTGAATGTGATGCATACTTTTAAAGTTATGAAAAATGTGTAGATATGTGTTACAGATTCTGACCATCCCCCATTAGGTAAACACAGGGTGTCGCCAGGACTTGAACAAAGGGCCAGTGTATGGGGTTTCCCCAGGGGCATAGACAAGGAGCAAACAGGAAGTTTCCATGAGGACAGTCTGGGTGAGAATGAGCATGGTAGCCATGCCTGGGGGGTGGCCCATGGGAGGAGTCTCATGGTTCCTACCCTGTCTGATTGGCCATAGGTAATTAGGGGTTGACCAAAGGTAGTCACTGCCCCTACGGTGTATGTGGAAATGAGTTTTTATATATGTCTTGGTTTTTAATAAAGAAGTGAGTTCACTGCTTGACCCTCAACCACAGAGCGTGTGTCTCGTGCTTGGGGGAATGGGTGTCCTGCAGTAGCTGTCCCTATAGCACTGGACGGGCGGATCGGCTAAAAAGGCCTGGGCGCCCCCTTCTATGCTTGGGGGGTACCGTTACACTGGTGGCAAGCGGCGGAATTGTTCCCACAGCCAGAAGGACAGCTACAGGAGACACCATTCTGTGGATTTACAAGTTGGGGGCAACGCATGTCCCAGCACAGCGACCCTAAAAGCAGCAGAATGGAACCAGCAGTGCTATACGAGGATGAGGACCTGGATGGCCGGGATGCATTAAGGAAAGGCATCTGGTACCAGGCCCTGGATAATGTACAATACCAGCGGGGTGAGAGTCTCCCCAGTGAAGAGAAACGTTTGCAGAAGAAAGTGGCCCTGCGCATGCCCTTCCTGGGAGAGCAGCCCCTTGAGGAATGGGTGGAGGAACTAAAGCTCCGTGCATGGCAGGAGCTATGGCTGGAGGATGCCTACCAGGCGCTCTGGTGGTATATGGCACAGTATACACCCTGGACAGCCGAGCATGACAAGCCAGAGGGAGAGGAGTTTGATGGTCCTGGCTTGTTATGGCAGTCATTTGCAGAGCCTGACTTTGGGAGCCCTGCGCAGACCAGACTTCAGGATATTTTCTATGAGAGGGAGGCTAGGCATGACTGGGATGACCCCCATGAGGTAGAGCAAGACCTTGTTCACCTAGCAACCCTGGAGTGGGAACTGGAGCAGGACTACCGAGATCTCTTCCACTCCATTGGAAGGGCTCAGCATTACAACAAGGTGAGAGACCCAGATCCAGACCCCTTCAGCTGGGAAGATATTGTAGAGATTTATTGGGAGGAATCCCAGGCGGCAGGTGGAGATGGGACCGAGGTCTCTCCACCGGCCCTACAGGGATGCTGGGTGGCTAGCCCAGATCCCCAGCGCCAGTGTGAAGTGCAGGGAGTGGAGAGCATTGTCTCCCCTCCCCAGCGGAAGTGTACCTTGCAAGGAGAGGAGAGCAGCGTCCTCCCTCCCCAGCGTCAGGGTGAGCTGCAGGGAATTGAGAGCTCAGACTCCATTCCCCATCGACAGATTGATATGCATGGAATTGGGAGCCCCGTCTCCATTCCCCAGCGTCAGGGTGAGCTGCAGGGAATTGAGAGCTCAGACTCCATTCTCCAGCAACAGGCTGAGCTACCAGGGGCAGAGACGGTCGGTCCTGTCCCCCAGCAACAGGGCTGTTTAGCCAAAGGGGAGACCGTCGGTCTCCCCCCCCTACAACCAGGTCCCAAACAGGCTACTTCCGTGGTAGCGCTGGCACCAGGGCAGAGTACCGCTGGTCTCTGCCCACTAAGCAACCCACCAAGGCAGCTTACCAGTGCCCAGCACAGCCGTGGTGAGGCACCTGGACATGGACAAGTTTCTCCTCTACCCAGGTGTAGTAACCAGTTATTGTGGGTGGGCTGTACTGCTGATTGTGTTTTGTGGGTGGCCTTCCAGACTAACGCGGAATCTGACCGGAAGGTCAGATATCCTGTTAGTCTGTTTGGAAAGGGGGAGAGATGTGACGAGATCAGTCTTGTCACTGCGAATTGGAGAAGCTTGGAGGCACACATTCTGCCGTTTGACTACGGCCCATGTTGACTTCCTCCTACAAAGACATAGAAGCCATGCTTCATTTGGTCAGAAAGGACTGTGATCTAACTTTTGAACCACTGGACCAATTTGTATCATTTTGACACATGTTTGTATTTGGAGTATGCTGATTCTGAAAATGTATTTATGTGAATGTGATGCATACTTTTAAAGTTATGAAAAATGTGTAGATATGTGTTACAGATTCTGACCATCCCCCATTAGGTAAACACAGGGTGTCGCCAGGACTTGAACAAAGGGCCAGTGTATGGGGTTTCCCCAGGGGCATAGACAAGGAGCAAACAGGAAGTTTCCATGAGGACAGTCTGGGTGAGAATGAGCATGGTAGCCATGCCTGGGGGGTGGCCCATGGGAGGAGTCTCATGGTTCCTACCCTGTCTGATTGGCCATAGGTAATTAGGGGTTGACCAAAGGTAGTCACTGCCCCTACGGTGTATGTGGAAATGAGTTTTTATATATGTCTTGGTTTTTAATAAAGAAGTGAGTTCACTGCTTGACCCTCAACCACAGAGCGTGTGTCTCGTGCTTGGGGGGAATTCATGGGATGCTGTTGCAGACTGACTGCCAGGAGTGTGGGCATCTTGGGGGTGCTTTTCCTGTTCAGCTGCTAGCGGCTATTCGTGAGGTTCCAGTTGCAGGCTTGCAGTATATTCCCCTTGGATCCAGTTCTTGGGGGATTGGGTGTCTTGCAGTAGCTGTCCCTATAGCACTGGACGGGCGGATCGGCTAAAAAGGCCTGGGCGCCCCCTTCTATGCTTGGGGGGTACCGTTACAATTGTTACTAGTTCCACCATAAATATCTTATATGACTATAGGCTTAAAGTCAGGCTTAACATACAGTGCCTTGCAAAACTATTCACCCCCTTGACTTTTTATCTATTTTGTTTCATTACAGCCTTAAATTCAATGTTTTGTTAATCTTAATTTTTTGTGATGGAACAGAATACAATAGCCTAAGTTGGTGAAGTGAAATGAGAAAAATATATACATAAAACTATTTTTTAGAAATAGAAAACAGAAAATTGTCATGTGCGTATGTATTCCCCCCTTTTGTTATGAAGCCCATAAAAAGCTCTGGTGCAACCAATTACCTTCAGAAGCCACATAATTAGTGAAATGATGCCCACCTGTGTGCAATCAAAGTGTCACATGATCTGTCAATACATATACACCTTTTTTAAAAGGCCCCAGAGGCTGCATCACCTAAGCAAGAGGCACCACTAACTAAATACTACCACGAAGACCAAGGAACTCTCCAAACAAGTAAGGGACAATGTTGTTGAGAAGTACAAGTCAGGGTTAGGTTATGCAAAAATATCCAAATATTTGATGATCCCCAGGAGCACCATCAAATCTATCTTAACCAAATGGAAAGAACATGGCACAAAAGCAAACCTGCCAAGAGACGGCCGCCCACCAAAACTCACGGACCGGGCAAGGAGGGCATTAATCAGAGAGGCAGAACAGAGACCTAAGGTAACCCTGGAGGAGCTGCAGGGTTCCACAGCAGAGACTGGAGTATCTGTACATGGGACGACAATAAGTCGTAGAAAGCCATTACTTTCATCAAAAAGGCATGTTGGAGACTCCCAAAATGTATGGAGTAAGGTGCTCTGGTCTGATGAGACTAAAATCTAACTTTTCGGCCATCAAAGAAAACGCTATGTCTGGCGCAAACCCAACACATGACATCACCCTAAGAACACCATCCCCACAGTGAAACATGGTGGTGGCGGCATCATGCTGTGGGATTTTTTTCATCAGTCGGGACTGGGAAACTGGTCAGAGTTGAGGGAAAGATGGATGGTGCTAAATACAGCGATATTCTTGAGCAAACCTGTACCACTCTATGCGTGATTTAAGGCTAGGACGGAGGTTCACCTTCCAGCAGAACAATGACGCCAAACACAGCTAAAGCAACACTTGAGTGAATTAAGGGGAAACATGTAAATGTGTTGGAATGGCCTAGTCAAAGCCCAGACCTCAATCCAATAGAAAATCAAACTTAAAGATTGCTGTTCACAAGCGCAAATTATCCAACTTGAAGGACTTTGAGCAGTTTTGCAAGGATGAATGGGCAAAAATCCCAGTGGTAAGATGTGGCAAGCTCATAGAGACTTATCCAAAGCGACTTGGAGCTGTGATTGTCGCAAAAGGCGGCTCTACAAAGTATTGACTTTAGGGGGTGAATAGTTATGCACACTGACTTCTTCTGTTATTTTGTCCTATTTGTTGTTTGCTATACAATAAAAACAAAACATCTTCAAAGTTGTGGCCATTTTCTGTAAATTAAATGATGCAAATCCTTAAACAATCCATGTTAATTCCAGGTTGTGAGGCAACAAAAGACGAAAAATGCCAAGGGGGTGAATACTTTTGTAAGGCACTGTACAGACAAATCCCTCCTCCTCTTTTACCATTTCCCATATCTTTCCTAAATAGGTTATAGCCATCCAGATTAACAGTGAGAGATTAACTCATGAGATTCATCCCACCATGTTTCAGTAATGCCTATTAAATCCCATTTTCCATCAATTGCTAGTAATTCTGACTCTCCCATTTTTCCTGGTAAGCTTCTGGCATTAGCGAGCATATACCTTATGTTCTGAGTTTGTAGTTTTGAAGTGGGATCTTACTGGGTGCCTGTATGGCACATGGAAAATCTTAGCACTGTGACCTCCCCATTATACTGCCCTCGTAGTTATGCATGTGGAGCTGTAGGAATTTAATTTATTTTGTCAGTAGTTCATATAACGTGGATTAACACAAGACATGACACATCCTTCAAGGAGCACTGTATAAACCCCATATAATATGCTTTTTCCAAATCACTGCAAAATAATAATTGCAATGTATAATTAAAGAGCCATTATGGTTTGGGAATATATCATGCCTTTGTAAACTATTGAACAATAAACATTAGCAGATATGTTATCCATAAACAGAAATTATTTTTTTAGAGAAAATCAAACATTTTCTAAACTATTTGTATATTTAGTTTTTCTGCAGCTTGAAGTATGAGGGCATGTTTCAACCATTGAACAGTGATGAGGGGAGGGGAGAAGAGTAAGGGAATTGTATACCTGAGACATGGTCCATGATAGGCTAGGACTGCACATCCAGCCCTACAGAGTCTGTGTCTGCAGTGGGCAGACCCAAACAGGGATTATTTGTTTAATTATAGGCAGTAAAGACAGAGCTTATAAGCACTTCTTAATAAAATAAAGTACATAAAAGTAAATAGATAAATAGGTATATTATATACCTAGTAAAGTCCAGTGGTGGAGCTAGTGAATGGAGAAAAGAGATAGAGATGGGGAGAGGAGGGGGAATAGAGAAAGAAGAATGGAGAAACTAAAGGGGGAGTGAGAAAGTGAAGGAATGAAGAGAAAGGGACAATAGAGGAAAGAGGAGGGGGGAGAAATGGAGGAGACAGAAAAGTGAGAGAGAGAGGGGATGAGATCATTTGAAGGGAGAAAGTGGAAGTGAGATAGAAGGGGGTATAGAGAGGTAGAGACATATGGTGATGGAGAGGGGGTAAAAGGTGAAAGGATGGATTAGAGTGGGATGAGATGAGAAGGAGCAAAGAATGAGAGGGAAAAGGGGGTGAGAGAAGGGAGAGACAGAAAGAGGAAAGAACATGGCAATTGCAGAAACTTTGTGAGAGAATAGGAGGAAAGTGGAGGTGAAATATGAATTGGAGAGAGTAGACATGAGAGAAAGGCGTGGGTAGGGGAATGAAAAGGGGGTAAGAGAAAGAGAGGGTAAAGAATGAAAGAGAGAAAAGGTGGAAAAGGGGGGAGAGAAAGAGAAAGGTGTAAGGGGATAGAGAGAGAAAGAGGATAGAGGGTATTGTAAAACATTGTGTGAAACAAATAGAGAGAAGGAGAGGGAGAAGAGACGATGGGGGTAATGAAATGGGAGAGGAAGAAAGAGATGAATACAGACAAAAACAAGAGACAGAAGAGAGAAAGGGAGAAAATGGAAGAGAGGAAAGAGGAGTGGTAGAGAGGAGGGTAGAGATAGAAGAAGGAAAGATAGAGAATAGAAAGAGAGAAGAGGGAAATAAAGGGAAAGAAAGGATGAGAATAGAAGAGGGCCAATTAAAGGAAAGGTTGGAAGAGAAGAGAAAAGGGAGAGAGAAGGATGAGAGTTGAGTGGGACAAAGGAGGGAAGTGAGGGGGCGATAAGGGGAGGAGGGAGAAAGGGGGGAAGAGGGATGAGTAAGGGAATAGATAGGAGGGGAGAGAGAAGGTAGGAGTGAGAGGATGGAAGAGAAGAATAGGGGAAGAAAGAGTAAAAAGGACTAGAGAGAAGAGTAGGAAATGGAGGCAAGAGGGACAGGAGAAAAAAGAACAGAAAGGGAGAGAAAATGAGAGATAGTGGAAAAGGAAGAGTAGAGCAGAATGGGGAAGGAAGGAGAGAGGGAGAGAAGGAGAATGTGAGAGACAGGGGAGGAGGGGAAATGAAAGTCTCCTGCTGCAAATAACAATTCAGCATAGGAACCTGGAATTTTATAACTAAGAGCCAAGGAAACCTGGACGTGGTCAAACATAAGATGACAAGATTAAGCATTGATATCCTGGGGATTTGTGATCTCAAATGGACTGGAATGGGACATTTCATATCAGACAACAATCCAAATCTTCTACTGTGGTCAAAAATCTTGCAGAAGAAATGGAGTAGCCCTCAGAATCAATCAAAGGAGGGCCAAAGCAGTGCTCATTTACAACCCAATAAATTACTTCAATTCAATTTCAAGGCAAGCTATTTCAAAGGCTGAAGTTGTCCCATTCTAGGAGTATATTCAACACCTCCTAGATATAACACCAAAAATATGCTAATCTCAGCATAGGAGATTGGAATGCTAAAGTGGGAAAATAACAGATACCAAGTTTGGGCTTGAAGTACAAAATTAAGCAGGTCAGGTTAGTAGAATGCAGAGAAGACTCTATACATGGACATCACCAGATGGACAATATAGAAATCAGATTGACTATATACTTTGTAGCCAAAAATGGAGGAGTTCAGTAAGAAAAAAAATTAATCTGGAACTGACTGCGCATTAGATCGCAAGCTTCTAATTGCAAAGTTCAAACAGACACATGGCATTTACACGCACAAAACTTGCAGGTTAACAAAACCTGCAATGAGTGGCCCTTACAGTAGGCAGGAGGAAAGGGTTGCAATGAGTGCCGAAGACTCTCATTGCGAGCCACGCGATGAGCACCGAAAAGCGCTGACGATGAGCACTGCGAGCGGGAGAGGTTTGCAATGAGTGCTGAAGGCGCTAATTGCGAGCCCCACAATGAGCACCAAAGGAGCTCAGCGTGGGGCTCGAGATGAGCACCGAAGGTGATCAGTGCAAAGCAGGAAAGTTGAAGTACACGGCGGGGGACGGGGGCGAGACTAGCAATGAGCTCCAAAGGTGCTCAGAGGACCAAAAGCCTCACATTGTATTGCAAACAACATTGCCAGCCTTACAATTTTTGACGGGCAATTTCCTAGTAAATAATATCCCTTGTGAATATGCAGTGGAGGCAATTAATAGATTTAAGGGACTAGACATGGTAGATAGAATGCCTAACGAACATTGGACAGAAGTTTGTGACATTGTGCAGAAAACAACAACAAAGAATATATCCGAAAGAAAGAAAACTAAGAAGGCAAACTGGCTATCTAATGAGGCTTTAAAAGAAGCCCAGGAAAGCGAAACGTAGTGGAGATAGAAAAATTATTATTATTATCCAACTGAATGCGGAATTCCAGAGGATAACAAGAAGAGACAAGGAGACATTTTATAATGAGCGATGTAAAGAGATAGAAGAAGATAACAGAATGGTAAAATGAAGAGGTTTATGCAATAAATATGGGCATCTCAAATTAACTTTTCATATCAAAGTGTTTGGGATAAAATACAAAAATGGTAAGTAATACACAGAATACCTATATAACAACATTGATAGCCTCACTAGTTTGTTCAATTAATTGTATTGGTTTGTTCAATAAGCTGGAGCCAGACATCTTGGAGATTGAAGTTAGATGAGCCTTGTTAAGCCTTAATAATAACAAGGTTGCAGGAGTTGGTGGAATTCCAGCTAAACTGTTCAAAATCATAAAAGCTGATGCTGTGAAAGTGTTGCTTGCCTAATGCCATCAAATTTGTAAAACTCAAGAATTGCCAGTAGATTGGAAATTGTCGGATATATCCCAATCCCAAAAAGGCAGTGCCAAAGAGTGCTCCGACTATCAAACAATTGCACTGATTTCACATGCCAACAAGGTAGTGCTTAAGATCCTACAGGCTCGGCTCCAACAATATATTGACCACAATCTACCAGATGTGCAAGCCGGGTTTCGCAGAGGCACAACATATAAAATTGCCAATGTCCTCTGGATAATAGGCAAAGCAAAAGAAAGTACCACAAAAACATTTACCTCTGCTTCATAGAGTATTCTTAAGTCTTTGACTGTGTGGATCACAAAAAAATGTGGCAAGTTCTTAAATTAATTGGGATACCAGACCATCTTATCTATCTCCTAAGGAAACTGTATGTGGACCAAAAAGTCACCGTCATAACTGAATATGGAACAATAGAATGGTTCAATATGAGGAAAAGAGTGAAACAAGGTTATATATATTCAGACATGGAAGAATTCTTCAGGAGATTGAGACTGGCAGAATTTTTCCACAACAAGGGACATACCACAACATCATTAGAATGTAACAAGAAAAAAACACACATTTCAACCCACAACTTGGTCGTAACACCAAACTGGACAGTTATATAAAAAGCTTTCACCTGAGAACTGCATCCATTATAACAACACAATATAAAAGAGACTTCCACAATCTTACTCCATCAGAAAGAACTGCCATAAAGATTTTAAAAAACAACCCCAACATCACCAAAGGACAAAGGAGGTGCAGTTGTTATCATGAATACTCAGGACTACATAAATATAGCGAACAGACAACTACCAGACAAAACCTACTACAAGAAACTGAACCAGCACCCTACAGAAAAATATGCTGTTAAACTTAAAATACTCTTTAAAATATTCCCTAATATACATCAAGAATTAGAGCAACTCATCCCCGCCAATCCTACAACTGGGACTTCCTACCTGCTGCCAAAAATCCACAAACCAGGCAACCCAGGGAGACCAATTGTTACAGGTATGGACACAGTGACTGAACAGATATCTGGATTTGTTGAAAACACCCTTAAACCATTAGTTAATAACACCAGTATCTATATACAAGACACCACTGACATTCTCAACAAACTCAGATTAAAGACCTACCTGCTAACACACTACTTGTTACCATGGATGTAGAGTCTATTTACAGTAACATTCCACACAGTGGCAGAGCTAGTAAATGGAGGGCCTCGGTGCAGGTTTCTGGTGGGCCCCTACACTTATAAAGCAGTACAGCCTGCACTAGGGCCCCCAGGAGATGAAGGGCCTCATCGGCAGTAGCTTTGCCCATGATTCCACACAAAGGTAGCACTGAAGCATGCTTTAAGTTTCTTTCAACACACATGCAAAACCATAAATGTGGCCCTGATGTTATTGTTAAACTAATAGAATATATCCTTACCCACAACTATTTCACTTTTAGCAAAGATACTTATCTACAGATGATGGGGACTGGCATGGGTACAAAATGGCTCCACAAAACGCACATCTATTTATGGCTAATCTAGAAGAAACATTCTTATCTGTATCCATTTATAAACCATACAGATACTACGTTACATAGATGATGTATTCATCATATGGACAAAAGGAGAAAGCAAATTTAGAGACTTTCATAGTGCATTCAAAACCTTCAATTCCTCTATGAAACGTAAAATGGATTTCTCTTCAGAACAGGTAAACTTTCTAGACACTACTATATCCATCACCAATGGCACTGTGGGTTTCCTATACACAGATGAGTGCAGACAGATGTAGTTACCTACATAGCTCCAGGTTTCATCCCTTTCACACCAAACAAGCCATCATGCATAGTAAAGCTATTAGATATTATTGTATATGCTCAAACATTGGACACTGTGCTAAAAAATTAAAAACACTGTCTGAATCTTTCAAACAAAAGAGTTACAAACCCTGTATTATTATCCAGAAAATAACCACTGCCATCAAAATTCTCCGTTAACACCTGTTAAAATACAAAAGAAACGACTTCACATATTCCTCTAGTGACCACATACCATCCAATTTTAGAGAAAATTTGGAAAATAATCAAAGATTTACAACCATTACTAACCGAAGATGTCCAATTAAAAGATGTATTCCCCAAACCTCTAATCCTTGCATTTAAACAACCACCAAACCTGTCAGCAGAAATTTGGCCAATTAACAACTGAATATAAAAAACAGAACTAAACCTTGTAACAAAAGTACATGTAAGTTATGTCAACACATTTGTAATGATGACACAGCCATATATAACAAGAAGACCTATAACATCAAAGGATCATATTCATGCACATCATCCAATGTGTTTTTTATAATACAATGTACTTTATGTGACACGGGCTGTTACATTGGAGAAACCTGCCAAAAAATTTCAAAGTCAAAATACTCAGAAGAAATTTTTAAAACATCCAAGAGAGAAAAGAATTTGAAATAAAGATGATCACATTCTTCAACACTAAAAATACAGAACTTAATATGAACTTGGGTTTTCTAACACATTATCACAATTTCATGTGATTTTTGCTTATTTTACCATAACAGACTTAGCGCTCTTAGTGAGAGAGATGTTTTTCCAACAGGAAGGATATCACTGTGGACTACAGTGCTCTGTTTTTTTTCATTTATACAGTAGACTCTCAGTTTGCTTCCAGGTAACATTGAATTGCGGAGACATGCAGTGAATGCAATCTAGGTGCCTGTAAGCATTTTGTGGCATGACACCCTGGCTCCTGGCATTTGTTGAGCCCTAAAATAATGTATTTTTATTTAAAGTACAGTATTATTATTTTTTCTTGTTGCTTGAGTTCTGCATAATTGAGAGTCTACTGTATATTGATGTATATGTGTACATAGTATGTGTATATATGTTTCCTTTTCTATGTTATGTTTATTCCCCCCTATATGCATTGATCTGATGATTTTTATTTAAACTGATCTCATGTCAGTATTGCTTCAGACTTGATAAAAAGAAGCAAAACCTCTCGAAAGCTGGTAAATATAAATAAGGCTTAGTCGAACACAAAAGGTATCATAATATACAGCAATATTCATTCTCTCTCTCTCTCTCTCTCTATATATATATAAATATATATATATATATATATATATATATATATATATATATTAATATTTACTAAATTACTAGATTGCTGGACATTCACAGCTCCTTCACTCTTCAATTTTATATATATATATATATATATATATATATATATATGTCCGCTTATTTATTCAACCTGTACACGCAATAAATCATGTGTAAAGCTGGGCTGGACGAATGCAAAGCTGGAATTAATATTGCTGGGAGAAATAGAACAATTGCTTCTTTGCCCCTGAACTTACCGCTTCCCTTTAATGTTGAGAGGTATGTCTGAAACAGCTTCTCATGCTAAGCTTTATGTGCGTAGCTTAAATATAGGACTTTTAGTGCCTATACACTTTTAATTTTTTTTATACTACAGTGATACTTTAATAATTATATAAACCAAGAATCATGATACACAGTATAAGTTTACCGCAACTACAGAAATTTGAAATAAAAAACCCAATGTGACTAGATACAGCATGTAGCAAAGTGCAAAATAGTTGAGAGAAATTAAACAGAGACAACTCAAATGGGAAAGCTTGTGAAGAGCTAAGAAGTTGATATTATTGATTTTCTGATAACACACATGCTTGACATCAGTTCACAGGTCAGTGAATTGATGAAGCATTTTCATTTAATGAGTCCTGGCTTGTTGAGAGAGCAATGCCTTGTTACACTGCATTACCTCCTAGTTTTCTAAATGGATACGCTTGAGGACTTGAAAGCTTTGGCCATAATGTGA
Organism: Discoglossus pictus; assembly: GCA_027410445.1. Classification (NCBI taxonomy): domain Eukaryota; kingdom Metazoa; phylum Chordata; class Amphibia; order Anura; family Alytidae; genus Discoglossus; species Discoglossus pictus. The sequence goes on along the minus strand of CM050165.1, from coordinate 115,524,413 downwards.
GTAGAAGTATTGGGAGAAAGGAAGAAGAGAATGGGATAAGAAGGTACATTTACACTATTAAATGTGATCTACCTTTCTTATGATAACAACAGCTCCAAATTCATACTACCATCAAGCTCCAATTAAAAAAAAATCTGAGACAGGCTTTAGTTGTAACTGGTATATATATATATATATATATATATATATATATATATATATATAGAATGAGAGAGAGAGACAGACAGAGAGAGAGAGAGACAGTAGCTGATATAAAGTAGTTCAGTAAAGCATATGGAAAGTTTGCATGTATGCAGCAATATAAACGTTTGTCCCCACTCCTTTATCCAATGCCAAATGGAATATTCATATCAGGTGTGGTGAGCCACCTATTCTTTCTTCCACATTATCACATATAACATATCCTGGCAACCCTTAAAACACCCTAATGGTGAAAGGGTTGTGATGTGATAACAGATTAATAGGAACCTGGCTCTTCAAAAATATTGTGACATCCGAAAATAGGTTGCAACTGAACCTTCTCAGGCCATGGAAGCCTGATAAGGATCCTAAAAATTGCTAAGCGAATTTACTTACCGTAATTGACATTTGTGCATGAAAAAGCAACACCAGACATCTCAGTCATACATATTATTTTGTCATTGGAAGCCTCTTCATATATTCATATATGTTTTTGTTTCCATTAATATTATTGCTGATATTTTCAAATCAGCCCTTTAGGTTAGAATAAAACTCATAATGTGAAAATATAAAAAAAACTATTTCTATAACTTTGAAGCCTTTATTTAAATGTCTAGTGTACTTATAAGATGCTTCTAACACAACAGAACAGGGGAGCTAGGCGTGGAATGTACTGGTCAGAGAAAGACTACAGCCTAACTTCCCCTATGAATGGCAAAGCACTTTGTGGCTGTATTACAAGGATAATATGGCTTTAGTTACCTTTATAGCTTTATAGTGTGAAATTGTTTTCCTGTTTTTTTCATTTCTTTCTTATGTTTTACTTAATGTTTATTGCTTTACACTAGTTGTTGACTGATAATGGAAGAATAGTCTTAAAGTAGAAAGACTTGCATGTCTTATATGGTTGGATAGTTCATGGTGGCAATACCCCTAAGAACCTGAAGAAAACTATTTCTGCAACATTGCAACTCTACTAATCCCTTCTTAATCAATTCTTAAATGTATGACTTGTGATGTATCATTAATTTAATGGAACTCTCCAATAAATATAATAAAATGGTGCTTCTTACTCTTACACACTTAAAGGCCACGCAGATAAAAAAACTCAGCATATTATTATTATCATTATTATTGTTATCTCTTATTTATGTAGCTCCAATGCAAGGCCCCATTCAATTGCAAGCCTACAATTGCCTCTAGCCCGTAATTTTGGCTGCGGCCTACATTTTTTCTAAACATTTAGACACAGCTATAGTCTCACTGCCTCCACATGGAAACCATGCACTCGTAAGTAGGATTTCAGGCAGCGTGATCATATAGTGATCATGAGCTTAAAATATTTAAGCAAGCCCGTAATTTACTTCTTAAACACTCAACATCTTTCGTAGATGCAGCCAATAGTAAATGGAGTTTATACTTAAACTTCACTCAGAGATTACAAATTAATTAGTGTTGAGAAGTACATTTTGCGATCAGACTTGCAATCCAGCAACAACAAAAAAATCAATAAAAATCATTAAAGCAATTGTTCTAGTCAGTGCGGGTTCCATGATATGTATTAACCCCTTAAGTCCCGGGATCCAATTCACATAAAAAAAAATTAAAGATTTTTTTTTCATAATTGTTAGGATTTTTGACAGAAACTTGATACATTTTATCAGACTTAATTTGCGAGCGAGCTACGGGTCGAATAGAATATTGATTTTGTGTAACTTTAATTATTTAGCACTCGTAAATCTTGAGCTGTGCTAAAACCAATTGCGTTCTAAGGTCAGTTTTGCTTTGATTGGCCAATAGTGATTGTGGGCGGGTAACTCGCAGTTGGAACCGGAGTAGCCAATTGTTGCCAATTGAATATCTGTAACTTTTACGAGCTGCTTTATGAGTTGAAGTAATTGTGATTTGGCCAATTTAATGGGGCCCATATTGTGCACCATACACAATAGGCACTATAACTAGAAGATATTCTCTATCCGTAAGTTCTTGTCTCAGTCCCAAAAAGTGCTGTAGCATCATTAGAATATTTCTCAAAGACAAGGAATGGAGAGAGCAGTACAACATCTTCATGGTCCATAAATAAAAAGATTACACCCTTGTAGAAAGTGTGTAATAAGCTGAGTGGCGGTTTTCCTGCTAAAGTATGTAGAACATAAGACGGAAAGTTGAGAGCAAAGAAATACCCTCATGGAAAAATAACTTTACTGACACTAAATGTACAAAATGTTACTTACAGAATTACTATATTCTTCTTACATAAAAAAAATATTCATCCAGTGTTCAGCGACAAATAAATATTAACGAGTTTTGAGGGCCCCAAAAAAACAAATTTCCTCTGGATAATTATTAAATCTTCAATTCATATATATTTATACCCTTACTTCTTTACACTGTTAAGTTAAATATATGGGAATTAAAGATATAATAATTACTCTGTGGAATTTGGCTTTGGATAATTGAAACATGTTGGTATTTGTTTGACCTGCACACTGGATGATTGTCTTAAAGAATGAAGTAATTCTGTATGTAGATGGCTTTTGGGTTTAGCTCTTAAGGTTATATTCACCCTTGGGGTTTTTCTTTGCTCTCCTTTCCTTGTTTTTTTTTTCTACATATACTTAGCCAGCAAAACCTAAACTCGGCTCATTACACGTGTTCTACAAGGGTGTAATCTTCTTATCTATGGACCATGAAGATGCTGTACCAGTATTTGTGTGTACAAAGCAGAACAAGAATTAATTAGCTGAAGTACAACGTCTTGCTATTTGCCTCTACTACAGATAATTATTTTCTGCAATCTTTTGTCTATATTACATTCATATTTGGCTCTTAGAGTAAAAACATTTTCTGAACTAATTAGTAAATGCATCAACGATTTTTTGATTTGTATGTTGGAAGTGTATTGTTTTTATTGTAATTTTCTTTTTGTCGTTTTTAACAATATGACCTAATTAAAGAAACAATATAATTTCAGTGGGTGTAATGAGCAAGTTAAAATATCACTGCTTTATATGAGCATAAAGAGCATAGACTAGGGGTCTGCAACCTTTTAACATTAAAGAGACCAATATGGTATATTTCAGAGCAAGAGATAAACTAATAACAACTGTATACTGAAAATATTCAACTTAACATTGTTGATAATAAATGTTTAATACATAAAAACGTACATTTTGTAATGGTATGACTTTCTTTTTTAAAAGGGCACTAGCAATTTTTTACAGGTGATTGTGAACTGCAAATAACACAATAAATTAAGCAGTTTTACTTTACAGCTGTATTCTCATGAGATATTGGTTGTTATCCAGCTCCATTTGTCTTATTTTTACACAAAAACCTAAGATCCAGTAAGTTATTCATTTACAGAAGATAAAGTCCACCTACTTTTTCAGGTTTGTATCTCATGCGCTGACATATCTGTCCTAAAGGAAAATGCTTGTGTGTACCTCAATGAACATAACAAGAAAGTATTAAGTTAAAATACTCAACATAAAACAAGATAAGCTTGGTCAGGAATCTAACACTCAGGTAAAAAGATTATGGCTGAGCTCATACATACTTTAGATAAACTTTGAAAAAAAAAAGAATGACATATCTTCTTTCTAATGCACATTTATATGTATAGTGCATTGCAAAAGTATTCACTCCCCTTGACTTTTTACCTATTTTGTTACATTACAGCCTTAAGGTCAATGTTTTGTTTATCTGAATCTTATGTGATGGATCAGAACACAATAGTCTAAGCTGGTGAAGTGAAATGAGAAAAATATATACATAAAACTATTTTTTAGAAATAGAAAACAGAAAATTGGCATGTGCGTATGTATTCACCCCCTTTGTTATGAATCCCAGTGGTAAGATGTGGCAAGCTCATAAAGACTTATCCAAAGCGACTTGGAGCTGTGATTGCTGCAAAAGGTGGCTCTACAAAGTATTGACTTTAGGGGGGTGAATAGTTATGCACATTGACTTTTTCTGTTATTTTGTCCTATTTGTTGTTTGCTTCGCAATAATAAAAAAAAAAACATCTTCAAAGTTGTGGGCATGTTCTGTAAATTAAATGACGCAAATCCTCAAACAATCCATGTTAATTCCAGGTTGTGAGGCAACAAAACACGAAAAAGGCCAAGGGGGGGGTGAATACTTTTGCAAGGCACTGTACATGCTACACAAAATGGAATGAATCTATCAATCTTTCTTTCCATTCATTCATAAATATATATATAAATTCATTTGTCTTCTCCAGGTCATATAATTCAAAATGTTTTCTCTTTCTTTCTCACCCAGGTTTAAAATATGTTCTCTTTTGGCAGATTTGTATATGTTTTAATTACATGTTTTAACTAGATTCATTATTTTGATCATTCTCAATGTAATTATATAAAATGTACACTTCACTTCTAAGAAGTCTCATAGTAACAGATTCTTATCTTCTGGAACCTTTACCTTCCCCACTCCACACTATTTATTTCCTAACTTTATTAGTCCCTAGGGAGGGGGTTGAAATACAGATAATATGTATATTAAGTTCTGTTAAGAGGGTGGCAAAAGGTTGTGGAAAGAAAAATAGTATTCCATAGAGTTTTACCTCAAAATAGAATCACTTTTCCAAGTGGCAATGTAGGAAAGCTAATAGAGCAGTGAACACTCACAGTAAATAATAATTGCACATATCAGATAATATATTATTCAAAAGAGCAGAATAAATATATGACATGTAAGTGGTTGTTTAGAAGTAAAACATGGTTAAGAGGTGTTCTGAAAATGTTGGACTTTCATAAACTTACACTTAAATCTGACCACATATCTTTCCCCATAGTATTATCATATCAATCCCTATTTGCTACAAAGAAGAAGCACAATATGAATTTTTATGATCCTACGGTTTCAGTTGGGCTCAGAATATAAGATCAATCTCACCCTATAGGACCATAGGGTTCTTTCATTTATCCCTGTTTAGCAAAGATGAACCCAACATAGCACATCATGTCTCCACCAATACCCATGAAGTTTCAGGCAGAGGCTGTTGCCATATTTCCAGTGTTTAGAAATCTTATATCCTCAGAATAAAGCATGCACCTTGATTATGCATACTTAACTGAACTTTATTGATCAACACAGTGAATACATTTTCCACACAGCCCCACCCATTTTCACCAGCCCCCACCCTCTCAGCCATGCAGCCTGCCTGTCAATCACACATGTCACTAATGTGACAGGCATGCTATTAACTGTTTGTGGTGAGGAGTTTGTCAGTGCACAGGAATATTGCAAGTGACTATACATTTAACCCCTGACCTCCCTGTTAACTCTCTCTCCAAGTAGCTTGGCCCCCTAAATTGCACCACTTTGTTCCAAATGCACTGGGAATTGCTTTATTAACATTCCCTTGGGTGAATGGACCATTTTGATTCTACACATGGCTGGGTACCATCCATACATCACATATAGACAACATAGACAAATATAGATAACCTGGCTCACACACAGGATGGCTGACAGCAGAAAAAATAAAAATAAACACCAATATTTTGTAACCAATATTAAACCCCTCATGCCAACAGGGCAATACCAGCCCATGTTAATCCAGCCCCCCCCCCCCCCCAATAGTCCAACAGTCCCCAAGATGTCAGTGGGCCTTCCTGAACATGACATGATTATACTGACATATTCTGGGCATGTACAATATCAGTATTATCAAGTTCTTTACAGAGATATCAACTGTATACAGTTAAAGCAAAATGTGGAAACTTGACACTGTCTTTGTTCTGCGTTATCTGCTACCCTTTGACACTTGCCTCTTATTTGACTAAATACTTTGCTTGGCTTAATCTCGGAACTGTGAACCTATCAAGTCTCATACTATAACCTAGTACTGTTCACCCCCATGATTTCAGATCCAACACTTTTCAGGTGTAAAGCATAACAACCTGGCTACCTGTGAATCTGAGTATGTCTCAAGACCAATCATTCTACTTACTAAGAGGAGGAGAAATTCCTTTTTGCACAAATGATATAACTCTTTCACTTGCAACAATGACATTATTAGTGTTATCAATAACAATATTATTGATAACAGGTGTAACATTCTCAGCGACAGAAACAATAGAAGGTGTTCTAGTTGTTCTATCACTTTGAGGAAGAGGCACTGGGAGTGGTACTCTTTCCTCACTTCCAGCATTTTTTTATTACCATAACAGTGTCTATAATAACAGGGTTTTCCATAGCAGAGTCCCCAATATTAATAAAAGCAGCTTCATCAGGAAATACTACAGCTGAATTATGTGCTGATTCTTCTTTTTTCTTCTAAGCAACTTCCAAGCAGAGTTAAAAACTGAGGAATTAATAGAGCCCCCCACACCGGAGCCTCTTCTCCCTGTCCCTTGCTTAGTTCAATGGCAACTTCTGACAATCAAGGGACCTCTGCATCATCAGAAATTATTATAGAACACGGGTCACCAGGGCCCACAGGGGCGGCTGGTGAATTTGGGCTAATGGGCAGCAAATCATTTTTGTTTTGCAGATTTTTTTTTCTTTATTCAATTTTTGAGCTGGTTTCTTACCCTTTCTCTCAATATAATATAAACACATTTATTTTTTATGAGTGTTTTTTCTACACTTGTCACTTTTCCACCTGTTGTCTGAGAACAGATTATCTGTTACTGTAGCATTTATTTATTTATTGTGGTTAGCTATGTTTATTGATAAAGTTAGAATATGCCCAATCAGATATAGGCCAGGAGCAATTCAAATACCAACTTCTGATTGGCTGAGATATGTTTGACACATATTTCAGCCAATCTTAATATGTGAACAATAGTGCGACAATCGGCTTGGAGCCTATATGACCACCACTAAAAACCTCCCCCTTAAAGAGATATCCTCCCCCTGTTTAACTTTCCAGTCCCTGCTAATTCTTTCACAAAACACAGGAAACAATGGACTGTACATCTTGATAAACAACCTGCCTGATGGGTTCATCTAGCTGTGGACAGGAAGTTTAAATGTGTAAAGCAAGTTAACTAGTTTAGAAGGGAACTTTGAATGTGTTTATACCAGCCCACCCTGTGAGATAGACTCCCACAACCATCAGGGTGGACAATGAAGTAGTGCAGAGGGCTGATTGCGTCAACTGGTTAAGGGTAGGTAATTTAATCTTTTTTGTGAATTGAACCAAAGATATATTATTTTGATTGCCTATAAACGTTCTGTTGAAAATAAAGTGATCAGTACCATTTTGGGACAAAATACATGTGTCTGCACTGTATCTCTGAGGATTCAAGTGAAAAGTGAATCATGTATATAGTTGTCAGTGTGGGGAATGTTTATGATGTTGGTCACATTTGCGGCCCTCACAATGCAAGGCGAGCCGTTATGGGCCGCAAGCTCGAGGCCTACAGGACTTAGGCTGCATTGAGCTCCAAAGGCGCTAATTGCAGGGCTCGCGATGAGCGCCACAGGCACTCATCACCAGCGGCGCAGGACTTAGGCTGCAATGAGCGCAGAAGGCACTCATCGCAGGGCTTGCTCATCGCAAGCGGTGCACGCAGGACTTAGGACCAGTGTGACCGAAAGCCGTATATGCACTGTGCACCTCCCAAAAATCTGAATTTAACGGACAATCCACAGATCTCGAAACACCTGAAAATAACAACAAATATGCCTCAAATTAACTTACACACTCGATGAAAACGAGTACGTAAAACTAGCTCGAAAGACGTAAAGCTAGCCAGTAGGATGTAAAAACGAGCCCTCAGCAGTAACACTTAACGCAAGCCAGTAACACTTAACCTAAGGCAGTAACACAACACAAGACAGTAACACTAAAGTGTGACGCCAATAAAGTACACAGGGTGAGAGCCTTGCAATGAGCTCCAAAGGCGCTTATTGCGAGCCACGCGATGAGTGCCAAAGGTGCTCATTGTGGGACTCGATAGGAGTGACTAAGGTGATCATTTGAAAGCAGGAAAGTTGTGGCACGCGATGAGCACTGAACGCGGGTCTCGAGATGAGCGCCAAAGGTGCTCAGATGGCCCATAGCCTCGTATTGTGTGGCAAACAGCATTGCCAGGTTTACAACTTTAATCCCGTCATTTTTGATAGGCAATTTCCTAGTATATTATAGAGTCCTGCTGGGAAGACTATATGCCTGAGCCCTATAGTTCTTCCCAGGGATAAAAGGGTAATTCCTCCCTGCTCAACTACCTTACTCCACTGTTCCACTGTGCCAGAGTTCCAGTGTTCTAGTATTCCTGTGTCTCAGCTTCTGCATCATCCAGGAGATTGAGTGATACATACCCCCTCACAGGTCCGTAACAACAGCGTAACCAGTGGGAGTTTCAGAGCGTGGCTGGTCCATCTGGTTGGATTTCATTGACAGGGAAGTAAGCCTCCTGATTCAGCGGCCATCTATTTCTGCTCCTGAGGCTGACCAGCTACCCCCGACGTACGTTTCGTCAGCTGACTGCTGACGTCATTAGCTGACGAAACGTACGTTGGGGCTGAGTCTGAGGACGCATTTGCTTCACTCCTGTTGAAACTCTGGGATATAGAGTGTGAGTACTTCGATCCTTGTTTTGTGCTTTATTTTCACTCTTGAAGGTAAATGACACTGCATAATGTTGTGTCTAGGATGCACTGCTATACTCAACCTTATAAATGGTTTTGTGCAATGCAGATGATACCTAGAACATATGACAGGTCACATTTCTGGAGTGGATACATCTTTTATTACTGGATTTACCTTGTAGTGCTGCTATAGCGCCCCTGTCTGGCTATTATGTGCATTGATTAAAATATTGTAGGAACTTTGTAGGTTATTTAATCTTTGCCTGGTGGTGAGAGACAGGGATGTAGCTCCGTACTAAGTATATATATCTCTAGAGCCATTTTTTCTTATATGTGTGGGGATTTCAGAGCCACCTAAAGGCCATTGGATTAATCTTTGCAGTCTTATTATTGGCAATTGCTGGTGTTAAGCACCGACTTCACTTTCTTGTATTTAACATATTCTGTTAGCTAATCACAATCCAATTAAGAGTCACCCACCCACAATCACTATGGTCCAGCCAAAGATGCAAAATTGGATTTAGCTCAGCTCGAATATTCCGAGCTCTAAATAATTACAAAATCGATATTCTATTAGACCCGTAGCTCTAGCTCGCAAATAAAGTCTAACCCCCAACTGAAAAAAGTATCAAGTTTTTGTCAAAAATATTATGAGTACTAAATAGGACTCTTAAGGACTTTTTTTATAGCAGTGACAGCAATTAAACACACAATACTGTACTTAAAAAGCATGGAAAGGCATGGAAAAACATTATAATTACTGTACTTGCACAACAATCTCAAATCCACAAATATACAATATTAATTAAATATTATTTTTAAATGTTTTTTCTGAGTAATATCGATCCCGGGACTCAAGGGGTTAATACATATCATGAATCAGATGGATCTAATGCATTTTATTGCGTTCTAGATTGTTTGATTGTGAGCCCGATAGGCAAAGATTACTTATTGGCACTAATTTATTTGTAGCCCACGATTGCAGTTTACATGTAACTTCCATGTTTTACTGACATCATGATGACGGTCTCATTTACTATTGGCTGTATCTGAGAAGTAAATCATGGGCTTGCTTAAATTTTGTCAGATCATATGATCATGCCCCTGGAATCCTTAAAAAGGCAGGGTTTATGAGTTTAGGAGGTACATTTGTGTGCTGGAGATAACAGAATACATCTCAACATTTAGAGAAAAAAACACCCACAGCCAAAATGATGGGTTTAGAGGCATTTGCGGACTCCTAATAGAAAAGGGCTCTTTATTGGAAAAAGTTGGAACATTTATAAGCAAACAGAACAATACAACTTTGGTTCAACCCACAAACATGATTAACAGCCTTATTAAATTGTGATTTGGCCAATTGAATAGGGCTCTATATAAGCACATAGCATTTTTTTTTTTACAGAAGTTTTTAGTTAGTGAAGACCTTGCTTTTGGATAGAAGTTCACTAACTAAAAACTTCTGTAAAAAAAAAATGCTCTGTGCTTATAGGCCTATTCATTTGGCCAAATCGCAATTTAATAAGGCTGTAAGTTACTTGCCCTTTAGAAGTTAATTTAATCAGCCCTCTGCAAAACATCCATGGCCAATCTGGGGCTGTGTGTGTCCCTTCCTAAAAAGGAGGCTAGGAAAGAATCTATTATAGGTTAACAGCCTTATTAAATTGAGATTCGGACAATTGAATAGGGCACTATATAAGCACAGAGCATTTTTTTTTACAGAAGTTTTTCATTAGTGCACTTCTTCAGTAATGAAAAACTATGCTCTGTGCTTATATAGAGCCCTTTTCAATTGGCCGAATCACAATTTAATGAGGCTGTATATATTTGTAAATCTCCATTGTATGTTATGAAAAAACATTCATTACAGTAAAAATGAATGAGAAAATGTTTTATTTTCTTGATTAGTGGCATTATTGTAGAGCCAAAATGTATAACTGCCAAAGTTACAATCCACTTACACGTTCATGATGCCAATCCAATATATAAATTATACTTGAGTGACTGAAATATTATATCTTATTAGCATTCACTTACAATGTACCAGGTTTTAATCTTAGCAGAATAAAATTGAACATTAAGTATATGAAACATATTAACATTAATATGCTATTCAAACTAAAACAGACAATGGAAGAATTCATGAATGTCAGTTGCTTATTGGAGCTGATAAATATACTTATATTATTTAAAGGACCAATGTCGACCTTAATTTAAAATGTACTCTTTTGAATAACTCCCCCTCATAATATGCAAACTGTTTTATAAATAAAAAATAAATTAAGTTTATAATGGATTAGCTTTTTATGCAATTTTTTATGCAGCACCTAACATTAACCCCCCTATGCTGCGGGGTCCCCATCGGGACCCCAGCAGGGTCCCCACATTAACCCTCTCTGTATTGAGCGGCACCCAACATTAACCCTCTTATGCTGTGGGGTTCCCATGGGGACCCCCACAGGGTCCCTACATTAATCCTTGCCCATAGCATTTAAAACGCAAACATCCCGCCTTGCGGGTCCTTAAAAAACCTTAAAGGTCCTTAAAGGACCAGCGCTACAATTGTCATTAATCCATGCCTAAAATTAACCCCATCACTCATGGGGCTCTATACAGACTCTAATTAAGCCTATCAGTCCCATAAGGGTCTATATAGACCCTTTTGGGACAATGATTAACCCTGACATTAACACTATAAGTGCCATGAGGGTCCTCCAGGACCCTCATGACACTAAGTCTAAGCACTACCCTACACTTCACTATTATCCACCCCAATAAACTTTTAAATCTAAATGAACCCCCTTTAAATAATTAACCCCATCTAAGTAATTAACCCTATTTAATCCTTATCGTACCTAATTAACCCTATCACTAACCACTTAACCCTATCTAGAACCAGTTATCCCTATCTAGTCCTATTAAACCATAACTGTACCTATTTAACCCTCACTGTACCCAAAAAACCCTAACTGTACCTAATTACCATTAACTGTACCCAATAAACCCTAACTGTATCTAATTACCCCTAAATGTACCTAATTATCCCTATCTGTAAAAAATAAACCCTAACTGTACCTAAGTACCCCTAACTGTACCTATTATCCCTAACCGTACCCAATTAACCCTAACTGTGCCTATTTGACCTTAACTGTACCCAATAAACCCTAACTGTACCTAATTACCCCAAACTGTAAATTGTTAACCCTAACTGTACCTAATTACCCTATCCTATTAACCTTTATCCTATTAACCCCTATCCTATTAACCCCAATTAACCCCTATCCTATTAACTATCTACCTACCCCCCTAAAAAAAATCCCTACCAAACCAGTAAGTACAAAAAATAAAAACACCCACATTACAGAAAATAAACCCCCCCACTAAGTACATAAAATAACAAACCCTAATTACATGAAAATAACAAAAGCTTTACAGTAAAAAAAAGACGTACACATAAAATGAAAAAGATTACATAATAAAAAACACTGTTAAAATAAAAAAGACTTAGAACCTGTAAAAAAGAAAGGGTTAATGAGTCTACTGACCTGGCCAAAATGCACCTCCAGCGATGGTTAAACCCGTAACTTACAGCCTCCTGAAGACTTTGATCTCTCACTTTCTCAGGGGTTACGATGGCTGAAATTACTACTATTTTTATGCAGCACCTAACATTAACCCCCCTATGCTGCGGGGTCCCCATCGGGACCCCAGCAGGGTCCCCACATTAACCCTCTCTGTATTGAGCGGCACCCAACATTAACCCTCTTATGCTGTGGGGTTCCCATGGGGACCCCCACAGGGTCCCTACATTAATCCTTGCCCATAGCATTTAAAACGCAAATATCCCGCCTTGCGGGTCCTTAAAAAACCTTAAAGGTCCTTAAAGGACCAGCGCTACAATTGTCATTAATCCATGCCTAAAATTAACCCCATCACTCATGGGGCTCTATACAGACTCTAATTAAGCCTATCAGTCCCATAAGGGTCTATATAGACCCTTTTGGGACAATGATTAACCCTGACATTAACACTATAAGTGCCATGAGGGTCCTCCAGGACCCTCATGACACTAAGTCTAAGCACTACCCTACACTTCACTATTATCCACCCCAATAAACTTTCAAATCTAAATGAACCCCCTTTAAGTAATTAACCCCATCTAAGTAATTAACCCTATTTAATCCTTATCGTACCTAATTAACCCTATCACTAACCACTTAACCCTATCTAGAACCAGTTATCCCTATCTAGTCCTATTAAACCATAACTGTACCTATTTAACCCTCACTGTACCCAATAAACCCTAACTGTACCTAATTACCATTAACTGTACCCAATAAACCCTAACTGTATCTAATTACCCCTAAATGTACCTAATTACCACTATCTGTAAAAAATAAACCCTAACTGTACCCAATAAAACCTAGCTGTGCCTAATTACCCCTAACTGTATCCAATAAACCCTAACTGTACCTAATAAACCCTAACTGTACCCAATAAACACTAACTGTAGATAATTAGCACAAATACCCCTAATAGTAGCTTTTTAACCCTAACTGTATCCAATTAACCCTAACTTTACTGAATTACCCCAAACTGTACCTAATTACCCATAACTGTACCCAATAAACCCTAACTGTACCTAAGTACCCCTAACTGTACCTATTATCCCTAACCGTACCCAATTAACCCTAACTGTGCCTATTTGACCTTAACTGTACCCAATAAACCCTAACTGTACCTAATTACCCCAAACTGTAAATTGTTAACCCTAACTGTACCTAATTACCCTATCCTATTAACCTTTATCCTATTAACCCCTATCCTATTAACCCCAATTAACCCCTATCCTATTAACTATCTACCTACCCCCCTAAAAAAAATCCCTACCAAACCAGTAAGTACAAAAAATAAAAACACCCACATTACAGAAAATAAACCCCCCCACTAAGTACATAAAATAACAAACCCTAATTACATGAAAATAACAAAAGCTTTACAGTAAAAAAAAGACGTACACATAAAATGAAAAAGATTACATAATAAAAAACACTGTTAAAATAAAAAAGACTTAGAACCTGTAAAAAAGAAAGGGTTAATGAGTCTACTGACCTGGCCAAAATGCACCTCCAGCGATGGTTAAACCCGTAACTTACAGCCTCCTGAAGACTTTGATCTCTCACTTTCTCAGGGGTTACGATGGCTGAAATCACTACTATTTTTATGCAGCACCTAACATTAACCCCCCTATGCTGCGGGGTCCCCATCGGGACCCCAGCAGGGTCCCCACATTAACCCTCTCTGTATTGAGCGGCACCCAACATTAACCCTCTTATGCTGTGGGGTTCCCATGGGGACCCCCACAGGGTCCCTACATTAATCCTTGCCCATAGCATTTAAAACGCAAATATCCCGCCTTGCGGGTCCTTAAAAAACCTTAAAGGTCCTTAAAGGACCAGCGCTACAATTGTCATTAATCCATGCCTAAAATTAACCCCATCACTCATGGGGCTCTATACAGACTCTAATTAAGCCTATCAGTCCCATAAGGGTCTATATAGACCCTTTTGGGACAATGATTAACCCTGACATTAACACTATAAGTGCCATGAGGGTCCTCCAGGGCCCTCATGACACTAAGTCTAAGCACTACCCTACACTTCACTATTATCCACCCCAAAAAACTTTTAAATCTAAATGAACCCCCTTTAAGTAATTAACCCCATCTAAGTAATTAACCCTATTTAATCCTTATTGTACCTAATTAACCCTATCACTAACCACTTAACCCTATCTAGAACCAGTTATCCCTATCTAGTCCTATTAAACTATAACTGTACCTATTTAACCCTCACTGTACCCAATAAACCCTAACTGTACCTAATTACCATTAACTGTACCCAATAAACCCTAACTGTATCTAATTACCCCTAAATGTACCTAATTACCCCTATCTGTAAAAAATAAACCCTAACTGTACCCAATAAAACCTAGCTGTGCCTAATTACCCCTAACTGTATCCAATAAACCCTAACTGTACCTAATAAACCCTAACTGTACCCAATAAACACTAACTGTAGATAATTAGCACAAATACCCCTAATAGTAGCTTTTTAACCCTAACTGTATCCAATTAACCCTAACTTTACTGAATTACCTCAAACTGTACCTAATTACCCCTAACTGTACCCAATAAACCCTAACTGTACCTAAGTACCCCTAACTGTACCTATTATCCCTAACCGTACCCAATTAACCCTAACTGTGCCTATTTGACCTTAACTGTACCCAATAAACCCTAACTGTACCTAATTACCCCAAACTGTAAATTGTTAACCCTAACTGTACCTAATTACCCTATCCTATTAACCTTTATCCTATTAACCCCTATCCTATTAACCCCAATTAACCCCTATCCTATTAACTATCTACCTACCCCCCTAAAAAAAATCCCTACCAAACCAGTAAGTACAAAAAATAAAAACACCCGCATTACAGAAAATAAACCCCCCCACTAAGTACATAAAATAACAAACCCTAATTACATGAAAATAACAAAAGCTTTACAGTAAAAAAAAGACGTACACATAAAATGAAAAAGATTACATAATAAAAAACACTGTTAAAATAAAAAAGACTTAGAACCTGTAAAAAAGAAAGGGTTAATGAGTCTACTGACCTGGCCAAAATGCACCTCCAGCGATGGTTAAACCCGTAACTTACAGCCTCCTGAAGACTTTGATCTCTCACTTTCTCAGGGGTTACGATGGCTGAAATCACTATTAAATTGCTCAATTTCTCCAAGCCCACAAATGGTTTCACACCCCTAAATGGCAAAAAAAGGAGAAAATCCTACGAGTGCTAGAGAGGACCCACAAGGGGGTTAAGCACCTATTTGTAGCACTGTAAATGGGAATAATGTAACCTTCATGTTTTACTTCCGTTATAATGACAGTCTAATTTTCTATTGGCTGATTCAAAATGGGAGGGTACAGGCCTGCTTAAGTGATCATGTTCCCGCCCTGAACTGCTACGAACCAGTGCATGGTTTACAGTTTTGGCTTTGGGACAGTAACTGGCGGGATTGAGCAACTGAATAGCATCGTAATCAGAGACGAATGGGAGCCTGCAACACACCCGCAGACATACAGCCTACAATGATCGAATTGCAGGCTTGCAATTGAATCGGGCACTTATTTTCTGACTTACCTTTTCTGCTATTTAAATTGTTAGAAAATAAAGAATATATACATTACAAAGATAAATACATGAGAGAGGACAAATAGTTTGAAAACATTCCAAACATTGAGATAGATTTATAAAAATACATATACTATTTCATAAGGTTGACAAATAATAATGAATTAAAAAAGAAAGAAAATATATTAAACTTATTGGACGTTTAGCCTCAAGGCACATTCAAAATTATATACTGTATTATTATTATTATCGCTTATTTATAACGCGCTAACATATTCCGTAGCACATGTGAAATAACATATCAAACTCTCATTTTGTATTATACCTTGAGTCCATGAATAAAATATAATGTAATATTAGAGTGAAATAAAAAGTAAAAAAATATGTTTGAGAAAACTCAAGAGAAATATCATTAAAACCTTTCTGTAACCCCTAATTGTATCTAACATTAAAACTATACAAGTACTGTATATATAAAACATGCAAAAATATATAAAAAGGAATACAAAATTACAACACTTCTTTACCCTCTTGGTCTCCAACACTGTTCCTAGGGCTTGCATGCCTAGAGTAGGAGTACCAATATCCTCCCCCTCACCTCCTCTTGTCTCTCATTCTCCCTTAACCTCAACTCTCAACCTTTCTCCCTGCTCTGCCCTCTCCCTGGGACAACTCCACACCTCTCCACACCTCGCTCCTTCATCCATCCTGGAACAAATAAACAGATTTTGCAATCACATCACTCACTACTCACAGATACAAACAAACACATTGTAAGAAACTCACAGTATCACTGCCCACTCTTGTCATTAAATAAACAAATAGTGTAAAAGTTTTTTTACTAAATTAAAATGGATGTGTTATGTGTTTATTTTATGTGTCTACTAATTATGTAGGGTACACATCACAATTGGATGTGGTATATAGCTAGGGGTGTTTGTGGCGTATACAGTGCCTTGCAAAAGTATTCACCCCCCTTGGCATTTTTCGTGTTTTGTTGCCTCACAACCTGGAATTAACATGGATTGTTTGAGGATTTGCATCATTTAATTTACAGAACATGCTCACAACTTTGAAGATGTTTTTTTTTTATTATTGTAAAGCAGACAACAAATAGGACAAAATAACATAAAAAGTCAGTGTGCATAACTATTCACCCCCCCCAAAGTCAATACTTTGTAGAGCCACCTTTTGCGGCAATCACAGCTTCAAGTCGCTTTGAAAACGTCTCTATGAGCTTGCCACATCTTAACACTGGGATTTTTGCCCATTCCTCCTTGCAAAACTGCTCCAGCTCCTTCAAGTTGGATGGTTTAAGCTTGTGAACAGCAATCTTTAAGTCTGACCACAGATTTTCTATTGGATTGAGGTCTGGGCTTTGACTAGGACATTCCAACACATTTACATGTTTCCCCTTAAACCACTCAAGTGTTGCTTTAGCAGTGTGTTTGGGGTCATTGTCCTGCTGGAAGGTGAACCTCCATCCTAGCCTCAAATCCCGCACAGAGTGGTACAGGTTTTGCTCAAGAATATCCCTGTATTTAGCACCATCCATCTTTCCCTCAACTCTGACCAGTTTCCCAGTCCTGGCTGCTGAAAAACATTTTGTTTTTTGCTGAAAGTAATGGCTTTCTTCTGGCCACTCTGCCATAAGGCCCAACTCTATGGAGCGTATGGCTTATTGTCGTTCTATGTATTACCTTAGGTCTCTGTTCTGCCTATCTGATTAATGCCCTCCTTGCCCGGTCCGTGAGTTTTGGTGGATGGCCATCTCTTGTTGTCAAACAAAAAAAGGAAAAAGAACACCTATATATCCACATCAATATAAACTCCTTATTTTGAGAAGAAAATATGGAATTTTGTGATACTCAAAACAAAGATAATTAAAATGGAATAGTTTATTAAGTATAATTCAATTTACAATACTTTATATAAAAACATTAAAAAAATTAATGCGTAGTCATGACAATCACCGGCTTTATACAATATTTTAATATATAAATTAATAACTATTAACTACCTTCATAGTATAATTCCCTAAAGTTAATTTGGTGGTAGCGGAGCCCACCATTTACTCCTTTATACTAATATAAATAAACTATGTACAAAATAATATATAACTGTAAAAATAAAAATAAAAATATCTAAATACACTAATACTGATGGTGGAACTGGGGATCCACCAATTACCCCCCTTTCCTATCTTGAGAAAACTAACCTACTCTAATTAAACTAAGGTGCTAATTCCAAAAAGTGCAAATAGTGCTTATATAAAGTGCAGTGACACGTAATTAAACATATACTAAATTCAAAAAATTCTATACGATTATATAGTGAAAGTATAAGGGGATATAGGCTGTTAATAACTATTCCAAGGTTTCTCTCTATGTAAATGTAAAAGATATACAAATAAATATTATATGAGAGACAATATCATTATTCTTATATCATATACACAGAAAACCATCACTTACAGTATCATATTCTAGGGTAGTACAGGAACTGCACATCCAACGTGTGTGCCGATGGATGCCTTTGTTCTCAAACGCTGCCGGTGACGTCAGAGCCACGGGACAAACAGGTCGAAGCGATTTTCGCGTCACAACGCTTCCTCAAGGACCTGTTGGAAGTGGGCATCTCGCCAGTCCTTTATAGTGATCCTAAGAGGGAGTGGCTTTAAATATTAACCATTTCCCGTGTGAAGTAAATGCAGAGTCAGGCTCCTTTTATGCATCATTATTAATTGTTTTTAAAGCATATCTGTTGTAATGCTTACCTAAAAATGAACAAATGAACAAAACAATAAGTTAAAAAGTTGTTCAAATAAGCTTATATATGTTTTATTAATTAGTTAGATCATCTAATATTACGTAAGACAATCTTTTCATTTTTACCATTTTTATATTATCTTTAAACATTTGCCAAAATCTAATGATAATCATTATGTATATAAGTACAGTTAATAAACCACTGGTTGTCTAATTTATAGAAAAAAAAACACTTCTGAGTATATATAAGTATTATAATACAATAAAGGATATAATATCCTAGATTATGCTTTATCTCATTTGAGAGGTATGATATAAATAATATTAGGTTGGCTCAAAACAATTTATCTCAAAATAATTTGTTTGTAATATTTTGGACTACTGTAGCTATGCGTTAACGTGCATAGAAAAAATATATACACAGACTTATGTGATCTAAGGTCACAGTAAAATGCCAATAGCATATAAGGGGCTAAATTCAATCAGTTTGATACAACTTTCTGTTCCAATTCATACAGCCCAAGATGTCCTTAATTTAGCCATAATAGCTCTTATACATGCTGAGGCCAATCCAAATAGTCCCTTTTAAATCTTTGTATCCCTAATATATTAACTCCTCCTGCTGGTGGTTTTTAAACAGGGCAAAAATAAATTTGAGACAAATGTCTATAATCAAAAAGGGCCTCATTATATTATCGGCCGTAGGAGATGCGGGCCGCAAGGACCAGCCGCAAGCTATTCGCCTATTCTATTCCTTTCCGGCCGGGGATTCCGGCAGGCTTGCAGCCGGCGCCTTGCTATCCTGGTTGCTATTCAATTGCTCCGGGAACCCTCTCTGCAAGGCTAAAACCGAGCCGCAGCTTACTTGCAGCAAAAAGGTCCGGCAGGCACACAATTAAGCACATTTTAAAGCCATAATAAAGCCATTCTGCACTCTTATGAGACTTTAAAGTGATTGTAGGTTGTAGGTGTTAGCATTCATAGCACAACATTCCCCTACACTCAAATCCGTAAATATTTTTTTTTAAAATATATGTCACATATCCATGTAAAAAGTCCAGAGGGCTTGGAGCACCTCAGACCCGCCCACGCTGCCGTCCGGAAAATAAACAGTTAATGTAATCTCGGATTTGGGCTGATGTGCAAGCTTGAGAGGGGGTTGCTATTAATCCTCATGTCCCCCATTATGATCCCTAGCATTTACAGAGCTTTACAGTGCCGTCTTGAATTTATTTTGGCATTTAAAGATTTCTGAGCTTATGGCCGATTGCAAGATATACGGCCGGCCGTAAGGGGATATCCTTGCGGCGCTGTATAATGGAATTGCAAGGTAACGGGAGCCCCGCAAGGAATCGCAGCTTTGCGGCCGATTTACGGCCGATAATAGAATGAGGGCCAAAGAGTTTAGGGCCAAGCATTTATTAAATATTTATAGGAAGGGCATAAAGCTGTTGTTTTCATTTAGTCCATAGGGAACCACTGAGTTGCATAATGTGATACATTAGTTTCTACTTTAAGAAGTTCTTGTTCCAAATTTCCCTTTCTTATACCTAGTTCTTTTCTATGAAGAACTTTACATTCTAATATAGGTTTACTATTGTGAGCTATCATAAAATGTTTTGCCACTGATGTGGGATTTTTGTGTTTGGCAATATCTGTAGATGCATTTCTTATAATAGATATGTGCTCACCAAGTTTTTTTCTCAGTTCTCTGGTGGTCATACCTATGTATTTATGGCCACATGGACATGTCAAGCAGTATACAACTGCTTTAGTACTGCAGTTGAAAAAAACTTTAATTTTAATTTCTCTGTTCAATCTATCATATAAAATGGTCTCCGACTTCATGTATTTGCATACCTACATCGTCCACAAGGATATGTTCCATCAGGTAATGAACCCAATAATTGCTTTCTATTTTAAAAATGGCTATTAATTAAATAGTCTGAAAGGTTTTTCGGTTGTCTCCACCCCATGACAATTCTATCACCCATAAGATTTTGAATTGTATCGTCTGATCTAAGTACTTCAGTGTGTTTATTCAATATTGCATTTAGTTGTTTCCACTGTTGATTATATGTGCAGATGAACCTGACAGGTTGTTGTGAATTCAATCTTTGCTTAGGATTTAAGAGTTGTTCTCTTGGGGTACTTAGGGCTCGATAATATTCCATTTTTAATACTGTATTTGAGTATCCTCTCAATTTTAGCCTATCCTTAAGTTCCAAGACCTGTGTTTTGAAATGTTCCTCCTGTGAACAATTCCTTCTCAAACGAAGGATTTCCCCTAAGAGGATAGCCCTTTTATTTGTAGGATGATGTGCACTGTCATTATGCAAGATGTTATTAGTGTCAGTTTGTTTCCTATAACCGATAGTGCTCAATTTGACTTCTGGCTCTTTCTTGATAGTGATATCCAGTTAATTGATTTGTTGCTTACTCATTTCAAAAGTTAGTCTTAGATTGTGATCATTATTATTCAATAAAGCAATGCATTATTGGAGTAATCTCTTATCTCCTTGGCAAATGATAAAGATATAATCGATATATCTTAACCACATTAATATTTTCTCAGTGTATTTGTTATTTTTGTCATTAAATACATGCTCACGTTCCCACCAGCCCAGATATAAATTGGCATATGTGGGAGCACAGGCTGAACCCATAGAGGTTCCTCTTATTTGTAAATAGAATTTATAGAATTTCCCATCAAAGACAAAAAACTTATGCTCCAATACAAAGCGAAGGAGGTTCAAGGTGAAATCATTTTTAGCTGTATTGTTTTCTGCTTCCATTTGCAAGACATAAGAGACCGCCATTATTCCTACTGTGTGGTCGAATGAAGTATAGAGTGACTCTACATCGCATGTCACTATATACGTGGAGTCTTTTACTACAATATCATGTAGACGGTTTAGAACTTCCATTGTATCTCTTACATAAGATGGTAATCCTAATACAAATGAGCGCAATCATTGATCCAAGTATTTACTTGCCACCTCACACAGGCTATTATTGCCAGATATTATAGGACGGCCTGGAGGTCTCAATTGGCATTTATGTATTTTTGGCAACATATAAATTGTGGCTATTCGTGGAGGTTTGCTGTTGTGCCATGTTCTTTCCATTTGATTGTGATAGATTTGATGGTGCTCCTGGAGATCATCAAATATGCGGATAATTTTGTATAACCTAACCCTGACTTGAACTTCTCAACAACATTGTCTCTTACTTGTTTGGAGAGTTCCTTGGTCTTCATGGCAGTGTTTGGTTAGTGGTGCCTCTTGCTTAGGTGTTGCAGCCTCTGGGGCCTTTCAAAAAAGGTTTGCATATGTAATGACAGATCATGTGACACTTAGATTGCACACAGGTAGACATCATTTCACTAATTATGTGACTTCTGAAGGTAATTTGGTTGCACCAGAGCTTTTTATGGGCTTCATAACAAAGGGGGTCAATATATACGCACATGCCAATTTTCTGTTTTTTATTTCTAAGAAATAGTTTTATGTATATCTTTTTCTCATTTCACTTCACCAACTTAGACTATTGTGTTCTGATCCATCACATAAAATTTAGATTAACAAAACATTGAACTTAAGGCTGTAATGTAACAAAATAGGTAAAAAGTCAGGGGGTGAATACTTTTGCAAGGCACTGTATGTAGCATGCAATTGTGGTATGTGTGTTGTATCTGGTAAAGGGTATATAGTTATGGGATATGCATGGGGAATATGTGTTGTGGAGTGTGTTGTTGGTGAGTATGGAGTATAGGTTAGATTGGATGGGGATGAGGTAGGTGGAGTAAATGTCTATTTCAGTTTTATTATTTGAGCATATGTGTACTATGTGACAATATTCTGCTTAGGTATCACATAAGGCCTCTGACAGAATTTGAAAGCTATATCACTTATGTAAAAAAAACTAAATACAAGTTCTTAAAGGCATATCTAGGTATAGCCTTGCTATATGCAGCATATTTATTAAAAAACATTTTTAATATATAAAAATCCCTTTAATCATTATGTTGATGCCCCTATGGTTGTCTACAGAGGCACCTGATCCCCCCCAATCAGCATGGAGCATCTGGGGACCAATTTGAACCTATTACCCACCCGCTGTGTCTTCCTCAGCCAATAGGAGAGCACTGATGTCAGCCCCAAAGTGACTGCTGGGATTCTTCCTGTGTCTACTGTGCACATGCCCCCCACCAGAGATCAGCACAGACAGAGTGGATGTGTGTGTCTGTGAACCCTGCAGTTGTGACCAGAGACTGAGAGGTGGGTGAGTGAGGAGTGTGTGTGGAGTAGTGAGTGGTGACTGTGGAGTGAATGAGCAATGTGGAGTGAGTGTAGATTAACAGCCTTATTAAATTGGGATTCTGCAAATTTTAAATGGCTCTATTTAAGCACACAGCATATTTTTTACAGCAGTTTATAGTTAGTGAACTTCTATCCAAAAGCAAGGTATTCACTAACTAAAAACTTTTGTAAAAAAAAATGCTGTGTGCTTAAATAGAGCTCTTTCAAATTTGCTGAATCGTAATTTAATAAGGCTGTAAGTAAGGAGTGTGAGTTAAGAGTGATGAGTGAGAAGTGAGTGTGGAGTGAGGAGTAATTGAGTGAGGAGTGAATGAGGAGTGAGTGAGAGGTAGGTGAGTGGGTGTGAAAGTTAGATGAGCGAGTGATGTGAGAGATGAGTGAGCAGAGACTATATATAATAAGTGCAATTACATTGAAAGTGAGACAGTTTGCACAGTGTTTCTGAAACGGCATGAAGATAAAGCAGAGAAGTGCTGGCAGATTTCTGCCCTTATAACCTCAGTTCTTGTACTGAGCGTACCAGAAGTCACTGAGGTGAAAAATGATACAATGTATTAGCCTGCTTCTGATTGGGCACAACTAAATATGACTTTTATGCTAATTTAGCTGGGATTTTCTAGGGGACGTACACCATTAAATGCAACTGCCAAAAACCATAAGAATTTTTGCTAACTTAAAGGTAAACTAATTAATGTTTATTCTGGGATACTTTCCTGCAAAAATATTTGCATTCACTACTAATTCTCCTCTATTAGATGCATTCATAATCCAGGAAATGTAGATATGCCTTTAAGTACACATAAGGATTGCTGAAAGCACTTGTAAGCTATTTTCTAAACCGTATCAGTAAGCTCTTACATGAATCAGTCTACACGAGCACTGTAATAGCTACTTGAATTCAAGCCAATTTTCTGACTTATGACTGTTTCTATGGGAGTCATTTAAAAGAGCCCTATGTCAGTTTATAACTTGACACATGTCCTCTAACTAGAGCCAGGTAATATTTAGTCACAGAATGAGAATGCTAATAATTGGATTATAATCCAATGCTTTAGAATATTTTCATAAATTATTAGTTTTTCTGTGTTTTTATTTTGTTCATTTTTCTTTTATTCTCACTCTTAGAGTCTCATTCAATTGCGATTTGGCCAATTGAATAGGGCTCTAAATAAGCACATAGCATATTTTTTTTAAAGAAGTTTTTAGTTAGTGAAAAACTTGCTTTTGGATAGATGTTTACAAACTAAAAACTTATTTAGAGCCCTATTCAATTGGCCAAATTGCAATTGAATGAGGGCCTTAGGGCCTCATTCTATTATCGGCCGTAAAACGGCCGCAAGGCTGCGATTCCTTGCGGGGGTTCCGTTATCTTGCAATTCAATTATACGGCCCCGCAAGGATCTCCCCTTGCGGCCGGCCGTATATCTTGCAACTGGCCGTGAGCTCAGAAAACTTAAAACGCAAAAATAAAATCAAGACGGCACTGTAAAGCTCTGTAAATGCTAGGGATCATAATGGGGACATGAGGATTAATAGCAACCCCCTCTCAAGCTTGCACATCAGCCCAAATCCGAGTTTACATTAACTGTTTATTTTCCGGCCGCAGCTTGGGCGGGTCTGAGGTGCTCCAAGCCCTTGGGACTTTTTACATGGATTTTTGACATAAATTAAAAAATAGTTTTTTTACAGATTTGAATGTAGGGGAATGTTGTGCTATTTTTGCTAACACCTACAATCACTTTATAGTCTCCTCAGAGTGCAGGATGGCTTTATTTTGGCTTTATAATGTGCTTAATTGGTGCTAGCGGGACCTTTTTCCTGCAAGTAAGCTGCGGCTCGCTTTTAGCCTTGCAGAGAGGGTTCCCGGAGTAATAGAATAGCAACCGGGCTTTTCTTGCGGCCAAAACTCTTGCGGCCGTTTTAGATCAAAGGATTTCCTCCGGCGCGAGCGGCCGCAAGGGATAGCAAGGCGCCGGCCGCAAGCCTGCCGGAATCCCCGGCCTGAGGGGAATAGAATAGCCGAATAGCTTGCGGCCGGTCCTTGCGGCCCCGCATCTCCTACGGCCGTTAATAGAATGAGGCCCTTAGTTTCTTGCCCTGACAGGACTAGGGATATATAAAAATCTGTGATCTCCGTACCTAGTGGCTTTGGGAGTCTTCTGTTGCTTGTGATGTCAACACACGCACATCCATGTAACTATCCGCCGATAGTTGTTCAGTCAGAAGGGATGGATATAGAGTAATTATTATTTTTCATTATTTTATTTGTTATGTGTAGTATTTTTAAAATATCTGTGTTTTGGAGCATTTTAAGAAAAGTACTCAAAAAGAAATAATACATGATAAAAGTTATAAACTAATCAAAATATTACAAACCTTCCGGCAATACAATCACAAACTATTATTGTATATTAAATAGATAGGGGGATGTATTTTAGATAGTTAGGATTTATTGTATATTAAATAGATTGTATGTTAGATAGATAGGGGCTATTGTATTTTATTTTATTTGTATTGTCTGTATTGTATTGTATTGTATTGTGTATGTCTTTCCTTTTCAGGTGTGTCATTTTGTTTTTCTGTAGTGGGGGGGGGGTTGTAATGTATTTTTTTATTTTCTGTAATGTTCCTTTTTTATTTTTTGTGACAGGTTTTTTATTTTCTGTAATGTACATTTTTTATTTTTTTGTGGGGTTTATTACGGGGTAGGTAGGTAGTGTAGGTAGGTAGTATAGGTGTTAATAGATTAGTGTAGAGGGGGGTTAGTTTAGATGTAATGGTTTATTGGGGGGTATAGTGCAGTGTAGTGTTTGTACTTAGTGTCATGATGGTCCTTGAGGACCGTCATGGCACTTATGTGGTTAATGTTAGGGGTGTATTGACCCCCATGTGTTATGGGGTTAATTAAGTGCTAATGGGGGTCTGTATTGACCCCCATGTGTTATGGGGTTAATTAAGTGCTAATGGGGGTCTGTATTGACCCCCGTGAGATATGGGTTAATTAAGTGCTTATGGGGGTCTGTATTGACCCCCATGAGATATGGGCTTAATTAAGTGCTTATGGGGGTCTGTATTGACCCCCATGAGTTATAGGGTTAATTTTAGTTGCCTGGGGTTAATATTTTTTTTACGATCCTTTAAGTACCCGCAAGGCGGGAAATTTAAAACTTTAAATGCAGCAGGGTCACGATCGTTTCCGTCCCTATGAACCCCTGCAGCAAGGGTTTAATGTGGGGACACTTCGGGGGTCCCGATGGGGACCTCAGCATAGAGGGGGGTTAATTTTAGGTGCTGCGGCAGGGGTTGGATAATAGTGTGCCATTTTTCAGAGTCATCTCGCAAAGCAGGTTGCAAGGGACGTATTGGGGAATTGGTCCTCGCAAACAGCAAAAAACTGCCTTTTGCAAGGACCGAGAGAACTACGGGGGCTATTTTAATAAGGCCCTTAGTAAATAGTATATCAAACAAATTTACATTCAATATGCTCTGAATTATTGCTGTCCTTTTTAATATGTATCAAACTAATCACATCATGTTCAATTACTATGTGATTGAGCATCTCATATAATATGAAAAGTGACATCATTTATCATATAACTGATGACATCACACTAGACCCCCCTATGACATCATTTTTGGCAACTCACCATGTTATTTTTAATTTATGAGTCTCAATGTAAAAACATATTGACACTGACAGTGACAATGCACGTGACTGACATTTTAGTAAAATATTTTGTCTTTTGACCTAGGCAAGGTCTGATATTGTGTCCGTCATAGAAAAACAAAAAAAAAGTTATTTCAGGGAGATAATACCTATAAATGGTTAATGGAGTTGAGCTTATTTAATAATGACAATAACATAATAAAAATACCACAATTCTAACTAGTAATATTTAATGTACATTAACACACCATCCTACTATACCATTAATAAATGCTGTGTCTAAATACCTTTATTCAACATTTAACTATGGTGTCTTTATGTACATTTTTTTCAGCCAATCTCCAAAGTTAACAATTTACTTAAGAGTACAATTATAAATGCATTAAGTGATTTCATAACAGGTCTACTGTGATGTCATCAGTAATATCATGGGTGAGGTCATGTTTTTATTATATGTGATGCTTTCAGTGATGTGATATCATAAGTCATATCTCATACTGTATATGATTATATTTAATCCATTACATGATGTTGTGTGATAAGCTTACACACAGCTTTAACTTCTCAGTTTCTATGGGGCAACTCTAACTATGCTTTAATGCAGTGTTTTTAAATGTCCAGTGTTTTTCTGAATTTCATTAAAAATGTATAATTTTAATTGATAAATTAGGTAGCCATGCAGAATCCATGAATCCAATATATAAATGTAAATATTTGGACACTATTTCTTTTATTTTTCATTTATAGATGTTAAAAATAAATTTACAAAATAAAAAACAGCTCAGTAAATAAGTTTGTTGTTGTTTTTTACATTCCATAGTCACTTTAGAGACTGATCTAAATGATTATATAAAGAGAAATGCACATACTTATTTAAATATGTCTGGCAATGTAAATGTTTATGACTGAAACATTAACACATATGCTTTTAAACATAAAATCAAGGCCTCAAAGGACTACTGCACAATAAACAAATATGTTTGAAAAAAAATAATCTAAGCGCATAGTTAAGCAGGAAAAAATATAGGGCCCTATTAAAATTTCATATTGGCATTTGCTGAAGCCCGTAATTAAGCCCACAAAAATGACTGCTATTTAATTGGGCTATTCTAGCTACCCGCAATCGATTTGCAGGTTACAGGCTAAAAATTCCTGCGGTTGTCAAAATCGTAACTCCAACCCATCTAAGCCTTTCATCTTTCAATCCCGTAAATGTTACAATTGCTAAAACCGCTATTAAATTGCTACAATTCCTCAAGGACGCAATTGTCTTCAAACCCGTAAATGGCAAATGTAGCAAAACATTCTTCGAGTACTAGAGAGGACTCACAAGGGGGTTAAACACATGTTTTTACCACTATAAAAGCCAATAAAAAACACAATACTGGACTTTAAAACACGGGGTAAGTGATGAAAGACATTAGAAATAATTGCACAACCGCCTCAAGCTTGTAAATCTACTAATTTTTTTTTAATAACATTTATTTTCTGTGTTATATCAATCTCCGGAATCAAGGAGTTAATACATATCAGGCCACCCACATGGACTATAACAGTCCATGTGGGTGGCCTGATATGGACTATATTCATTTATTTTTATTTATATCGCTGGTTTGTGAGCCCGATCGCATATCAGCCGTCTAAATACTCATTGATTGACGTTTAAACGCCATGTTTTTCTGATGTCATGATGACGGTCTCATTTACTATTGGCCGCTTCTAAATCGTTACTTACGGGCTTGTTTAATTGATCATGAAACACACTTGACTTCTGTCTGTAGTTATCAGTGGAAGGTGGGGTGTGGAAGTAGGGAAGTGTGGAGCAAACAAACAAACACACACACACATCATCCAGATCTTAGGATGTGATGTACCAAACACATAACCGATTCCTGTATTAATAAGCAGAGTCTTCAAAAAATCAGATTTAACCCCAAAAATGTTTTATGTCCATGACTTAAAAAGCTAATAATATTATTAGTTTGGCACATACTTGACAACAAGGGTCTTTTTCCTGAACTTCATTGGTCTTTATTTGCTCTTCTTAACAAATTGAAATGTTATTTTTTCACAGTAAGTATGGTTGGCATAAAAGACTAGGCAAAATTTACAGTAGTAATATGTGCAATAGTTAAATTCAATGCTCTCTCATGCACAAAGCTGTTTTTGGTGAAAGAAGACCAGCAAGCTGAGTTTTTCTTTAGTATACCAGCTTCCACATTTTCTGTCTGAACCTGGGCATCACATTGTTTTATTTAATTAAAGAGTGATCTTTTGTATTCAAAATCACTGTGCAGATAGGCAGACTTTTTTTCTGAGATCCAACAAACAGGACCATTTAAGCTTGGTTGAAAGCTAAGCAACCTACGTTTATTTTTTTGATAATTTGGTTTATAAACCGTTATTGCATGATGTTGCTAGATTTCGAGTGTTTTAGAATTGGTTATATTTAGTTAACAGCTTTTCTCTTTAAGGTAGGGTAGATTGACTGGGCTTTCTAAATCAATATTTTGCAGTTTCCTCACTGCTATTTCAGCTTAATGTAAATGTATGTGTTTGTAATGTGTGAAATTTAAACAGTATCCTTGGAACGATTTAATTTTTACAATCTGTAGGATTATGGAACAATTCACCATTTCAGAGATGAAACGTGTAAATGTATGACATAAAATGTGTCAATGTATGCATTAAGTAATGTACATGGTTATAAAAGTGGTTTGCATTGTTTAACTAAAATAGTTGAAAATACATTTTGCATTGTTTTTTATTTTACATTGAGTAGTAGTCAGTGATGAATAATGCTGGTATGTTTTTAATATTAACTAACAGATGCAGACTGTTGAATGTATAGTTAAAAATAATCGCAGCTCAGTTTTTTTTAAATAAAGTCTAACATCCTGGTGGGCAACCACAGCACCAAGGGTCACATGCAACCTTCTGGTTCTTCCTACGAGCCCCCCACCCTGTTTTCTGGAATGGGCGAGCATTTCTTCAAAAATGCAATCCCTATAATATCTCTCTGAAACTACAAAATAATACCCAATACTCTAATACTTATCATCATTATCTATACCTACATTAACAATTAATTACTTTTTTTACCTCATTTTACTTTGAGTAAAAAAATAAAAAAGTTTAAAGTACTGTGAGGACATTTAAGGGGCAGCACAAGACAGAGTCAATTCTAGTAAGAGAGGTTGTTTGTCATTGGAATAGCATCTGCTGGCTAATACATATGTAATAAAAATGTTTTCCTACATAATGAAATAACTTACCAACAGATATTGGTGAACCTGATAAGATGACTGACATTAGGTTGAAAGTTGCTTGTCCATGACAGTCAAATTTAAGGCCAGTTACCTCATTGAACTTGCTTTGCTGCATCTGGCAGAGCAAATTCTTTTAAATGATAAAATCTATGCCCAGCCTTTAAATGTAATGATGTGTTTTTATTATAGCCTGTTTATATATTTGTTTTTTTAGTGTATTGGCCTGAATATAAGCCAGAATTTTTTTCCTCCAATTTCCAAATTTGGAAATTAAGGGGGCAGCTTATATTCGCGACCATAAAAAAATGATTGACAATTTGCTGGCTTGAGCATCTCGCACAATTAATTCTAATGTAATTCATTGTGTCATTCATGTGGAGCCTGTGCCTGTATGTGCCAATGTGCAGCCTGCCTGTAAGTGCCAATGTGTAATCTGCTTGTATGTGCCAATGTGGAGCCTGTTCCTGTATGTATGTGACAATGTGGAGCCTATCTGTAAGTGCCAATGTTCCTGCATGAGCCAATGTGGAGCCTGCCTGTATGTGCCAATATGCAGCCTGTCTGTAAGTGCCAAAGTACAACTTGCCTGTATGTGCCAATTTGCAGCCTTTCTGTAAGTGCAAATGTGGACCCTGTGCCAATGTGCAGCCTGCCTGTATGTGCCAATTTGCAGCCTGTGCCTAGTCTCAGCATCCCAACACAGTACTTGACGTGGAGCCTGTGCCTATAAGTGCAAATGTGCAGCCTATGACTGTATATGCGAATCTGTAGCCTTTTGGTAAGTACCAATGTGGAGCTGGTGCCTGTATGTGCAGGCTTTCTATATGCAGCCTGCCTGTATGTGACAATATGGAGACTGTGCCGGTAAGGGCGAATGTGCAGCCTGCCTGTATGTGCCAATCTGCAGCCTGCCTGTAAATGCCAAATGTGGAGCCTATGCCTGTATGGGCCAATGTGCAGCATGCCTGTAAGTGGCAATGTGGAGCCTTCCTGTAAGTGCCAACGTGGAGCCTGCCTGTAAGTGCCAATGTAGAGCCTGTGTCTGTATGTGCCAATGTGTATATATATATATATATATATATATATATATATATATATATATATATATATATATGTTTATATGTATATATACAGTGTCTCACAAAAGTGAGTACACCCCTCACATTTTTGTAAATATGTTTTAATATCTTTTCATGTGACAACACTGAAGAAATGACACTCTGCTACAATGTAAAGTAGTAAATGTACAGCCGGTATAACAGTGTATATTTGCTTTCCCCTCAAAATAACTCAACACACAGCCATTAATGTCCAAACCGTTGGCAACAACAGTGAGTACACCCCTTAGAGGAAATGTCCAAACTGGGCCCAAAGTGTCAATATTATGTGTGGCCACCATTATTTTCCAGCACTGCCTTAACCCTCATGGGCATGGAGTTCACAAGAGCTTCACAGGTTGCCACTGGAGTCCTCTTCCACTCCTCCATAATGACATCACGGAGCTGGTGTATGTTAGAGACCTTGCACTCCCACACCTTCCATTTGAGGATACCCAACAGATGCTCATTAGGGTTTAGGTCTGGTGACATACTTGGCCAGTCCATTACCTTTACCTTCAGCTTGTTTAGCAAGGCAGTGGGCAACAAACCGTTGGCAACAACAGTGAGTACACCCCTTATTGGAAATGTCCAAACTGGGCCCAAAGTGTCAATATTATGTGTGGCCACCATTATTTTTCAGCACTGCCTTAACCCTCATGGGCATGGAGTTCACAAGAGCTTCACAGGTTGCCACTGGAGTCCTCTTCCACTCCTCCATAATGACATCACGGAGCTGGTGTATGTTAGAGACCTTGCACTCCTCCACCTTCCGTTTGAGGATACCCAACAGATGCTCATTATGGTTTAGGTCTGGTGACATGCTTGGCCAGTCCATTACCTTTACCTTCAGCTTCTTTAGCAAGGCAGTGGTCGTCTTGGAGGTGTTGGAATATTGCCCTGCGGCCCAGTCTCCGAAGGGAGGGGATCATTCTCTGCTTCAGTATGTCACAGTACATGTTGGCATTCATTCTTCCCTCAATGAACTGTAGCTCCCCAGTGCTGGCAGCACTCATGCAGGCCCAGACCAAACATATATGGACATATGTCTATATGTGTATATATGTTTTCTATAATATGTTGTGTTGATTCCCCCTATATGCATTTACCTGATGATGTCAGATGCTGCCTCCATTCTCTCTGCATAGCTGTTTATGTTCAAACTGAGGGTTTCATCTCATATCAGTGTTTTTGTGTTCTTTGTGCCTTATCCGTTTATCTGTCTTTTAGGGATTATTTCAACTACCTTTCCTCAGTATAGATGTATACTTTTGGTGGTGGAGTGCCATTGTCTGGGCCTACATGAGTTCTGCCTCCGTGATGTCATCATGGAAAAGTGGAAGAGGACTCCAGTGGCAACCTGTGAAGCTCCGGTGAACTCCATGCCCATGAGGGTTTAGGCAGTGCTGGAAAATAATGGTGGCCACACAAAATATTGATACTTTGGGTCCAATTTGGACATTTCCATTTAGGGGTGTTTTCACTTTTGTTGCCAACAGTTTAGACATTAATGGCTGCGTGTTAAGTTATTTTGAGGGGACAGGAGATTTACACTGTTATACAGGCTGTACACTTACTACTTTACATTGTAGAAGAGTGTAATTTCTTCAGTGTTGTCACATGAAAAGATATAAAAAAATATTTACAAAAATGTGAGGGGTGTACTCACTTTTGTGAGATACTGTATACAGTGCCTTGCAAAAGTATTCACCCCCCTTGACTTTTTTGTTACAATACAGCCTTAAGTCCAATGTTTTGTTAATCTGAATTTTATGTGATGGATCAGAACACAATAGTCTAAGTTGGTGAAGTGAACTGAGAAAAATATATACATAAAACTATTTTTTAGAAATAGGAAACAGAAAATTGGCATGTGCGTATGTATTCACCCCCTTTGTTATGAAGCCCATAAAAAGCTCTGGTGCAACCAATTACTTTCAGAAGTCATATAATTAGTGAAATGATGTCCACCTGTGTGCAATCGTGTGTCACGTCATCTGTCATTACATATACACACCTTTTTTGAAAGGCCCCAGAGGCTGCAACACCTAAGCAAGAGGCACCACTAACCAAACACTGCCATGAAGACCAAGGAACTCTCCAAACAAGTAAGGGACAACGTTGTTGAGATGTACAAGTCAGGGTTAAGTTTCAAAAAAATATCCAAATCTTCGAATATCCCCAGGAGCGCCATCAAATCTATCATAACCAAATGAAAAGAACATGGCACAACAGCAAACCTGCCAAGAGACGGCCGCCCACCAAAACTCACGGAGCGGACAAGGAGGGCATTAATCAGAGAGGCAGCACAGAAACACTGGAGGAGCTGCAGAGTTCCACAGCAGAGACTGGAGTATCTGTACATAGGACGACAATAAGCCGCACACTGCATAGAGTTGGGCTTTATGGCAGAGAGGCCAGAAGAAAGCCATTACTTTCAGCAAAAAATAATAAAATAAAAAAAATCTTCAAATTTTTGGGCATGTTTTGTAAATTATATGATGCAAATCCTCAAACAATCCATGTTAATTCTAGGTTGTGATGCAAGAAAACCCCAAAAATGCCAAGGGGGGTGAATACTTTTGCATATATATATATACATAGACGTATGTACAGACACATTTATATACAAAAACACTATATATATGAAGAGTGAGGTAGCCGTTAGTGTCCAGTAATCTAATAATCAGAATAATGCAGTATATAGTAATACCTTTTTTATTGGACAAACATATTCATAGTTTTCATGACTAGCTTTCGAGAGCACACCTCTATTTTTCAAGTCTGAAGCATCTCTCACCACACAAAACGTTGTAGGTGATGACGGTAGGTAACCCAAGACTTAGAGCTATACAGTAGGGTGGTCAACACAACACCTCTGTACACATTAACCTTGGCACATTTATTCAAATGCTTGCTGTTCCAAACCCTTTTATATTACCTGCTGAATGCACCTTTTGCCTTTGCCAGTCTGTTGTCAATTTCCTTCTCAATCTGCACATCTGAGGAAATGATGCAACCCAGGTATGTGAACTAGTAGCCTGTTTTTAGCTCAGACTCGCCAATAGTGATGCAAGGAAGTCAGTAATCTTCCTGAGGTGCGGGCTGGTGGAGAAGAGCTTGGCAGCATCGGCGAAGCAAGATGTCAATCTTTTGTTCCCTGCTAGTGGCAAAGGAATGGAGGCAATGGCTCTCTCTCTCTACAATGCAGCCAAAGACACTCAGGCATTGCAAAACTTGACTTCTCCCAAACATCTCTTTGGACTCAAAGTCAGACCAGAGCCAACGCCAGAACAGATGAAAATTCCCTCTACACAGATTTTTTTAAATTTTAGATTTGCTTTAAAAATGTTTTTATGACCATGGCATACACAGCTGCTTATTCTGTTAGCTAACAAACTACACTGGTCTTTATACTACAAAGCATTACTTTTTCAGCAAAAACAAAGACTTTAAACATGTTCTTTTCAATATGTAATGGACAATTTAGGACTCTTGTGTCTCTTTAAATGTACATTTTATTTTTTTCAATATTTTCCCTTAGACCCTTTGACATAATGTGTCCTGACAGGCTGAGGATATTGAATATTTTTTAGGATAACGGCCTTACCATTGATCTCTAACAGGATATGTCAGGCAGTTCTATTTCTAAACCATCAAATAACTGACAAGATGTTACAGAAACCTGCTAATTAAAAGGGGTTCATTATATCCTAATTTATTCTCATTCGTTGTGTGGGCGTTTTATGGAAAAGTAAGGGTCAAAAAGTCACAACATGAACAAATCAGGGTCACTATTCTCTTTGTCTGTAATGCTAAGTGGACAGAGAATTTTCTAATCCAAAACGGAGAATCAAAATAATGTAAAATTAGAATAAGTATCAATATCTAGAGACTGCAGAATTAAGCTGTCATCCTCACTGTATAATTTTAAAACAAATTTTATTAGTCTTCACAGTTTCAGACAGATTAATGTAATCAATTATATGGTATAACATAACCATGAACTGAAACATTACAATATTCATTTGACTTTGTACTATTTTAAGGATCTGAGTGCTAAAACCAGCACAGTCGCATGTGCAGCAAAATTAGGCCTGAGAATATTTTAATATAACAGTAATTTATTGTGCTATTATTAATGGATCACAAAGGAAAAAAAATGAACATAGTAGGAATATTGTTGTAATTTTTTGTGCAAAATTCCTATGTAATTGTAGTTGAAAGCTAGGTATTTTAGCCATAAATTAATTATAAAGGACATCCCTCTTTTCTCACCCTCTTTATCAAGGGTCATTAATTAGCTCACATAGTGGAGTGAGCATGCCCAGTTGGATAAATAATAGTTACAGAGAGTTGTAATTGTTAAAGTTTTATCTTTATTCTATTCTATACAAATGAGGCATGCTTTTTTTCCTTATAACCCCGCTTGAGAGAGATTTAATAACCCGTATGGAGAGGGAGGTCCTTCACAGGTAATGCATGCTTACACAACCTAACTTTTAAGCTCAACACAATTTTATAGCCAATTACAATTACATTTAGTTATGTGTGCCTTTTATTCATGCAATAACTAGGATCTTTGTTTTTCTCACTTTAAAATACCGCTCTTTTTAGATAATTAGTGACTATTAGGAATTTCATTAGTAAAAAGTGTATGATACAGTATGATGCAAACTGATATCACCTTGAAGACTCCAACTCCCACACCACATGGGCATAGTGTATCTGTCATAAGAGAATTAGTAATATCATATCTGCTTTATTGTTCTCTTTGTATACACATGGGTGGAGAAAGTTCGAGCCTGGTGGCCAGGACATTTAAGAATTTTCTTTCTGTGCACAGGTGAGTCAGTCAGTATGACTGAAGAAGCTATAGTCTCACCTGGGTGTAGCAGGATATCCTCAAATCCAGGCCTGTGTGTGACCCCCCGAGGACTGAACTTGGAAACCCCTAGTATACACAGACTGAACTGCAGTGAAACTCATGTTGAAACTTCCTGTTTTTGTACTCAGTTTGGTTGTCTGCTTGCTTGATCAGTATCATCCGCTGGCCTAATTGTTCCCAACCCTTTTTTCACTTTTTTTTTATCACAACTGATATACTGTAGGAAACAACTTTAGTTCTGAGGAAAAGTAAAATTGTACCAATCATCCATTCCAATGAAAGAGAAACCTGTCTCCAGAATTATAATCATTATAAGTATTTTCTACACTTTCTTTTTGGCAGAAGCAGATCTGCAAACTTCTAAATCTTCCTAGCCCTTTAAGTAGACTAAGATTGTGCCAACAAGTCAGCTACCATCCAAAAGAAAGAAGTATCCAACCACATTTGTTCTCATGTTTTATAAGTTAGCAATATTTACGGCCCTAATTTATATTACTCTTCTTTTCTCTTATTTCAAACATTGTATAGTCTTGCACACTTGGCCGATCAGTACACAATTTACAGTGGCCCTACATGGTATAGCTCACAGCTTAATTTAGGTACACAAGCCCCCTCACCACCACCACTTAGCAATCCAGAAGGGGACCAGGGGAACATACACCACACTAATCTACTCTAACCCATCAGGAAGGTCTGCAAATACACATGTAGGCTGTGCAGAGACACGTGGAGCAACGCCCAACTCACCTACTTCAGGGAAAATCTCCACTACACCCATCCTGGAAACTCCCACGCCATTGCTAGTGTCCATGTTCCCAGAGGTATATCCATTATCATTTGGTCACCTTCCATTAAGTGTTTTGATATCAATCAATTGACATTATCACCTGTCATACTTCTATCAGGCCTTCAGGGTAATGTTGATGCACCTCAGTATGACAAATTGGACTTTGCATGTGTATTAAGCCTTTATTATAAAATATTATATATAGCATTATATGATATATCATGATATTATTACTATTAATATTGTTATTATATGTATTAACTCATTGCATAGTAACAAGGCTCATTAGTTTACTGTTATAGGAATGTGACACAAATGGGATGTATGTGGATGCCCCATAACCCCAACTATTGAAAACACACTGACACTGTGAGAACGGTATAACAAAGCTTTATTTCATACACAGAGCCCAATCAGAAATGGATAATATCATGGGTGCGGTGTGGGTGGATCCTGGGAGAGCAAGAGACTATT
The DNA here is from genome assembly GCA_027410445.1 of Discoglossus pictus. Taxonomy (NCBI): domain Eukaryota; kingdom Metazoa; phylum Chordata; class Amphibia; order Anura; family Alytidae; genus Discoglossus; species Discoglossus pictus. The sequence continues at coordinate 115,487,193 of CM050165.1, read as the reverse complement.
GTTGGGAAAAAGGGGATACCTAAAGGGGGTAATGTCCTAGTCTAGAATAAGCATGATGCATAACACCAGGGTCACATGTGGTCACTACACCACTGCAACCGGAATCTGATGAAAAAAAGGATCATCACAAATCGATTAATTGAAGAAACCATTAATGTGCAGAGCACTTACAACTTGTCTATATCTGCTAAATGAAACAGATGATTAAACCTCTGGACTGTGTTATCCAATCCAGTTTCACACATACAGTGTTTTGGCAAATCAAAAATCTGAAAAAAAAAGGTAAAAAAAAAAAAGGCGGAGGAGGATAAAAAATAAACAACCATGCATGTACAGTACAGTGCTAAATACTGTAACTGTAACAATATACCAACTCAACTGATTCCCATCTGCAAGCATTACTAACCATTAGCTAGTTCTCAGGGAAAAACACGGGCCATGACCATTAATAATGATATGTCATCTCACAATAAATGCTTAGCTGTGACCAACGTCAGCGGCCAAGGTGTTCTATCACCTTTGCAATATGATATTGTTCATCAACATTGATATCACATCCACCAGCTATACAGCTGTTAGCACATGTTAAAGGATAACCATGATATCAGCAATAGGTTAAAATACCCATTATTACGGAGAGGACGCAAAGGTCAGCTGCCAGATTCAATGTTACTTACATCAGACCCAAGGATCTATTCTCAGAATGATATTGGGGTCAGGATTACATGCTTCACTAGTGCGTATATTAATGCTGGCTGCCATTAACATGCCATTGTGAGACTCTGTACACCGCTATAACGGTATTAGTCTACAGTTAAGCTGACAGTGATTTGTCAGCTTCAGGGATTTAATGACGTATCCATCTACTGTATCCCTTGTTAATTACATAGAGCTGACATGTCAGTGTCCTTGTTAGTCATTATCTACATTTGTAGTGTGTGTTATGTACATGTCGTGGCATGTTGGTGTATGTCATATTTACCTGACATGGAGGCTGGGTCCTGCTGGGCCACCAGGCCTGAAGCTCCAGTGGCGTCCACCTGGCTGAGAAGGTCCTTGGCCACCCTCTCCCACTCATTGTAGCACACAGACACTTTGGGGCCACCAATTGGTGTTGCAGCTTCCTTCTCCTGCTTGGCCATCATCACCTTGGCCTTGATGTTATCATAACGGTGCTTGACGGACCTCACAGCCCTTTGCGCGGTTCCCATTGCTGTTACCTCGAACGTGGCCTTGGATGGCACCGTTCGGGGCCCTGTGCTTGCCCTTAGACTCTTGCCCTCCCGACTGTGGACGGGGATCCTTGCTGGGAAAAGGGCCATGTGATTTTTATTGTTTTGGTTTTAAAATGTGTCTGAAGCAAGAATAAAGGCTCAGTCTGTAAGAATTAAGAAATTGTGAGCTGTTATTTCTCTGCTTCTCCATGAATGATGTCCTGATCTGATTTGCTGGGTGCTGAGATGAGTAAAGTCACAACCTGCAGATTGCTCCTGTAAATTAAAGCAGGAGGGGTACGTCTCTGGGTCATGACTTAAATATATACCATATTTTTCTGTGTATAAGACAACCACATGTATAAGACAACCCCTATGATTTTGACCCCCAAATTTAGAAAAGTATATAATTAAGCCAGTCCCTGCCAGCAAATATTCCATACGGGCCCTCAGGCCAATAGAACTAGATCCCCTGGGTCACATCAAACACCTTCCCATTGACAGCTATGAGTATACTTGGATTGCTGGGGATGTCATACTCTCAGAGTTGCTGCAGCTGCACGCTGAAGTCACTGCACTTCATGCAGTGCTAGCCAAGGGGCCGGCCCCTCTTCAGCACATGCAGGCCCTGTACACCAGCACGGCCTACTACTCACTTATTTAGAGACGTTGATCTCACTACTCAACCCCTTTTCAGTCTCTAGGGCCACGCTAATCTTCCTGCAGTCCTCTGAACCCTCCCTCCTTGAACATCATCCCACTACTCATACACCCATACCATACCTTATGCACAACATCCGAGTTAATCCGCTGGACTCCTCTACTCACTCCTTGACCTTATATCACTCACCTCTCCGCACATCCTCAAACTTATTACTATCACACTTACCTATTCAGAAATGCTAGTTTTTTTCACCTTACATATTATACTCCTGCCTCAGGATTAGTAAGTGTGAGTCATTCCTCCTTCTAGCTATGCATATAATGTTAGCAAAGTATGTGCCAAGCATATGTATTCTTGAGCAGTATTAGGGCAATCTGGGTCACACACTTCTGTAAAAGAGTAATAAAAAAACAAGATGTTGTGAAGCTTTGAAGTTTCACTTTACTGAAAAAATATTAGATCGTTGAACAACTTCCCTGCAGAAGTAATACATGCAAACCCAGTAACAGAATCCAAAGATATCTGGGGAATATCTAAGGCTATCCTAAGGATTTATTAAATTATTGTTTCCTAAACTTGATACCAAGGGCTCCATGTATCAATAACTCTTAAGATAAACCCTTTTTGAGGTAAAACTGAAATAGTCGTGGAAATAGTTTATGAGGCTCTGAAAGGGATGTTAAGGTGGTAAGTCTTCCTTTATTGTCCTGGGTGAGGTTTTGGACACTTTAAGAGTACATAGCAGAGACCTGTAGGTTTTTAAGGGTGCCATTTTGCAATTCTGGGGTTCCATAAATACTTTTGGAGCCCACATTGAATTCCATGGCTGAAATACTTTGGGAAAGATTGTATTAAGAGAAAACATTTTAGATGGATAAAATTGGCAGACTAGACGACAGTAGTCTGGTTCTGCAGTGATATATATATGCTTCTTTGATTTTTAGTGTCCATTTAAAATTGAATAGTTACGAAAGCTAAAATGAAAGTATTATACTGAGAATGGAAGCCAAATATGATTGCATTTGCTTCATCTCCCAAAAAGAAAATATGGTACATTATTAAAAATGTCTATTGCATTAATTTAGCTATTGAACCTCTGCAGGAATTTATTGATTTAAGCAGAACAGCAAATAAATGAATTGCAGTCCAATATAATTTTTATTTTCATTTTTATATAAACATTAACATTCAATTTTACTTGGGTGCAGTGAGGAGCTAAGTAGATAAATTAACATAAGCACAAATTCTTACAATAATCAGATGCATATTCCATCTGTCTTGGAAGGCTTAATACACTGTTGATAGAGTTTCAATAATGCAGTGTTAGCAGAGCCATTCCAACATATGGATGAAATGTGACAAGTGCCAATGAGAGGGTGATTCTATGAATAGAGAACAATTTATTTTTCCTGAGGGCTTTGGATATAAATAGATTCCAAGGAGCCCCCAAGGTCCTAGCAGACGAAGTGAAAAATGAAAAGAAAAAAATCCATATTTAGTTCTGTTTGTCAAGCTTTTGACTTTTGATATTTGAGCAAATATATATATTATTTAAATGTTACATTTTATTGATTAAAAATTTAATGCACATGTTCACAATTCAACAAAAAATGAAAAACTAATATAGTCCAAAAAGAAAAAAAATAATGAATTTTACACAACTTTTGTGTTTTATTTTTTATTTTTTATAAAGCAGCTCCTGTACATTATATTTTAAGTGCACATACTTGCAGTTAATGCCCATACTTGCAGTCATACATATACTTTTTGGTAGGTAACATTGTATATATTTGGAGGTCATAAAAGGAAAAAAACAAAACAAGAACAGTAGTGAAAAATCTCTTTTTAATAGATATGCCCCCATTTGTGGTTAGGTCTCTCTCTATAGCGAGGGGTAGCTGACGTTGAGGCCAAAGCCACGTAATCCTAGCCTGCTTAGATGACCAGATAGTCATGGTAAGGAAAGGGCTTTTTCTTGCTAGTGGGAAAGTATACATGTGTCCTCTGTGGCCTTAGACAAGGCAGGTAGCGGCTATGCCATGTGAGATGGCGGCAGTAGCAACTAGGCCGTGTGAAAAAAGTCTAAAGATTGTCTATGGTTGTAATTATGTGATAGCGACTTGAGTTGTCTGCCAGTATGCATGTGTCCCTTGTTACTATGTTGTAGGAGATGGAAGTGGTAGCAACTCAATTGTTTGAGAGGAGTGCCGAAGAGTGTCTATGATCGTAAGTCACTTAGGTTGTCCGACTGATGCAATGCAAACATTTTAGGTGGGGGAGGCTACAATGAGAATCAGCCTTTTGAGTAATGCTTTGCAAATATGATGGCAATGTACATAAGTGGTGTGAAGAAGCTGAACTGTGGCAACATAGGGCTTGATGAAAGTCAAAAAGACAAAGTGGAAACAGCAGAAAGGAAACCGAGGCTAGAGGAGAAAGGAGAACCTTGAAAGGGGAGGCTGACATGCAGGATAGAAAAGCTCCAGGGATTGGCAAGAAATCAAGCACATACTCATAAAGACAACTGGGGTGTGCAAGGAAGACTGTAAGTAAGGTGGGTGAAGAAACCTCTTACAGCTTCCAGATAACACATGGATGTATATTTGGCCCACATGCATTGAAAATGTTTATGGCACAATATGGTATATTTTATCTAATATAGTAAAGGATTTGAGAAATTTACCAAAGTAATAAGATTTTGCTTCTGATGCATTTGACGCACACAGTGGGGGTGGGAGTATAAGACATGTTTCAGTCTGTACATAAATGTTTCTGTATTATAAACTCTGCTGCAGAACAAGCATAAATGTGCCTATGCAGCTGTATATATTTGATATATGGGACTGATTGTATTCACCTCCAGCATATCTATAACAGATATGACAACACAAATTATCTGCGGCCAGCCAGCGTTCGGATCACATCCTCCTTGAGGGCAGGAGCAGCATCGGAGGCTGTGTGGTGGTCCCAATTAAGTGTTGTATTGTTTTTTTGTGTGTTGTATAGGTGGTGTGTGTTGTGTGTGCTGGGTGTGTTTTTTTGTTTGTTTATCAGGGATAGATTTATTCATATATTAATTTATCTGGGGGATATTTCTCTGGCTGGGTATCTTGTGTGGGATATCTGGCAGTTTCAGCATTATTCATACAGTTCTCCAGGGTAATGTTTAGGGGTGCTTGTTATTTGCTGCTCTTTATGCATAGTCTATAGGGGTCTTTTATTATTATCTTGCCCCCCTCCTTCTTTTTTGCTTACACAGTGTGTTTTGTTTTGGGGGTTCACCTAGCTTTGGTCTTGGGTTCTTGGTAGATATGTTTTTCTCATCCCTTAATTTTAGGGTTATCCCCATAATCATTCTGCAGTCTGTACTGCCAGCTGCAGGACCAGTCCTTTTTATTTGTCCCCCGTTAATTTTGTGTTACATCCTTACATGGATACCCAGGCACTTGCAAAACTAGATCGCCTGCTATTGGTGATCTGCTCTCAGGTCCTTTGCCACGGAGTTAGGTGGCTACAGGACGTCATAGGCACTCCTTGCGGGTGTCTCAGCCCCTTCCCCTGCAGTTCCCCAAGTGCAGACAGCTGTGGTTGGCAGCTTGGGCGACTTAGGAGACCTTGGCCCCTCTGGCAGGCAAGCTGAGCAACTGATTCTGGGTGGGGGCAGCTTGCCAGGGGGCGGCACTTTAGTTAGTGCGGCAGGCCAGGGCTTAGGAGTCCACCAGCCCTTGCCTTATTGCAATGTGAGAGAGAGTGACATGGGTGTTGCAGGTGTAGATCTTGTAACTCAGGCTGCACCTTCGGAGACACCACTCATTCTCTCCGACACCCCCACTCCACCAGCCCTCCACCCTCGCAAAAAGGGTGGTAAGGGTCCTACCAGGGCAAAAGGAGCAACTAAGAAGCCAACAGTCCCTAAGGGGGATTTAGTGTCAGAGCTAGTCCCCGTTGCCACTGTGTCGTCTGATTCTGCCTTTCAATGTTTGCCACAAGGTGCCAGCGGCCCTCAGACCGGAGCGTCCGCTCTGTGTAAGACACGCACGAACATCATAAAAGACATGATGTGAGACAACAGCGGGGCAAGCTGCCTAGAAGGGGTCAAGGGAGCCAGGGCAGCTTGCACGGTGAGAGACAGGAAGGTGACTACAAGGTACATTCCTCTTTCTTTTGCTTTGACCACTCCTAGAATAACAGTAGGGACGATACAAGCTTCCCTGACGCCCTTTACAAACACCAAGCCTGTAGATGACAGCAACAGACAGGGTGCTAGTATGGGACTGACAACTCAGCCTTCTGCTGACGGTTTCAGACTCAATGACCGGGTCACATGGGGACAGGGAACCTAGGCAACCCATTCGGGTTAGTGGGGGTTGAGAGTAAGTCTTCCCTGGACGACGCGGATGCTGTCAGGACCTCATCTTGCAGGCAGAGACAGGATAGTCAAAGTTCCTTTTGCCTTTTCAGAAATTCCAGAGAGCGGTCACGGTCTAGCAACCGCAGATCCTTCAAATGCAGCTGCAATGGTTCCAGCTCTGATCGTGAGCTAAGAAAGGGGAGGTCTATCAGGGTGGCTCCCGAGCAGGGGCTGGGACAAGGCCCCCCAGAACCGTCAATACAGTCGCAAGGTGAGTGTTTACAACCAACACACACCTTATGGGGGTCAGGAGCAGGGACAATTAGTAACGGGGCTTAAAGCTTTGTTGGTGGTCATGAAGTAGCTCTGTCAGATAAGGAAGTAGGGGAATGTGTAGCGGGGTTGGCAGCGAGGGCATGGCCTACCTTAGCTATTGAGATTAGGTCTGCGCCATGCGAGCGTCGCTCTATGGTGGCAGTTCCCTGTGCAGTCGAGCAATCCGGTGTGCCTGCACCGTAGGGCATTCCTAGGGTGTCTGATGAGTCCCTGAGAGCTACTGCAGTGTGCACTCTGGACAATATGGCGGCGCATCTATCCGTAGAGGTCAAAGAGCGTATATGGAGAAGGGAATTTATTGATATTTTCTCTCTCCTACCAGTTTTGCGGGCAATGGATTTTAGGTAGGGTAGCACCAGAGGTTTAGGGGGAGACAGAAGGAAGCCTTCTAAGCACATCCTGCATACATTTGACAATTGGCTGCAAGCTTTTTCTATTCTGGCCTGCGTCACTGCGGAGGAGTTCCCTTCTAAATGTTCTGCTCTTTGTGTATCTGGAGGAGATCAGAAGCGTTTACCGGACATATGGGGGAATGGCATAGTTGTAGTACGATGAGGGCTTCCACCAATGCATGGCAACCAGGCCTCACGTGGCATGGAGTGAGAAGGCGATCCTGCATTGGCTTAACGTGATGACCCCTATGCGCGCTACCTCGTCCTTTCGGACGGGGGGGGGGGGAGCAGATCCCCTGCCCCCGCAGCTGGTACAGAGCTTAAAGATTGCTGTGCCTTCAATGATGGCATTTGCAAATGGTCCCCCAATTGCCACTTTAAGCACGCCTGCTCCAGTTGCGGCGGGGAACATGCAGCGACAAAATGCGGGAGTCAGAGGGAGTCCAGCAGGACACCGGTGTTACTGCTCGCAATGCTCCCGTGGTTCATACACTACCGTGGGTGGTAAGTCTGGCAGCTCATGTCAGAAATTTTTAGATGCTTTCCAAACATTGTCGAAAGAATTTGAGGTCCCTATGGCACATGAAAAAACAGAGGGTCCAGTGACTCGTTTGACATTTTTGGGCATTCGGTCAGGATGGAGTGTAGCCTTCTGATGGACAAGGTTATTGATTTACGGTCAGGGTTGGAGGCTTTGTTAGGTGCCAGTAGGGTCTCTCTCAGACGGCTACAGTTTATTTTGGGGAAGTTAGCCTTTGCTTGTCGGATCCTATCCATGGGTAGGATATTTTGTAGACGGCTTTCCCTAGCCATGGTGGGTGTAAAACACCCTTATCATTTTATCACTATGTCGGCGGCTATGAGGGAGGATGTGCGAGTCACAGTACTCTTTTTAATTACGTTTAATGGGATAACGCTTATCCATCCACGTGCGGTATCTAACAGAGATATCCAGCTATTCACTGATGAGTGTGGTTTGGGCGTTTTCTTTGACTGGAAGTGGGGCACCGATCAAAGGGGGGTTTAACTGTGGACTCGCTGTTTCTGGAACACTTTGCCATAGTTGTAGCTGTTCGGATATAGGGTTCAGGGCTGAGGGATCAGCAGGTGGTGTACCAGTCAGACAGTATAGAAATTGTACATGTCATCAATGCTGCCAAGGCAATGGTGGTGCCGGTTATACGTTTGATGCGACAATTGGAACGTACAGTTCACCCCCTTTTCTTTTACAGCCTTATGTTCAATGTTTTGTTAATCTGAATTTTATGTAATGGATCAGAACACAATAGTCTAAGTTGGTGAAGTGAAATGCAAAAGATATATACATAAAACTATTTTTTAGAAATAGAAACAGAAAATTGGCATGTGCGTATGTATTCACCCCCTTTGTTATGAAGCCCATAAAAAGCTCTGGTGCAAACAATTACCTTCAGAAGTCACATTATTAGTAAAATTATGTCCACCTGTGTGCAATCTAAGTGTCACATAATCTGTCATTACATATACACACCTTTTTTGAAAGGCCCCAGAAGCGGCAACACCTAAGCAAGAGACACTACTAACCAATCACTGCCATGAAGACCAAGGAATTCTCCAAGTAAGGGACAGTGTTGTTGAGAAGTAGTCAGGGTTAGGTTATAAATAAATATCCAAATCTTTGATGATCCCCAGGAGCACCATCAAATCTATCATAACCAAATGGAAAGAACATGGCACAACAGCAAGCCTGCCAAGAGATGGCCGCCCACCAAAACTCATGGAGCGGGCAAGAAGGGCATTAATCAGAGAGGCAGTACAGAGAGCTAAGGTCACCCTGGAGGAGCTGCAGAGTTCCACAGCAGAGACTGAAGTATCTGTACATAGGACAACAATAAGCCATAAACTCCATAGAGTTGGGCTTTATGGCAGAGTGGCCAGGAGAAAGCCATTACTTTCAGCAAAATACAAAATGGCACATTTTTAGTTTGCGAAACGGCATGTGAGAGCCTCCATAAATGTATGGAGGAAGGTGCTCTGGTCTGATGAGACAAAAATTTAACATTTCGGCCATCAGAGAAAAAGCTATGTTTGTCCCAAAGAACACCATCCCCACAGTGAAACATGGCGGTGGCAGTGTCATGCTGTGGGGATGCTTTTCAGCAGCCGGGACTGGGAAACTGGTCAGAGTTGAGGGAAATATGGATGGTGCTAAATACAGGGATATTCTTGAGCAAAACCTGCACAACTCTGTGCGTGATTTGAGGCTAGGGCGGAGGTTCACCTTCCACAAGGACAATGACTGCAAACACACTGCTAAAGCAACACTTGAGTGGTTTAAGGGGAAAAATGTAAATGTGTTGGAATGGCCTAGTCAAAGCCCAGACCTCAATCCAATAGAAAATGGTCAGACTTTAAGATTGCTGTTCACAAGCGCAAACAATCCAACTTGAAGGAGCTGGAGCAGTTTTGCAAGGAGGAATGGGCAAAAATCCCACTGGTAAGATGTGGCAAGCTCATAGAGATTTATCCAAAGTGACTTGGAGCTGTGATTTCCGCAAAAGGTGGCTCTACAAAGTTTTGACTTTGAGGGAGGTGAATAGTTATGCACATTGACTTTTTCTGTTATTTTGTCCTATTTTTGTTTGCGTCACAATAATAAAAAAAAAAACATCTTCAAAATTGTGGGCATGTTCTGTAAATTAAATGATGCAAATCCTCAAACAATCCATGTTAATTCCAGGTTGTGAGGCAACAAAACACCAAAAATGCCAAGGGGGTTAATACTTTTGCAAGGCACTGTATTGTTCCGGGCTAGGAACATGCCTAGCGGTATTGCTTTTGCCCGTTCTTATTTCCAGTGGGAAAGCTTCAGGGTACTGGTGCCAGGGGCGAAGCAATAGGGCGTCAGCTCCCCGGTGGAAGTTTGGGAATATGAAGCGCTGAGGTAGTGCAACAAGTGAGGTACTCATTGGCGCCAAATATATGGTTGGTTTACAGGAAAGTCTGGCAGAGGTGGCAGGAATTGGTGGAGTTGGCCGTCGGTGCTGACAGGGGTCCTGTTGTGGTTTTTGTTGCGTGTAAGAGCAAAGGGCTCTTAAAGGCTACGGTGGTGCGACAAATAGCAGCTTTGGCATTTATGTTCAAGCTAGCTGGACAGCGGGACCTGGCTAAGGTCTTTATTGTCAAGTGGGTCGTGTGTGGCATTTTCAAAGGCAGGCCTACCCAGGATAGGAGGCGACCTATAACGTTCTCGCTGCTGCTTCGTATATCAGAGGTGCTGACGGAGGTTTGTTTCTCCCCTTAGGAGACTTCGCTTTTCTGTACAGCCTTTGCCCTGTCCTTTTTCGGAACATTTAGAGTCGGGGAGCTGGTTGCGGCTAGCAGGCGAGGTCCCGGTGGCCTGTAATGGGAAGACGTTAGCTTACAGGATTGCAGTGTGTCAATGTGGCTCAGTAGGTCCAAACCTGACCAAGCAGGAAAAGGGAGAGAGATTGTGTTAAGTAAGACAGGGACTTATTGTTGTCCTGTGGGGTGTGTGACTAGTTATCTGCAAGTAAGACACAGATTTTCCGGGGCCACTCTTAATACATGAGAATGGGCTTGTGCTTTCTCGCTTCCAATTCTCCAAGGTGCATAAAATCTGCTTACACCACCTAGGTTTGGGGGTGGCAGATTTTGGTACCCACTCCTCCTCCTTATTGCAGCAGCCACAGTGGCGGCAAGTTTTGGGCTGCCAAAGGAGGTGATCAGGAGAATTCGAAGGTGGAAATCAAGGCAATGGCGGAATTATGTAAGACCTTCAGCTGATATTGGCTAACTGTGTCATACAGTATCAGTTACAGGCGCTGCAAGGCCACTCTTGATGCTTGGCAATTTGTATATTTATTGGGCAGAACAGTTTGCTACAGTTTTGCCAACCGGCCTGTAACATGGCTTACTAAAGGAGGATCTACTGGTGCGATGGGCTGGCATTCGGGGGTTGAGATTGAAAGATATCAGTGAGGTGGTTAATTCACATGCCAGTCGTTTTGGCGCCCATCTGTAATCATAATCCATGCTGGGGTTAACGATTTAGGTGTAGTGCCCATTAAATGCTTAGTCAGGGATATGAAAAGAGAAATAGCTTCATGGAAGGAGGGGTTTGCGGGAGTGGTAGTCATCTGGTAAGACATAGTAAGGAGGGGGGTATGGCAGAATGCCAGGGGTCCTGTCCGTTTTAATGGTGCTCGGATCAAAGTCAATAAATTGTTGGCCAGTTTTTGCAACAAAATGGGATTCCTGGTCGTCCGCCACCCTGAGTTTGAGTGTGATGCAGAGGAGGAATAGTTCCTGCCCAATGGCGTTCATTTAACTGAAATCGTGATGCAAATGTTTATGTTGGAATGCAAAGAGGGGGTGCAATGGGCCTTGGCTTTTTTTTTTTCGTGGGGGGAGGGCAGTTCAGTAAGGGCTTTTTTCCTGCACTGCTAGTGGTGGGATGGGGAGTTGCCTGGGATAGGGGTATAATTAAAAAGGGGCTTACTCCTACCGCTTAGGCGGGTGCAGCGCAAAAGTAGGTGGAGCCATGGGCGCTCACCCAGAGTCAAGACGTTGTTGCTTCTGGTCGGGCTCCTCCCATTTGTTATACCATGTTGGTGTATATAGATATATATATGTTTGTTTTAATAAATTGGCTTTGGCCCGTTGGTTTACCCATACTAGTTTTTTAGTGTAAGTGATTATGTGAATGCGCAGGATGGATCCTGCTGGGGTCAAGGTAGTTGTGCCTTGATAGGATCCTGCGTGCGGAGATCTGTGCAAAGAATGCCTTTGGGAATGTGGTCGGTGACTTGCAGTCCCAATTCCTGCTTCCACTCCCAGAAGTTCCTCTGCTATGTGCAGTTAATGGTTGATGCTGGCAACCGACTGGTAGCCACCATATCTATCACAAATAATTCTTGCCTCTGGAAAATGGGATTCCCCTAATTCCTCCCATGACAGAACTGGAAAGGGGTGATGAACTGAGATCACCTGAGAATTAAATGTGGTTAGAAATGATACAGCCCTATGAGCATTTGGGTCAAATTTATGAGGATATGTTCCCCCTACCTCAGGGTCATAATCAGTTTAACAAGAGGCAGGTGTAGGTGTAATGAGATGAGATGAGCTGCAGCCCCTTCAGCTAATACTGCAGAAAAGCCCTTAATTACCGGTTTACTAATCTCCCACCTCAGGGTGTGATATGATATGCATCCTGTGTTGTATGTCTCATGCTGGGCCTGCTGGCCTGGCTCATTGGAGGCCCAGTGGACTTAGCTCTGGCTTTGCCCCCTGTTCCAGCAGACCCCAGATCATGGGCAACCCCAGGGGATAAAGCACTCTCATAAACCAGCACGTCAAATATCAGACCTTGGACAGACCCAGTATGTGATATGTAACCAACTTCCCCCTAATAATAAGACCTCAGATCCCAGATGATCCATGGCTCACCTTGCTCCGTTACCTGATGTCATTCTTGTACGCCAGAAGTGACGAAGAGCTGGCATCACATTCGGCAAAAAGGATGAATGCACTACCAATACAGACTGAAGGCCAGCCGATGTGGCATCCGGCCCCTGCACAGGAGAGGCTTCTGTAGTGGGATCCGAGGTGGGTCCCCAAGCACCTGCTCTTGGGCCCTGCAGATGAAGGGGATGGAAGAGGAGGCCTTCTGGCGGCCCTGCCATGGGACGAGGAATGCCCTGCAGAAGTTGGAGAGCAGTTGGAAATTCTTATTCTTGTGGAAGCAAGAGGACTGAGCCTGACTGGGGGCCTTGAAAAAGAATGTAATTTAGGTGCCCTCTCTTTCTACTTTTGCAGAAATGTACCTTTGCCAGGGTCTCCTCTTTCACTATAAAAGAGGAGAGCAGGGCTCTCCATGAACATAGGCCCTTGACCTTCAGCATACACATCACATTTGCAGATATACGATTGGTATTGGATTTTTAGTCCAATATAGATGCTGAGTGCTAAGTCCGTCAAATGCTTTCACTTGATTGTTCAGTCAATATGATTTTATATATGCAGGGTATGTGGTGCCACTGTTGTACCGTTATGTTAAATCAAAGGAGGCTGCTGCTTCTCTAGGGGCAACGTTCATAGAGATGCCAAATATTAGAGTGTAGAAATCACAGATTTGTGGTTGGAGAAGCGCAAATGCTCCTGACCAGTACCTAGATGTTTGGTGAATCTGTGTGGCTGGAGGGTATAACTACACTCCATCCATTTATTGACCTCATCAGATGAGGTTTGGATGTCGCCTTCAGCAATGATCCCTTCACGGACCTCACTGGTAGTCTTCCTCTCTGTAGATGTTCAGACATGTCTCCCTTGGGAGTATCTGGAACTATTGTTATATTTCCATATTGTGGCGTGTGCATATACTGTGTGGTGTATCACCAAATTAATATTACACAAGGTTCGTCTACATTAAAAGGTATTTATTAAAAGGCAGATAACACAATACTATAAATGTATTACAAACACAACAGCCCAGACCCACGGAGCAACACCCCCTTTTAAATCTATCTACCTATATATATAGTAATTCCCTTCCCCAAACGCTTGATCTTACCCACAGTTAGACCATTGACATCATCACCACCATCAACCATCACCAACACCACCCAGCAAGCAAACAGGCCAAAGCACCAGTTTCCTGCCTGGATATATCCTTAGTTGAGATGATGTAATTTACATCACATCCTGTCCATGACTTCCTTTAGCAATTGTGGGAGGGAAGTAAAGATTCTCAGCCCTCCTACAAAGGCCTGTTTAAATTACCATTCAAGGAAGACAAGTTACCACATTCCCTCACTTTTTCTTCTTCTATGTTGCTCAGTTTTCTAGTTATCCCTCTAGTACAGGAGAACCTAGTGGGAGCAAAAACCTGATATACAGGAGAAATTCAACCCACCGTCCCTCCGGAATAGTTCCCTCAGCGACATAAGTTCTCCTGTACTTTCCTATGGCTGTCAATCCACATATTACACAAAAAAACAGAATTTATAGAATTTAGGTGAGAGTGTGTGATAAATGTTTATGTATGTGCAATGTAAAACTTTATTGAAGAATGTATGAGAGAGAGAAAGAAGAGGAAAAAGACACATTATTATATATCCTCCTTGCAAGTTTCATTGCCACACAAAAGTATATTATTATAATTGTCGTTAATACTTGAATGAACATAAGTACCAGCGACAGTGTTCGTAGGACTGGATGTGTCTCTGACTCATGAAGTTCCAAGGTAAAAAGCTTCATTGTCAAATTTGTCCAATCTGCATTTGCAGTAAAATTGATCATTTCAGTGGTAAGGTTTCTTGATGGAAATACCATGGTACAAGACCCTTCTTCCACCAAAACATATTTCATCAACTGTCCTATATTCAGAGTGGCCGATAAAGCATGCAATGTCCCCTATGCGGATCACCTCTTGCACCAGGTTTTCTTTTATCAACTGCACCCAGCCATCCTCCTCAGCTCCTTTCTCCCAAACACAACTGCACAGCCATCGGTGTTGAGATTTCCAGCAACAGCTTTCATCCATCTCCAATCCTGTAATAGTGGCCAGTCTTTTTGATGGGAAGTGTTGCCTGTAGATTCCATCACTTAACGTGCCAATGCTATGTATGAGGTTCAATTGCTCTGCCTGCCCCTCCCAGCGGTGAATTGCCAGGATTAGACCTATTGTCCAAGATTGTAGTCCATGTGGCATCCATTGATCTGGGCCTTCAATATAGCTGTATTTAAGATTGTCCTCAGTGATGTCCACTCCTTTTCTTTTCAATGACGTGATAATCCTTGTTGCATTGATTTGTCTTGCCCACTTGTTTTCCTGGATGTCTTTAATAGTTTCCTTTAAATCTGCCAACAGCTTTCCTCCAATCATAGAACAGAAAATGGCAGTTCCCACTATTTCATTCTTAATGCTGTTAGCAATGGAAGCAATATTTTCCTCAACTAGATGCAGGTTGTTGGCAATGGTGTGTATGTCATCAACATTGTCTGTCAGTCTACTCACTATAAGGGAGTCAGCTACTCCACCTGTTTTCATAGCATGTCCCATGCCATCAGTAAGGGAGTTTATCCGGCTGTTCACTCCAATGATGTCTGCTGAATTCCAAACTCCCAATCCAGTTCCGACTCCTCCTAAAAGGGCTGCAAGTGTGTCCCGTTTTTCTCGACTCCCTGCTCCGGTCCACTCAATGATGGTCTCTTGTATACTTTGCTTAAACCACTGCCGCTGTGATTCCGGGCACTTTGGAGGAATAGAAAAATCATTAAAATTTAGAATTATTGGGTAGTAAGTCCACCCAACCGCTTGCACAACTGTTTCATGTGTTGGTACCACCACCAATCCGCCTATTGGCCATGGTACCTTCTTCTGATCTTTACAACGTTGCAGCTCCTTTACAGAGACAAATACTTCATCTATTGTTAGAACACACCCCTTTCCAGTATCAAAATTGCAGAATTCCTCTAGGTCAGGCTGGGCAGCTATAACTGCAGCGTCCCATTCTCCACCTTCTTCTAATGTTAAGTTACTCACTACTACTGTAATATTTGTAAACCTCCCTTGTATTGGAGCTCTAAGAGCTAATCCCCTGGTACTATTATGTGGCAAAATAATGTTTACTTGTAACCCTCCACCCTCTTTTACTTCCAATTCCCTGGGCCAAATAAATCTATCTGCTTGAACATAATGTAACTCCAATCTTTTCAAACTCTCTCCCTTATTTGCGGTATCTTCTGCCCTTATTGCCTGTCTCCCCATTCCTACTGTGATACAGCTTATACTTATCCATCCTGGAACAAGGATCCACCACAATCTTCTGTTGACACGCATCTTCATTCTTATACAGCCGTGCTCTGTGGGAACACTAGATTCCATCATTAGAAACATATACATAACAAAAACAACAGGGGCCATTCTTTTTGCAAGTTTGTTCACGGCCCTGTAATCAATGGTAAGTCTCCATGATGAGGCTGCTTTTTCATCTCTATTCCCTTTTAACACAGCTTTTCTCACAGACCAACATGGTGAGTTACATGCATACCCATTTCCAGATTTAATTATTCCACTTTTCTCCAGTATTTCTATCATCTTGGTGATTGATGCCACTGATTCTCTTGGGACTGGATATTGCTTTTTCCATTGTGGGTCTCCTCCTTCCAAAAAGACCATTCCTTTCATTCTTCCACAGTCTAATTTATCTGTAGCCCAAACAGGTATGTCTTGGATTAGCTTCTGCAGCCATTCTGGTTGTCCGTCTAGTTTCAGTTTGTTTTTTTCCAGACTTTTTATCGGAGAGACAATATATGCCATTGGGAGCACAACCCCTTTCGTCAACTCTGTACTTACCTGATTCACCTTTTCTGTCTTCCACAAACAAAAATTGGCAAGATCTACAATGAAATTTCCTTTTTTTAAAACTTCTATTCCCAATATTTCCTCTGGCCAACCCACTATTGCTTCTACTTGTATTGTTTTTTCTCCAACTGCTACATCAATTGGACCTGCTCTAACCTCCTGTGGATTCCCAGTAACTCCCATACTACTTACTGAAGAATCCCCATTTTTGACCCTGTTGGTCATTGTAACTGCTGCTCCTGTATCTACCAACATATTTTTCCCTACCCCTGCGATGACTGTATAACTGGTAGGCCGACCTGCCTCATCCATGGTTAAATTAGCTGAGTGAATGAGATGCTGAGGCGCAGGGGTTGGGATTTGTCATTGTGACTCACTTCTACTCCGTCCCTCTTTTATAACACTATATTGCATCTTTGCCTCACTTTCCTTCAATTTCTTCTCTGACTCAGCTACCTTGTTTTTAAGTATGTGATTTTCCTCTTCTATCCTATCCTTCTGTCTCCTGAGTTCCCAATAGCCCATGTTACCGTTTCTCTCTCCCTCCTGATTAGCCCTCCAGTTGCTGCCATCCCTATTCCTATAGTCCCTAGGTGGATCTCTCCATCTTTTGTCAAAGTTCTGTTTTGGTCTCCAGTTTTGATCATCCTTCTTGTTCTGGGGTACATCCCACGTCTGGTTTCTCCAATTACCATCTATATCTCTACCAGACTCGACCTTAAATGTTCTTACAGCTGAAACAGAGCAGGCCTGTTCTGTGAAAGGATGCTTGATCCACCACGTATCAGCTCTAGTTAGTACCATTTCCAAGTCTGTTGGTGTTGGATCAAAAAGCCTGATAAATTCTTGACACTCCCGGGGAAGGGCTTCCATTACTTTTGCTATATGTTCTGGTGAGCCCAGCACTAGAGGCTGTTGAGGTTGTCGTAGAGTATACCAAAAAAATATCCTTTGAGCTACCTCTCTAGGACCATCTATTGGCCTCATGGTAATATTTGCTATTTCTTTCTCTATGCTAAGTAGATAGAAATTAGTTGCAGCAATTCTTCCTGCCTGATCAGACACACTGTTATTAAATCCCAATAGTCTACTAGCCAAAGGACCCATAGCGTATTCTAACAGTTCTGTCCATTCCTCTAAGTTAAGACCTCCTTTTTTAGCTCTATCTGCTCCCCTCTTAAACCAATGTGTAAATGTATTAAAGTTGTTAGTTGGCATACTTCCCCACCATTTCTGGAAATTATCTTTATCTGCCATAGACATCGGTCGAGTCTGCATAGAAAATCCTGTAGGTGTTTGCCGTGCATTAAATAATTCTGAAACAATAACTGGTGCTTGTGGTATGGTATCTACTTGTGGAACAGAATAACATAAGAAATCTTTTCTATCTTGGTTCATTTTCGGCACTGGTTCTTTATTTTGTGCCACGAACATATCCAGATCTGGATATATTTTGGCAATGTCTCTGACTCCTTTTATCCCTTCTAACTTTGTTTTATTTTTATAGTCCATTATTATGTTTTGAAGTTCTGTTATTTTTATTCCATAAGCATCCCTCTGTTCCTCTATTTCCCCTAACTCCCTTTCTAGTTCCCCCACAATTGTAGTTGTTCTCAAAGCTGCAATTTTTAAACAATCCCTTTTGTCCATTGCTTCCTCCATTTTATTTGTTGTTTCCAAATTATGCTGCCGTAATTCTACAACTAAGTCTATTAGGCCTCCTATTGTGGCTACAACAGCTTGTGTGACCAAACTTTTTCTCTTCTTTGTTCTATACTTTTTGTTATTTATAATTTGTTTTAGAACATCCATTAATCTCTTCTCTTTTCCACTGTCTGGGTTTGCTGGCTCTGGAAGCTCATATGGACCATCATGTTTTTGAATATGTTTCCTAAAGTACTCACGCACTTCTGTGGGAAAGTATTTGGCCCCTTGAAAAGACATTTCTACTCTTTTACTCACCCAAGTAAGAATCCAAATCAATTTGCGACTAAAGTAGCATGCTTCTGAGTAGCCAACAATAGTTGATGACTATTCAGTAGGCCAGGTGTAATATGTAGAAAAATAGATTAGTACCCACAATGCAAATTATACTTACCTTAGTATGGTGAAGGTAATACTTGCTAATTAACTTAAAATATAATAGCAAGGCCTGCAGGGTAGGAGATAAACCCGAACGAGGATATGCAAGACACCCAAAATGTATAAGGTATGGAAGCCTATAGTGTATTAAAATGCACGCCTGAAATAATATATATATATATATATATATATATATATATATATATAAAATATTTAAAATGGTTTATTTATTATTTTTCTCCAGACCTGTACTATGATAAAGGACTAGAGAAAGAAAAAGAAAGAAGAGAAAAACAAAAAAACAAAAACAAAACAAACCCAAACTTGTATATTAAAATGTAGGCCCAAACTAGGATACAAAGGAAATCAGCATTCAAATACAACAAAAAGCCGCATGGAGCCTACCATATTGTATTCAAATGCAGGGCTAGGCCTGTACTCTGATATTCAACTCACTCAGATAGGCCTATGCTGGTAGTCTATTACAATAAAATAAAAATAAAGGCCTGAAAACTACTAGGCCTGCTAAATTGAGGCCTGATGAATAATAGTATTAACAAACTCAGGTATTTGAAACACACAACAAACTAATTGTGGCCTGGTGCCCAAGCTTGTATAATAAAATGGAGACCCAAACTAGGATACAAAGGAAATCAGCATTCAAATACAACAAAAAGCCGCATGGAGCCTACCATATTGTATTCAAATGCAGGGCTAGGCCTGTACTCTGATATTCAACTCACTCAGATAGGCCTATGCTGGTAGTCTATTACAATAAAATAAAAATAAAGGCCTGAAAACTACTAGGCCTGCTAAATTGAGGCCTGATGAATAATAGTATTAACAAACTCAGGTATTTGAAACACACAACAAACTAATTGTGGCCTGGTGCCCAAGCTTGTATAATAAAATGGAGACCCAAACTAGACTCCACACACAATCAGCACTTGATTTCCCATGCAGAGGATAATTAGACAAAGTACTTTTTTTCCTTCCCCACAAAAAAAATAAAATAAAATAAAATAAATAAATCTGACTATCTATTAATGTGATATTACCTCATAAATAACCTTTGTAGAAGTCTAAAATTCGTGGTCGCCAAATGTGGTGTATCACCAAATTAATATTACACAAGGTTCGTCTACATTAAAAGGTATTTATTAAAAGGCAGATAACACAATACTATAAATGTATTACAAACACAACAGCCCAGACCCACGGAGCAACACCCCCTTTTAAATCTATCTACCTATATATATATATAGTAATTCCCTTCCCCAAACGCTTGATCTTACCCACGGTCAGACCATTGACATCATCACCACGATCAACCATCACCAACACCACCCAGCAAGCAAACAGGAAACAGCACCAGTTTCCTGCCTGGATATATCCTTAGTTGAGATGATGTAATTTACATCACATCCTGTCCATGACTTCCTTTAGCAATTGTGGGAGGGAAGTAAAGATTCTCAGCCCTCCTACAAAGGCCTGTTTAAATTACCATTCAAGGAAGACAAGTTACCACATATTGCCCCTTTATCCAAAGGTGATATTCAAATTCAAGAAGGACACTTTCAGTCTCACAACTGTGTTAAAAAATTTAACTTTATTAAATACTAGGGACTTGCCAGTCAGAAATGACGGCAACAAAATTTGAAGGTTGGCAGTGCTGTTTGCCACACAATGCAAGGCTCTTCCCCCTCTAACTTGTGGGCCTCGTGATGAGCGCCTTTGGAGCTCATTGCGGGCCTTGCAATGAGCGCCTTTATGCGCTCATTGCAAGCCTCTCCCTCGTCTACTTTACGGGCCTCGGGGTGAGCGCCGAAGGCTCATTGCAGGCGTTGTCCAACCCACTACTTTTGTGCCTCGCATTGATCGTCTTCGCCGCTCATTGCAGGCCTCTGCAAACCCACCATTTTCATGCCTCGCAATGAGCACCTTCGGTGCTCATTTCAAGCCTCTTCCCACTCTCTGACCCTTGTGTCTGTTTCCTCCCTCTCCCTTCCATGTGTCTGTTTCCCCCACTCTTTGCCCCCTGTCCCTGCCCTTTGTTTTTTCCCCTTATTTCCCTTTCCTGTGTCCCCCTCTCTCTCAACCCTGTGTCTTTCTCTTCCCTCTCCCTCTTCAAGTCTTGCGTGCCTTGTGATGAGTGCTGATTGTGCCTTTTTCAAAGTCTTATGGGCCTCGTGATGAGCGCCTAAGCCCTACAAGCTTCGGCCTCGTTGGGAGCCTTTTAAAAAAAAAATACGGCTTTACGGCCACCATTTTTTTCCTCGCTTATCCGATTTCAGACTTTTCAAAAACGCCAATTAAGCATCAAATTAGCTTGCAACCTCACTTACAGGATCCCTGCCTCACCCCCTGTGCTGTGTTATTATTTGGGTCTTCCGTCTGCTTCTGAGTTACGGGTTTGAAAAAAATGACGGCCGTTAAAGCTGTAATTTTTTTCAAAGTCTTGCGTGCCTTGCGATGAGTGCCAAAGGCCTTTGGTGCTCATTGCCAGCCTTTTTCAATGTCTTGCGGGCTTCGCGATGACCACCTTTGGCGCTCATCGCAAGGCTTGCAATGAGTGCCTTCGGGGCTCATTGCAGCCCACGTCAAACCCGTAACTTTCAGGCCTCGTGATAAGCACCTTCGGCACTCATTGTGCATGCACAAGCCCGTAACTTTTAACTTATACCGGTGACAGGGCTAGTGAATAGTGTACACCCCTGTAAAGTTACAGAATATTATGGCGCGTTACACATAAAGAATAATAATAATATTTGATTGCAAAAAACTGTTCATATTGCACTCCTCTTCTGCTATGCATTTAGCCCAGAGGCTCCCAAACTCTTTTTACCAGTGACCACCTGAAAATTGTTAATATTTCTGTAGACAACATGAATGCTGTGTAAGGTCTTCATGGCCCAACATGGATGCATTGTGTTTGGGTAGGATAAAGTTTGTAAACTTAGAAACAGTAAATTATGATTTTTAGGCAATTATACACTATTTATTTATGCATGGTTTCAATAAATATCAGTAATTTTATTAATTATGTTTGTTATGCCAGTAATTCCATGGACCACCAAGTGAGGACCAGGGACCAAATTATCAAATGATAAACAATGACATAATATTTTTATTTTTCTAAGTTTGGTTATTACATTCCTCGATTAATTAATAGAGCTGATGTTATTACATTCAAATGTCAGGGTAGGATTTTCTGATTTATTTGCTGTTCAGAAGACAGATTTAGGCAACATCTTGCTCTAATTAGTTTAAATAGCAAAAGTAAATTACTTGACAATAGTACAATTAATCTTGAAACTGCAACATTTCTTCTGTGCTTTTTAACCAAAATGTACATTTAACAATTCAAAAAATAGTTAAGATAATCAATATGTATTGAACATATATTGGTTCCAAAAAGTATGTGTGCCTTATGTGTCTGTACATGTGTAAATGTTGTATTAACTTAAAACCAGTTTAAAATTGTATATGCTCTACTTACAGTCTGATTGTGATGATATTCACCCACATGTTTACCAACATATGGGTGTTATGCAGATCACAAGGACACTGACATATGCTGCACATGTTTTACTAATGCTCATACCTAAGATATTTTCAGCTGAGATCATCCTAAGACACTTAGGCCTTTATTCCATGGCTCCATAAGAACTACCGTAAAGCTAAATTGTAACTACAGGAGTTTCGAAAATCAAATTTTAGGGAATATTCCATGGCTTCTGTAAGAAAGAAAACTGTAAAACTTACTGACTCGTACCCAGAGGCTTTTGCCAGGAGCTCTCTAGCGCTAATGTGTCTGAATCTCAATACGCTAGCCCTAAAATCCTCCCATATCTATCTATCTATCTATCTATCTATCTATCTATCTAACTAACTATCCCCATCCCATCACAGAAAAGGCGTTAAATATAATAGAAATTGGTGCACAGTGTTTTTGACCCCTCCATCTATGACCAGCTACCCCTTATGAGCTGGTTATTCTGCAGGATGCTCCCTACTCAATACCCTCTACCCTCTATGAGTCCGGAGACCCCCATGTCACCTAAAGTTAACCTGCCACCATCTGTAACAATGGGCTTCTCTAAAGGCTGCCATGGTATTTTAAATTACAATCATGGCGGTCACTATGGACCCCAGTGGTACCTAATATTAAACCCTATTTAATGGCATCCTTAAAGACCACCATTAGTACCCCCATGGTCCCTAACACTAAATTCATAAAAAAATTACATAAAAAAAAATTACATCTGTGAGTGGAGGAAAATACACATTACATCCCTCCAGCAATAGTCATCGATTCCCTGGTCTTCCCACGTTAGCCCTGGAAAAGCAGACACGTCTGTGTTGATTCAGAGTTTAATCTAACAGGATTCTATCTCCCAGGAGCTCCAGTGCCGACTAATGATTTTTATTGTGCCTTTGCCTTAAATACTATTTTTGCAGATTCCAATTAGCTGTAATATGTGTAAATCATATTTGAGCCCATAAGAATTGAGTTTTTTAATTATTTCCACTCCATTTGTAATTGGATAAAAGTCTAACCAATCAAAATACATGGACTAAAATCTGTGCATTCTGATAGACTTTTAACCAATCATATTGACACATATTTCAGCCAATTGGAATCTGCAAAAACAGTATAGGAGGCAAAGTCGACCTGGGAGCTCTTCATAGGATTTCTCACCTTACAGGTGTAACTTTTTTATTTTATATAATATGGCCCCATAGCAGGAAGGATATCATGGGAGTCTTTGAGAATCCCCATAATAACGGGGTTGATTTGAGGTGCCATAAGGGTCTTTAAGGCCCATCATGGTATTGGGGTTATTTTTTAGTTGCCATCGGGTCCATAAGGATCCCAATGTAAAGGGGTTATTATTAGGTGCAATGTGGGTCAATAGGTACCCGCATGCTTATACTTTACTTATTATTTTAGATGGAGGGATTCCAGGGAGGTAGCAGGTATTGAGGGGGATCCCGGGGATCATGGATTAAACAATTCTGAACAACACAGCAGTGAAAAGAATAACGGTTTCACTACTTTTTACCTGCTTATCCATGATGGTGACTAGCCTAACCTGCTTAATTCAGCTAGAAGGGATCTAAAGAACACTAAACAGAACCAAGTAACAGAAATAGACTGCAGCATGTGCAGCATGAGACAGTTTATAATAAATCATTGTACAGACTACCAGTACAGGCCTATTATCAATGGATTATCCACACTGCACAACCACACTAGATTAAATGCACAGATTGTCAGCTTTAATACCCATAATAGGCAACCCAAGGGTAACAGATTCAATGTATATGATGCTGGCATCACATAGGGCAGCACATGTGATAGGTTTGAAGTAAAGGTTATATCATATATAATTGTTATGTACCCTTGTATGGCACAATTTACTTTGGGGCACTCTTTCTTCTCTCACTTGATACTCACCTCCTGTTTTTCAAAAGACCCTTGATATTCTGTGGGAATCTGGGAATAGCTGAGATCAAACACAATTAAATATTATCTTATCTTATATTTAGTTCAAACAATAACTACAATGATTTTATCCTTAAGACAATTCACCTAAAATATATATTATATTCATATGCAGAGCATATATATGATTCTCCCTTGAGGCAGGCTATGTGTCCCATAACGCCTGCCCTTCAGTAACTATTCCCTTAATCTTTTTGGAATTACAACAGTCTCCTGAATGGTATCTTCATTTAAATTCACCAGACACAGGATACTGTTATAGCTCTACATAAAGTGACATCATTGTTGTCTTTTCACATCATTCCTCATTTGTATGTTCAGCGTGAAGGACAGGCGTTATGGGACACATAGCCTGCCTCAAGGGAGAATCATACATATGCTCTGCATATGAATATAATATATATTTTAGGTGAATTGTGTGACACATACCCTGCCCATACTCAAATCAGGCAATCATACTTTCAAATTCTGCTTTCCGTGCTCTGTACTTGCCTCCTCATGCCTTGAACAATAAGGATTACTGTAATGTATCTACATACTTGTAGAGCATTATAAAACTAAGACTGTCTCTAAAATGATGACTGCGGATAGATTCAGTGCAAAAGAAAACCTTGGTAAAAATAGAGAGATAAAATGTTTATATTTAATATTAAAATCAAAGGATAGTAAAAGATGAATGATTAAAAGTAACAAATAACAGCAAATATGTGTCAATTTATACACCAAAGTTTAATTTGTCATAATCAATAATTGATAAATTATTTAAGCAGTGATCAATCTCAGGCAGTGGTAATTTAACCCTACTATATATTTCTAGGGATCAAGGTGACAGTTAGTGAAGACACTGAAATTCTTGCAGTACATCACATATATAGTTGTGAGCATGCGGGCCGTTGCTCCGCGTAGCGAGGGCAGCGGGCGAGGGCCTCAGTTGCTGGCATGGAGCGCCGAAGGCGCTCCATGCTAGCAACTGCGACCCTCGCAAACTTTACGTTGCAACGCAAACAACACGACACACCAATTACGACCCTCGCAAACTTTACCTCGCAACGCGAACAACATATGGCACACGTTAACACACATTACGACCTTGCAACACTCAGACGCAACTCGCGAACATTACAAAATTCAAAACACAATACATACACACAGCACTTACATAAAAAACTTACCTACAGCAACAGGGAGCATCCAGATACTCAAAAAAACAACTTACACCTTGATTCCACTCAAAATAAAAGAGTTTACACACTAA
This sequence comes from Discoglossus pictus, assembly GCA_027410445.1. Taxonomy (NCBI): domain Eukaryota; kingdom Metazoa; phylum Chordata; class Amphibia; order Anura; family Alytidae; genus Discoglossus; species Discoglossus pictus. The sequence goes on along the minus strand of CM050165.1, from coordinate 115,462,023 downwards.
AAAATTTCATAAGCGACAGAAAAAAATGGCCGCCAAACAAAACGAAAACGAGGCTACACACGCAAACACCATACGAGACACGTTAGCACACATTACGACCTCGCAAAAATCGGACGCAACACGCGAACATAATTTTTTTTAAAACACAATAAATACACACAACACACACAGAAAAAGCTTACCTACAGCAAGAGGAACCATCCAGGACCTCAAAAAAGCAAGTTACACCTTCATTTAAATCAAAATAAAAGAGTTTAGACACTAATAAAATCGCTAAGCGAGAGAAAAAATGGCTGACGAACAAAACAAAAACGAGGCTACAGCACTCTAAACACGGAAAACACCACAACACACTCGCAAAATACCACAAGAAACTCGCAAAACACCACAAAACACCTACGGATAATCCGCGAAGACGCATACCACAGATTACGCCAATGCAGAAGTACACCACTACGCTAACGGTTTCGTCTTACGCACGCACAGTATTACACTGCACACATTCACCACGCTTACACAGCAGCTCCACACCACTAATGCTGCAGCAACATCAAAACACATTGACAGCTCTTCAACACAATGCTTCAAAATAGGTAAAGTATATTCATTTATTAATGTATTATATATTTCATTATTACACACCAAACAGCATTAGCTCACTTACCATTTCATTGCCGTCATTTTTTGACGGGCAATTCGCTAGTTTAATATAAGATTCACTGTAAGTTCTAGTTTTCCAGATGAGAATTGTGAGCCTGTTGTGAGTAATATGGAAATGTACTAATCCCAATATTGCAAAAGCAATCAACATGAGGAAAAGTTAATGTATCAGACTAAGTATATCCATCCAGTGTTATTTTAAGGCTTTATTGCCAAGTAAATCCATCCAGTGTTACTATTTGCAATAGTTTTCTGCCTTTTTTGGAAAATCAAAATAGCATCATACAATTATGATATGCCTACGACACATTGAGCCAGCAAAGATCTTATGTTATTAAGATAATTTGCAGTTCAATGTATATGACATGAATTAATATCTAAGATTTGCATGTGTGTTAGAATGATTAGTCTCCTCTTTTGTATGTGCAAACATTTATAGCACATGGATAGATTAGCTGTGAATGTTAACCTGCTGTTTGGTAATACATTACATAGAAGCATACCTCACAGGGGAGATTATCCACCTTCTACTATTTACCAGAGTCGCTTAACAATTATTTGAGGTCATATACCTACCCACCACCAGATTATCTCCACTTCAATCCATTATGAATGCCTCATCTTCCATACACAATGTTCAGTGTCGGCATCACCTCTCTGTCAATCACTCCACTGGCTTCCCTTAGCCTCAAGACATTTTTTTTAAATCATGACCCTAACTTAAGCCCTCAACAATAATGCTCCCCCTTACAGCTCTGCTCTCATCTCAAAATACTCCCCCACCCGCCCTTTTCGTTCTGCTAATGACCTTCTTCTTTCTACAACTCTTGTCACCTCCTCTCACTCCCGCTTCCTGGACTTTTCTCGTTCTGCCCCTAGTCTCTGGAACTCCTTGCCTCGCTCCACCAGATTATCCTCTTCCCTCAAAACATTTAAAACCTCACTTAAAACGCATCTCTTTAAAGAAGCGTATCACCTTCCACCCTAACACACTTATCACCTCTCTCTCCCTCTTTTACCACTCACTATACCTTAGATTGTAAGTCTGTGAGTTTCTATCCTAAGTACTTTGGGAATGCACCATGGACATTCTCAGCCTTATTAAATTGTGATTTGGTAAATTTCAAAGGGCTCTATTTAAGCACACAGCATATTTTATTTACAGACGTTTTTAGTTAGTGAAGTCCTGGCTTTTGAATAGAAGTTCACTAACTAAAAACTTCTGAAAAAAAATATATGCTGCTGTGCTTAAATAGAGCCCTTTTAAATTTACTGAATCACAATTTAATAAGGCTGTGGATTCCTAGCTCAAAGACAGGGCCCTCCCTCCTTTGCTAAATGTTAATCTGTATTTATCTTTGTCTGAACTTAATTTATGTACAGCGCTACGGAATATGTTGGTGCGTTATAAATAAACTATAATAATAATATAAAAAGGACCACATCTATAAATACAATAATTCAAGCCCATTCTGTGTGTCTTGTTGCCCCATTGTGCCAATTGAATAGAGTAAATAAATAAATCTAGAGATGCTGTGAGTATCTTACATGAGAGGCTGTTTTACCCCTGCTTATAACCGTGATTATATCATCAGGAACCAACCCAATACGCATTTAATGTGTACTCGTTTGCTCATGCTTTTAAATAAACTAAAACTACCAGTGGAATCAATTAGATTATGCTTCACTGAAAATGGAAAACAATGTTTTTTTTTTAATTTATTGTTATTTATGAAAGACAACACAAGCAATGATATAACTAATTTCACAACACTGAAAACAAAGAGCATATTCACACAATCTTTAATATCTTTTACCATTTTTAAGTATTTGTGGATCTCATATCTCGGGACCTACAACATCTATATAAACACACAACAATGATTTCTGTTAAGCACAATTTAAAAAAAAGAGAGAAGGAAACATTAAAAGAATTGCAAAACAATAATACCATAAGACAAAGGTGGCAATACAGTCATAAAGAACACAGATAATTACAATATGATAACTCAACAGCTATTGAATGATTGATAATGTTGCAAAACATTTTGATCCAACCAAAGAGTGTATAACTGAACTACAGTCATTGGTGGATGTGGTGCTTCAGCAGCAACTTGTTTATGTGACTCCAAATGCTCTTCAGTGATATAATTTTTTTTTCTTAAATGCCCCTGCACTCCCCCTCCCCCACCAACTCCTGCCTCCCTTGCCATCCTCTGCACTCCTGCCCCACTCAATCTGCCTTACCAGAGTCTTCACTTCCTCCCTGAGTTGCCTTCTGCCATAGCAAGGAATTCCTGAATGGCCTCATACTCCCTGCCCCAGAGACACAATACGCTGACAGGGGAGGAAGCTGCTGGAACTGAGTTGGTGAGGCCAAGGTGGTGGGTGTCAAGTGTAGGCCAGGAGGATCTGGGATGGGGTGGGATGGGAAAGACCGGGCCAGGGGCATATAGGGAAAAAAAAATAAATATATATATATATATATATATATATATATATATATAAACATATTTATTTATAAATATAATATATATATATATATATATATATATATATATATATATATATATATATATATCTTTATATATATATTCTCTCTCGCTCTCTCTCTACATAATATATATATATCACAAACCCCTTTTCTGGGCCTGGATTTTGGCCCAGTGAGCTACCATAGAACAGACTTCCCCATTGGAAAATGGGTAGAGGAATTATATTGCCACCTTGCTCATGTTTCTTATATGCCCCCTGCCTCATCCTGTATGTAATTTCCCATGTAATATTACTGTGTTCAATGTCATGTATATAATGTGTGTGTATATAGTTACTGCCACGGTTTCTTGATTACAATGTATATGCTGTTATTGATATAAGGTGACTGATACATGGGTCTTGTGATAGTGATGCTATTCCCAGTTATTCCCTACCCCCTATCCTATGATCCTAAGAACCGGCTATAAAGTTTTAAACTAGTTTTTATTGCCCTTTGGGAGTTGGTAATAAAGCAAGGGAACCCCCCCCCCCCCCCCCCTTCCTCCCAATGACAACCGCTATGTGCCAGATCAATGAGAGGGGGAGAAGAAAATGTGGGTTGTGCTTTGGTTCTTTGTTTTTTTTTCTTTGTAGTTTTTGTTTGTTAGTCAGTTCGTGTTTTGGAAGTGAATAAACACAGTTCACTGCTTAGGCATATAGCAAATGGTATGCCTATTTGTTTGCTCCTGGTATCTTTACCCTGCCACTAACTTGCCCTGGTCACTACCACAGGGAAGTTACTGGGACTCCTGGAAGTGCTGATTCCTGATGGAGAGACCCTGACTGATAATGAATCCAGATATCAGGGTGATGAGATTTCATAGAACCCAACTGTCCTTGTGTGTAGTAACCTGCAGTCTATAGCAGGTGGGCTCTGGGCATGTAGAGCCCTTAACCCTTAGATCTTCACAATAAATATTATATATAATCAATTACGAGTGCCGTAGTGGCACAAAATATTCAATCTAGCTATGTTAATCCCCCATTCCTAAAATATTGCGATAGAACTCCTATGAGCCCCTGCTATGAGTAAGCTTCACAACAAAGCTGAAAAGCAAGGCATAAATATCCACTGATGTTTGCACTGACAATAAATTACAAGTTAAAGCTTTAAACCCCTTGATACCCAAACCCTATGCAAATAAGATTTTACGGATCACTCGCAAATAAGGGCACTGCCATAACTGCAAAAAGCAGAAGAAAGATTTAGGAGTACCAAAGACCACTCACAAGTCCCCCAGAAGTATTCAAAGTGTCTGTATAGCACAAAAAACACTACAAAATGATGACATTTCAACATTATTTGAGACTTAACAATTCAATATTAACATATGTGTAATCAACTATAATAGTTGTCAATCTGCAAGTTGTTGTCATGCTTGCGGGGCTCGCATAGCAAGGACGCAGTTGCGGGGTGTAGGGCCGCGCGACTTAGCTGCAATGAAAGCCGAAGGCGATCATTGCAGGGGTGGAGATGAGTGCCGCAGGGGCTCATCGCGAGGCCCACGGGATTTATCTGCATGAGCGCCTTTGGCACTCATTGCAGGGGTGGAGATGAGCACCGCGGGCCATAGCTGCATGAGCGCTGAAGGTGCTTATTGCAGGGGTGGAGATGAGTGCCGCATGGACTTAGCTGCTTGCCGCAGGGACTTAGCTCCCGAGGCCCGCAGGGCTTAGCTGCATGCCAAAGGCGATCATTGCAGGGGTGGAGAAGCAAAAAATATATATATATACACTCACACACAGCATAGGGGGAGAGCCAAGAAGCCTTGGAGTGAGGTGGTGAGCTAATTAGAGCCATATTTGAGTGTTTTAGTCACTCGGAACTCGGCTAAGTGATAAAGAGATGGCGGCTGAAAAAACGAAAAGATCAAAAACACAATTAAAACAAGGCCGAAACATGGAAAATTTACACTAAACACGCGAAAAATGCAGGACTTACAAAATACAGGATGATGAATCACATAACATCCCCACGAAACATGTAGAACTTAGATAATCGCCGCCATTTTACACTCCACAACACCCTAAATTGCAAATAACAACATTACGAATTGCAGAGTTTCCTGCCGAAAATAAAGGCTTTGCCTCGTGACTGCAGCCTATATATAGTGCACACTTGCCACATTGCTTTTCCTCAGGTGATGAACAGTCTCACTGTACATTTTCTGCTGCCGGAAAATCCAAAGAGATTGTTAGCTCTTTAGGATATTGATTGCTGGATATTTCTGAAAAATAGCTAAAGTATATTAATTGATTAATTATTAATAAAGAAAGAAAATGCAATTTTTGAGATTTAACACTGCCCTCATTGATGAATACATAGATTCTTAGCTCTTTAGTTTTTGCATGAATGACAATTAAAGATAATACAATTATAGATTAATTAATTAATTGAATAAATTAATAAAAAGAAAAAGAAAAAAACATTAATTAATACATTTTGCAAGGACCGCATTTAAGGACACACAATAGTTAAAATATAATTTGCTTTATAGGTAAAGTATATGAATTTTGTTAATTAATTAATTAATAAAAAAATGGAAACATGGAATTTTGCTTATTTAACATTGCCCTGATTGATGAATAGATAGATTCTTAGCTCTTTAGGTTTTGCATGAATGACAATTAAACAGAATAGATTTATAGATTAATCAATAAATTGAAGCAATTAATGAACAAACAAAAAAAAGTAATACATTTTACCAGAATGGCATTTAAGGACACACCTAAATTAAAACATCATTGGCTTTAAACAGATTTTAGTAATTCATTATTACATTAACACAACATACAATGCTCAAATATAAGTTGCCTATTTTACAATGCCATCATTTATTATTGCATGCTTAGCTATTTACATTTACCAATAAGAACAAAAAATAGAAATACATAAAATGGAAGAACTGAATAAGTAATTCATTATGATAAATAATACATATTCATTTACAGTTGCATAAGAAAATAAATAGCCCAGCAGATTCATGAAGAAATAATTGAAAATTATTTTCATGTCATTTTAAAGTTTGCTGATCGGTGTGAACACTGGACCTGCATGAACACAGACTGCCAGCAATTAATTCAACATTAGAGGTACTGTATATCAAACTTCCATTTTTATGCTGCCCTTATTTATGAAAGCATGATTAGCTCTTTATGTTTTGCATTAAGGACACATAAAAACAATATGTACAATAGAAAATCACAATATTTCTTACAGATTGAAAGAAATAAAAGGACACAAATTCAAGACCATCACAAAGTGGAAAATAACTTCATCCATTACCACTTCAGGTAAGTAACAAAAAAATAGTAATGTCAGGATTGCCATGGTTTCCTATATAAGAAAATATTAAAATAGAAAATAAAACATCTCTATTTATAATTACAGATTACAATGGCGGACAAAGCAGAAAAAAAGAGTAGAACAGAAAACAAAAATGGCAATGGAATGGAAGCAAAGATGGAGAGATGCACAGTTGCCCGAGACTTCAAGAAGATTAAGAGAAGAAGACCGTCAGAGACTTGCAAAAAAAGAAAAATGCCTATAAAAGGACAAATTGAGCGTGAGGGAGCTAAAAAAAAAAAAGAAAAAACATAATGTCTGTGAAACATTGCCTAATGACACAAATGTTGATATACAAAGTTGTAGTGATATACTGTATGTGTTCAGGAAGCTCAGGATAGTCCCTTATTTACAGAACTACCAGTAGAGAGTCATTATTGTTGGTTACTAAATGTGGTTTGTCAGTTTTGTGGGGCGTATCATTTTCACAAGGAAAGACCAAAAGATGAAAAGTTTATTAGTTGCTGTCAGAAAGGAAAGGTAAGACTTACAGAAAGACACACATTTCCACAATATTTAAAAAGTATTATGACTGATACAACATTTCCCAATTATAGGAATTTTAAACAAAACATCAGGTCTTATAACAGTGCAATTTCATTGGCTTCAATGGGTGCAGCATTGGCAGAAAATATGCCAGGACATGGTCCTTACTGTTTTAAAGTACAAGGACAAATTTATCACTGCACTTCCCATTTGCACCCACAAGAAGGAGAGCAAAGGAAATTTGCACAGTTACATGTCCTAGATACAATGGAAGCTGTTGAACAACGGATGAAGTTTCTTAAAAATAAAAAAATGCTTAGCCACAGTTTTTCAAGAGCAGGATAACATTATGGCCACCAACCCATATACTCAAGCATACAAAAAATTTGCAGAGGTTGAAAAAGAACAACAGACACCTGCTCAAATAAATCAATTGCCAATGCCAAGAGTAAATATGTTTCTTAAAGAGATCGCCATTCTGATCAAAGTCGTTATAATTTACCAACAGCAAATGAGGTTGCCATGGTCTTTCAAAATGATGATGGTGAACCACCATTTCAGCGGAATATTAGAATATATCCCCAAAATGAAGAGCAATCTTTTATAAATATTAATATATTAAGTAGTAATTTGGATCCAATGACATATCCCATTTTCTTCCCAAATGGTGAGCCAGGATGGCAACCAAAATTACAATTGCAAAGTTATCCCAATAGTAAAATTTGTATCAGAAACAATATTTCTATGCTGGAATATAAAGTGGCACAAACATTGTGATGATTTTAATCCTATTTTATGTGGGGGAAACTCACACAACAATGGATCATTGATTCATATCTACAAGTCGAAGCAAATAATCAAAATGTTATCAAATTTGAACAACAGAAGCTTTGGTAAAACAATATTGTGGTTTGATGGATTTTGTCGCTGAATTGGCTATAAACAGAGACATTCCAGCTGGAAGAGCAATCATTTTGCCATCCTCATTCCAAGGATCTCCTCGCAATATGCGAGAGAGATACAATGATGCAATGGCTATTGTGACTGAATTTTGAAAACCAGATTTATTCATTACATTCACATGTAGTCCAGTAACTAATCGCACAGTTATTTGGGAAATGTGTGGCGTTTGTTTACACCATTGAATTTAAAAAAAGAGGCCTTCCACATGCACATATTCTTTTAATCATCCAAGAAAAAGATAAATTGAATATGGCAGAGAGAGTGGGTTCAGTAATTAGTGCTGCACTTCCACATCCAGAAAAACATTTCAAACTGTATTAAATTTTAACACATAGACTGATTCACAGCCAATGTGGAGATATAAATCCCCAATCTCCATGTATGGAAAATAAAAAATGCCCCAAAGATTTCCCAAAAGATTTTCAACAGCAAATGTAAATTATTTGTGGCAAAAATGTAGATAATTGATATATAGTTCCATACAATACACATTTGCTGATGAAGTACAATGCACAAATAAATGTGAAAGCTTGCACTTCTATCAAATCAATAAAATATGTGTATAAATATATATACAAAGGATATGATGCAGCAACTGTTGTTCTGCAAGGTGCAGAAGGTGATGAACTTTCATGTTATTTAGATGCTCGCTATGAAGTTATGTGGCGCCTTCTCAAATTTGAAATGCATGATCGCTCACATGCTGTGTATTGATTAGCTGCACATTTGCCACAGAGTCAATTTGTTTGCTTTACTGCTGGAAATGAAACAAATGAACTAGCCCAAAATGAACATAAACAACAACACTTACTGCATGGTTTCAATGAAATAGCATGAACACTGAGGCAAGACAATTTTTATAAAATGAAATTCCATATCACTATGTTTTCATAAATGGCGATAAAGAAAAAGACGGGGAAAGAAAATTATCCCAAGAATTTATACCGTTAGTCCAAGAGCGATTGAACGTTTCAGTTTAAGGTTACTTATTTTAAATTTTCCAGGTGCACAAAGTTATGAACATTTTTGCACAGTGAATGACATTGTTTATGATACCTTTCAATTTGCTGCGAGACATCAAAAATTCTTTGCAGATGACAAAGAATGGGAGAGATGTCTCCAAGAAGCAGCACTATGTCAAATGCCAAAGCAGATGAGAGAACAGTTTGCATTCATTTGCATATTTTGTAATGTAACTGATGTATTAGCTTTGTGGGAAACATTTAAATTAAATATGTGTGAAGACTTTTTGAAACGTTACAATGAGACCATTGCGGAAATAAAAGCATTAATGGAAATTCAAGGGGCCGTAAGGCTGCGATTCCTTGCGGGGGTCCCGTTACCTCGCAATTCAATTAAACGGCCCTGCAAGGATCTCCTCTTACGGCCGGACGTAAATCTTGCAACCGGCCGTAAGCTCTGAAAACTAAAAAGTCAAAAATAAATTCAAGACAGCTCTGTAAAGCTCTGTAAATGCTAGGGATCATATTGGGGGACATGAGGATTAAAAGTAACCCACTCTCAAGCTTGCACATCAGCCCAAACCCGAGTTTAAATTAACTGTTTATTTTCCGGCTGCGGCGTGGGCGGGTCTGAGGTGCTCCAAGCCCTATGGACTTTTTACATGGATATTTGACGTATATTAAAAAATATATATTTTACGGATTTGAGTATAGGGGAATTTTGTGCTATTTTTGCTAACACCGAAAGTCACTTTATAGTCTTCTCAAAGTGCAGGATGGCTTTATTTGGGCTATATTTCGTGCTTAATTGGTGCTAGCGGGACCTCTTTCCTGCAAGTAAGCTGCGGCTCGGTTTTAGCCTTGCAGAGAGGGTTCCCGGAGCAATTGAATTGCAAATAGGATTTTCTTACGGCCGATTTCCTTGCGGCCGTTTTAGATCAAAGGATTTCCTCCGGCGCGAGCTGCCACAAGAGATAGCAAGGCTCGGGCCGCAAGCCTGCCGGAATCCCCGGCCGGAGGGGAATAGAATAGCAGAATAGCTTGCGGCAGGTCCTTGCGGCCCCGCAACGGCTGCGGACGATAATAGAATGAGGCCCAAGAAGTCTTTCTTGGTCACGGATTGAATTGTGCTAATTTTACTCTGCCTGATCCAGGACTAATAGACAAAATAAACTTTGAAGACTATAATGCTGACATTGAAAAAAAAAAACAGAAGAAAAAATAGCAACTTTAAATACATTGCAATTGAAAGTATGTAATGCCATCAAAAATTATGACAATATGCTCAAAGAGCGTTATTCTTACCTAGATGGCCCTGGCGGATCTGGAGAAACTTATCTATATAATTTATTGATCAGTTTCATTCAATCTCAAGGAGAAATAGCTATGCCCTTTGCAACAACTGGAATTGTGGCACTATTGTTAGAAGGTGGTAGAACTGTACACAGTGGATTTAAACTTCCAGTTCCCATTTTAAAAACATCATTGTCCGATATCAGAATTACATCATTACAAGCTAAAAACTAAATTAATTATAATAGATGAGGCAACAATGATGTTGAGTCATGCCCTGCAATGTATTGATCATTTCTTGAAAGAAGTCATGGCTACAGAATTGCCTTTTGGGGGAAAGGTGATGTTGCTAGGTGGAGACTTTAGGCAAACATTACCTGTTGTGCCACATGGAAATAGGACGTACATAGTAGAAACATGTATAAAGACAAGTAAACTCTGGAAAATATTTACACACTTTAAATTAGAACAAAATATGAGATCTTTAGGACAAAATGAATTAAATAATTGGCTAATTCAAATTAGAGAAGGAAAACATTCAAAAATAAATAATCTACCTGATGGTACCGTTGAAATTCCATCAGAAATGATTTGCACTAATATCTGCAATCTACCTCAATACTATTAATAACGAGGATTACTCAGACATTGCAAACAAAGTAATATCAACCTTCAAAAATAAAGATGCATTGAATCTAAATAACAACATTTTTAAATTCATCAAAAAAATGTTTGCAGTGCAGATTCGGTTCTGGCTGATGACAGAGATAGTGATTCTAACTTTACAACTGAATTTATCAATTCATTAACTACCTCTGGAATGCCACCACATGTTCTGCAACTAAAAAAAGGAGCAATTGTTATGTTACTGAGAAATATGAACCCAAAAAAGGACTTTGTAATAGGACAAGATTTATTGCACAGGATTTAAGAGACCAATTCATACATGCAGAAATTATGAATGGTACCCATAAAGGTGAACAAGTTTTCATACCAAGAATAGATTTGGCACCAAGTGAAACTACCTTGCCTTTTGTCCTTCAAAGGAGACAATTTCCCATTATCATGGCATTTGCTATGACTATAAATAGTCTGGGTCTTTTTTTAGAGGAACCATTATTTGCCCATGGACAACTCTATGTGGCATTTTCCCGATGCAAAAATACACAAGACATTGAATTAGTAGATGATCGAGTATTTACCAAAAATATTGTCTATTATGAGGTGTTGTAAATTATAAAAAAAAAACAAAAAAAAAAAACAGACACAAAACAAAAAAATATACTACTAATACAGAATAGTGCTTTAATCCCAAAGACAAACTTTTACGCCTGTTTGGCTCTTTTTAGAGGAACCAGTATTTCAAGAAAGAAACTCCACAGACAGAACAGTGGTTACAGTACATCCCAAAGAGAACATTTTTCATCGGGTGGGCTCTTTTTAGAGGAACCACTAATAAAAAATGAAAAAAGGAAAAAGGCCTTCACAAAATTGGACAAACCACTCAACAAAAATAAGACTCTGCACTGTGGTAAAGAACAATATAATTGAATATAGTTAGCACTTTCATTGTATGTACTTACACATTTTATGCTATGTAGTTAGAGTTTGGTTTATTGCTCTTCAGGTTTGAATTGATTCTAAAATATGGTTTGGATGTATTTGGTGGTTTTGCAATGTTACTGCATAATTAGAGAGAGAGTATTGGTCCAGGGAGTAATCAAATCGCCAGTATCTGGAATCAGGAATGAATTCATTTTTTACCCAAAATTCTGAGAATTGGCTAAGTTTCACTAGGATTTTTACTATTTGCCTTCCTCTGGATTCAGTATTGAAAAACACACAAATATTGAAGTAAAATAAGTTTAGACATTATTCTAAGATCGATATATACGTTACAATACATTAGCACCTGGAATGTATTTATTTATGGTTTTGATTGTATATATTTGGGGGTTTTGCAATGTTACTGCATAATTACAAGGAGAGTATTGATCCAGGGAGTAATCTGATTGCCAGTATATGGGGTCAGGAAGGAATTCCTTTCCCCCAAAATTTAACACAATTGGCCTTCACTTGGGTTTGTACTGTTTGCCTTCCTCTGGATTCAATATTGAAAATAAGACAAATATTATTCAAAAATAAGTTTACACGTTATTCTAATATTCATGTAAAAGTTACAATAAAAAAAAATTATGATTTGGAAAAAGACAGGTAACAACAATAAAAAAAAAATAGGGGGCATTTACCAAAAAATAACAAAAAAAGCATTTTTATCATACTATCAGGGGTGAAGACACTCGCATTGGGTCGGAAACAGCATTGACAACCTTCAAATTTTATTGCCAAGTCGCTAGTTAAAAAATATATGTTAGTCTGTTTTATGATACAAAATCCAGGGTAACACACAAACCATTACTCAATGAGTTAATACACGTCACAAAAGAATGTTGCCTAGGAACAAATACTCTAATGCATTGCCTATAAATATATAATATTTTAACACAAAATAAACACATCTTTATTTATTGGAGATATAAATACAATTGTCACGTTTTTAATATTTAAAAATATATTAGGTGGTTTTGGTCATTTTTCAACCATTTTATATAACATTAATAATATGCTACAAACAATAAATAACACATCTTCTATTTTCATAATAGGTTATTTACATCTTTGATAATCATATACATTTCATCATATGTTGTTATATCCGTATCTTGGCCAATTTACATATATGTATATTATTTACTTATTTTTTAAATGCTTTATCAACTGCTTATCTTCACATCTTAGTAATCTTCTCGTTTGCCTTTTCTGTTCCTGTACACATTTTACCTGGAAAAGAAAAGGTTAAACTCATTACTTTGTGATAATACATACTTACCTATTAAAAGACACGATCATAGGACCTCTTCCCAGCCTCTGTAGAAGCAGTAAATGCGAAACACTTGCGTCAAACTAGCTCTGTGTGTGACATCACATGCTGGGGAGTAGAATAGACCCGTTAAGAATCTCTTCTCTACAGACTGGAAGCCACTGAATACTATTAGGAGACAAATGTGAGTGTCATGTGGGGTGGTGGACAGAACAATGCCCAGCAAAATAATATTTTGATTCATTTCTAATGAATTCCCTATTTAATCTATTTCTATTCCCTATTTAATCTATTTCTATTTTCGAAAGCTCAGGGACGGGGGCATGCTGAACTAATCTTTTTTACTTAAGAATCTGAAGTTTAGTCATTTGCAGGTAAAACACCTAAGGAACCTATAGGTGTATCAGGCTAAGGGGTGGATCTACCAGTGGTGCATTTCATTTTTTGGGGGGGAGTGTAGGGGCACCCCCTGGGGCCTTCCACCCAGGCCCAACCCGCTAAGGCCCCACCGGGACCCCCGTGTACCTCTGTGAGGAAGGAAGAAAGGAAATGTGGATGGGTGCTATGTGAGGTGGGTGCTAAGAGGAGTTGGGTGTCGTGCGGGGATGAATCCTGAGAGGGGATGGCTGCTGACAAGAACTGGTTGCTAAGTAGGGATGGATGCTAAGAAGGGTGGCTGCTGTGGGGGGGGGGGGGGCTGATGCTTATGTATGTGTATATACGTGTATATGTGTATATATGTGTATATGTATGTGTACATATATGTCCGCAGAAGATGTCGCAGGAGTGTGTTTGAGCGCCCTGGAGCTGTGCTGCAGATAGAGGAGTTCACACAGGCAGGAACACTAAGTGATTTGGTCCCGGCGGGGTCCAGTGCAAAACATTTTTTACAACTCCCAAGGGGGGGGCCCAAATTTTCTTTAGCACCGTGGCCTTCCATTCTCTAGCTCCGCCACTGATCAGGCTATGTACTAATCTGTCTTTGAATACCTGGGGAACAATGAATATGCTGATCTATCTCTTTTTAGTATATATTTGCCTCTGGGCCCCCCTACACCTTTCCTTTCTGCCCACTGCCATGCTGGTCCCTCCTGCCTCTCTTCCATTGGACTCACCAGCTTTGGTGTTTCTTTTGCCTGCGCGTCTCCGGCTTGCATTCACAACAAGATGCACAGTTAAAGGAGCAAAAGAAACTGTGGAAGGTGAGTCCAAGGGAGCAGGGGCAGGAGGGACTGGTGTGGTAGGAGGCAGGAGCAAAGGTGTGTTTGTGGGCACATTTGTATATCCCTTCTCAGCTTCCCAGAGTCCATTGTAATAACTGTATTTCTCGGAATTCTGAGCAGGAAGCAAGTTTTTTAAATTGTTTTAGACATTCAAATGTGAATTTTTTAAATTATTTATATACAATTAATATACAGTAATCTATGTGTGAGTGTCATTCTGTGGAAAGGATAATCCTTGCTTGGATTATTGCTGCTGAACCTACCTGAGGACTTAGGGCCTATAAAATTGTAAGGCAGGTAATGCTGTTTGTGAGGCGCACGGTGAATGGCTTTTGTGTTTATTGTGATAGTTTTTTTTTTGTGTGTATGTGTTTTTGTATGCTAATTAAATAATTAATAAATTAATAAATGAATATACTTTACCTATTTTGAAGTAATATAAGCAGGAAGCATTGCGCTGAGGAGCTGACAATCTGTTTCGATGTTCCTGTGGAGCTGAGCTTTAAGTGTCAGCAATGTGTGCAGTGTGTATTTTAAATAGGCTGCGTGCGCTAGAGAAAGCCGTTTGTGTAGCTGGGTACTTCCGCATTGTATAATTTAGTGTTGTAAATTGTCGGCGAATGTGTATGTGGTACGCGTGTGTGGATGATTTAGCGTCCTTGATAAAAGTGTCTCTTTACCTTGTATGGCTTTTTTGAAAATCTGTCTGTGGTTGCTGTTGTTTTGCGGCTTTAGGGTTGTGTAGCCTCGTTTTCGTTTTTTTCGGCGGGCATTTTTTCTCTCGCTTAGGGGATTTTCATGTGTCTAAACTCGGTAATTTGGACTTAAATTGAGGTGTAACGTCACTTGCAGAGGTCCTGGGTGTCCCCCTTGCTGTGTGTAAGCTTTGTATGTCATTTGTGTGCGTATTTATTGTATTTTTAATATTTTCAGGTGCACGTTTTCACTTAATTTTGCAAGTTCTTAATGTTTTTTTTTCTAAGTCCTGCGTCTCATATTTTTTTTTGGCTAAGTCCGTAAATATTGCATTCTAAGACCCGCGAGAGGCTGCATTTGCAGCTTGCAATGAGCCTTTGGCTCTTTGCAGCCGACGCTGGAGTCTCCACCTTCCGTAAATACGGCCCCTCGCTTCACAAGGGACGCAGTTCTTGCAAGCTCACTTCGCGAGCTTGCAAAGCGTGATGACGATTCGTAGTTTGACAACTATTATATGTGACTAGCAACTTGCCCTACAAAAATGACGGCAATAAAATTGTAAGGCAGGTAATGCTGTTTGGTCCAGACATAAATTTTGTTGGTGGTCCGAGATCCTTCGGCGCTCATTGCAAGACTGTTGGTTTATTTATTTTTTTCTGATAGGCGCTTTTGCTGTTATTGTTTGGTTGGCGGTGATCTGATTTTGCGCTTATTGCAAGGCTTTGTGTACTATGAGCAGCGTTGGCGCTCGTTATGAGTGGCACGGTGAATGGCTTTTGTGTTTATTGTGAGAGTGTATTTTTTTTGTGTATATTTTTTTTGTATGCTAATTAAATTATAATAAATTAATAAATGAATATACGTTACCTATTTGGAAGTAATATATGCAGGAAGCATTGTGTTGAAGAGCTGACAATCTGTTTTGATGTTCCTGCAGCATACAATGTAGGTTTGCACTGTTGTGGAGCTGAGGTGTAAGTGTCAGCAATGTGTGCAGTGTGTAGTGTAAATAGGCTGCGTGCGTGAGGGAAAGCTGTTAGGGTAGCTGTGTACTTCCGCATTGTGTAAGTTAGTGTACTGTCTGACCCCAATCCATTTTCTCTTTCTTTCAGTGCAAATTCACTCTGGTTTAAGGCCTGCTACATCTGTGAGATACTCAGAGCTGCATTCACAACACCTCAGCAGTGCAAATTCACTCTGGTTTAAGGCCTGCTACATCTGTGAGATACTCAGAGCTGCATTCACAACAACTCAGCAGGTATGGAGGAGACTATGGAAACTGTGCCATCCCTGGAGCCAATATGTTTATTAATATCACTACTGTATGCATGTTATTATATCTTGGCAGATAAAAATATTTCTGACTTTTTGTTTGCTATTTTTAACTGTTTCCTATACCCTACTTTGCCGTCCCTACCTTCCCCCCATCCTTCCCCCATTTATGGCTGGCATAATTACCTCAAATCTCCTCCCCCTCCTCACATACCTTCATTCTATGGTCTCTCTCCCATTCCTTCCTAACTCCCCTATCTTCCTGTACTGTCTGACCCCAATCCATTCTCTCTTTCTTTCCGTGCAAATTCACTCTGGTTTAAGGCCTGCTACATCTGTGAGATACTCAGAATATTGCCCACCCACCCCAACTCAGATTAAATTTATAGAGCCATGGAAAACACCTGACTTACTATTTGCAGATATATCATCTCAACACTAGGGGTCAGCCAACATACTAGTCTTTCACCCTAGATCCCTCCCCTCTCCCTCTTTCTATCTTTCACTTGCTTCCTGGCCCTTGCTATTCCTTATTTGTTACTCTCCCCCAGTTCTCTGCCCTTTAACTCCCTTTAGATTGTAAGTAGCGAGTTTCCAATCTTGTAGGGTGCTTTGGGATATTGCACTTTCTGCTAAGATTCTAAGCTCAAAACAGGGCCCTTCAACTTTTGAATTTGTTAAACGTGTATTTCCCCTGTTCTTATGCCCTGTACAGCGCTACGGAATATGTTGGCGCGATACAAATAAAAGATAATAATAATAATAATATGTGGTACGCGGCTGTGGATGATGTAGCGTCCTTGGGAAGAGTGTATCTTGTACCTAGTACAGCTTTTTGGAAAAGCTGTATGTGCTGGGTGGTGTTTTGCTTCTTTATGGTCCTGTAGCCTCATTTTCGCTTTTTTCGGCGTCAATTTTTTCTCTCGCTTAGCAGATTTTCGTGTGCCTAAACTCGGGAATTTGGACTTAAACTGAGGTGTAACTTCAGTTGTAGAGGTCCTGGGTGCTCCCTCTTGCTGTGGGTAAGCTTTTTAGGTATTTTTTGTGTGTATTTATTGTGTTTTTAACGTTTTCAGGTGCGAGCGGTTCGGCAGTTAAGGTCGTATTTTTGCGAGGTCGTAATGGCTTGTTTTCTAAGTCCCACGTCTCGTATTTTTTTATACTAAGTCGTTAAATTTTCCGTTCCAGGTCCCGCGGTTCGTATTTTTTTGTGTAAGTCTGTATATAGTGATTGCGTGTTACATCTATTTTGCTAAAGTGCAGCTTGTGTGGGTGTTTGTAAGCGCGTTGAGGCACCATAGAGCCTCCACCTCCGCAAATGCGCACCCTCGAGCCTTTGGATCATTGCTGCCGATGTTGGAGCCTCCACCTTCCGCAAATGTGCACCCTCGCATCGGGTGGGTCCGCATTTGCAGACCAAAACACAAATCTTGACAACGATTTGTAGTAGGACAATTATAATATGTGATTATCATTTATTTGTAATGTGCCAACATATTCTGTAGCGGTAGACACAATTATTAGTTAATAATTAGGTAATTTCCGGGCAAAGACGTATTTAATATTAACACAGTTCAAAGAATGGAGGGCCCTGTCTTTGAGCTTAGAATCCGGTGTCCATAGTACTTTCCCCAAAGTGCCATGCAAGATTGAAAACTCGCAGACTTACAATCTAAAGGTTTTGTGTGTGGTGCAGGAGGGTGAGAGAAGTATTGTGTATGCTAGGAAGGAAGGTGATAGGCTTCTATAAACAGATGTGTTTTTAGTGAGGTTTTGAAGGTTTTAAGGCAGAAGGATAGTCTGGTGGAGCGAGGCAAGGAGTTCCAGAGAATTGGGGCAGCCCAAGAAAAGTCCTTAAGGCAGGCGTGAGAGGAGGTGACAAGAGTGGTAGAAAGAAGAAGGTCGTTAGTAGAACAAAGAGGGCGGGTGGGGGAGTATTTGGAGATGAGAGCAGAGATGTAAAGGGGTGCACTGTTGTTGAGGGTTTTGTAAGTTAGGGTCATGATTTAAAATTTTATTTTGAAGGCTAAGGGAAGCCAGTGGAGTGATTGACAGAGAGGTGATGCCGACAATGGACGTTGTGTACGGTAGATGAGTCTAGTGGAGGCATTCATTATGGATTGAAGTGGGGAAAGACGGATGGTGGACAGGCCAGCAAAAAGCGAGTTGCAGTAGTCAAGACAAGAAATGATGAGACAGTGCATTAGAATATTAGTTGTGTTTGTGTAAGTTAGTGACGTATTTTGGATATTTTGTTTATGATGGAGAAGGTAAGATTTTGTTAGTGACTGTATGTGGGGGATGAAAGAGAGGGTGAGGTCCAGTAGAACCCCAAGGCAAAAGGCTTGGGAGGTGGGAGTGATGTTGGCGTTGTTGGCAGTGAGAGAGATGTGAGGAATTAATGCTGTAGTAGACGGTGAGAAGATTAGGAGTTCGGTTTTAGACATGTTGCGTTTGAGATGGTGGCTGGACATCCAAGAGCATATACTAGAGAGGCAGTTGGAGACATGTGTTAGAAGAGATGGGGGTAGATCTGGTGCTGAAGTAGATTTGAGTGTCATCTGCATAGAGATGATACTGAAACCCAAAGGAGTTTATAAGGATACTAAGTGAGGATGTATAGATGGAGAAGACGAGGAGGCATGGATGATGGCATGATCATGATCAATTAAGAAAGCCTGTAATTAATTAGTGCCAATAAGTAAAACATGGCGTTTAAACATTTAAACATCCGATATGCAATCAGGCTTGTATTTCAGTAATGTAAAAATCTATAAAAATGAATGGGGAAAATGTTTTAGTCCATGTGGGTGGCCTGATATGTATTAACTCCTTGATTCCTGAGATTGATATAACACAGAAATAAAACCTGAAAATAATAATTTTTGATTGCAGATTTGCGAGCTTAAGACTGTTGTGCAATTCATTCTAATGTCTTATATTGCTTTCCCCGTATTTTAAAGTGCAGTATTGAGTTTTTATTTGCTTTTGTAGTGTTATGATCAGGTGTGTAACCCCCTTGCCAGTCCTCTATAGTACTTGTAGAATTTGTGGCTATATTTTCCATTTACGGGTGTGAAAGCAATTGTGGTCTTTAGGAATTGTAGCAAGTTAATAGCGATAGTAACTTTTGCAGGCTACATTATGGGCTACAGTAACTAAACGTTGGACAATTTAATGAGACTCTTAGTTACTACTGGTAACTACTAGTTAGCCTTGGTATCCTGATTATTATCATTATTATAATGTATTTGTAACGCCCCAACATATTCTGTAGCGCCTTTTCTATCATTGATGCTCCTGGGGGTGCCCCTACAATTCTACTGGGTAGGTCGGAACTAGGTTCTCTCCAAGCCCACTGGAGTGGTAGATCGTGAACGTAATTTCCAAAGTTAAAATGTACACTTTGCTTACTTCTAAGACGCCAACAATCTGATATCTGACGCCAACAATCTGACTTTAAGCATACTACATTCTTATACAATAGAAAAATGTACAAAACTTTTGATGAATATTGAACTTTTCTTGCTTGAACACATTTTCCAAAGACAGCAATAAATGCTATAGTTTGTGCTGTGCTCGGTAAGAATTATCTATGCACATCCTAAGCAAGCAACAAATATTTGATTGCAAAGAAAAAGAGAAACAGTTTTAATAGCAATTGAATTCTATGCAGGCTCTTAAACATAAACAATTTTTTGAAACTGGAGCATGAAGAACTTTACAAGGCACATCACATAAAATGCATTAATAGATGATCTAATTAAAACAGATTCTATTGACTTGCTTTTCATTTTCAGATGCAGCAGATTTTATTATAGACAAACTTTACAGAAATTAGTATAATGGAGCCAAGTAACACCATGGGCTGGATGTACTAAATCTTTGGCCTAAGTACTAAGATTTCCCTATTCTAATGAGGTCAATATAAAGAAGCAAACCACAGTAGCACTGAGCTAAAGCTTTTTGTGATGAACATGGACGCTTATCCCCCAGTTGTCAGTTAACTGTAATATTTTATGTTTTGAGTATGAGGTTAATGCAATATATTAGTGGATAATATAATAATACTAGAAGAGACAATCTTTATTGTATGTTCTGTGGGTCTGTGTGGAGGGATTCTCATACATCAGCCCAGCACAAATGTCCTAGGTGCTACATTGAGGCTCCAACAGCTAGTACTAAATGAATATATATCTGTAGCTCTCGATTGGCTTGTGTTATCTGAGGGGGTATAAGTATGTATTATTTTACAGAAAATGTGTGTCATTCTATAAGTAAGGGTTGCTCAGAAGACATGTTTTGGGTTGTATTCCTTGATTTGTTAATTAAGCCCTATTGTTCCTATTCAGGCCTATGGCCCCAGAGAGGTCGATGAGCGGTAAATTCTATGAATCCTATGGAAGCCCTAAACGTCCTTGAATGCAAGTACCCCACGTCCACTCCCTCTAACTTGTCCCTGAGTATAATTTGTAACAGTCTGGAGCGGTCACGGGCCATGCAAGGGGTACCTAATGGAGCCAATCGCTCCTGCTCGCACCTGCTACGGGTTCCCGCTTGAGTTTATGCTAGGCCCCATTATGGGGAAGCTGGGAAACAGAAAATTGGTGAGTTTTACTAATATTTTAAAGGGACACAGACTTAGGTATCTCCATTATTGTTCTGACTAGCTACCCCCTGGAAAGCCTGGAACAAAGAACAGATTAATTCAATTGCTCAGTCAGGCTCCAGGACTAGAAGGGGCTAATGAGGGAGGATAACATCAGATGATGAATCTAAAACAATGTTATACCTGCCTGTGATTGGCCAAAACATATTATGAATGTTATGCTAATTTAGAAAAGGTTTTCAAGGGGCATACATTCTCAAAATCAGGTGGTGGAAACCTGAAAACATTTGCAAATGTCAGGGTAAGTTTGTTAATGTTTATTTTGTGATTTTTCGATGCAAGAAAATGTTTTCATACACTACTGATTCTCCTCTGTCAGATTCATTCATAATCCATGAAACTTTCAATGCATTTACGTTTCCTATTGTAGAAATAAGTTAAGCACACTTCTATGTAATGTAAGAAATAAAAATACATTTTAACAAAAAATTATGTATTAGAGAAAGTACTTATGTGTTTGCCTTTTTGTTTTTATATTTTATCATGACAGATATGGCAGATTAGGAGAGTACATAAAAAAAAAAGAAGAAAAGATTGGGAAAACAGAATTTGGGAGGGGAGGTTACTGTTGACTCAATAAAATATTGTTCCTTTTCCTTTTCAGTGAGATTGGTAATCCTGGCCTCTATTCCAGGGCTCGTGTAAGAAAATAAAACCAAGGGAAGTTCACTTGTAAAACACTACCAAGATACAAAATCACACGTGTAAATCTCCCAAGAAATGTCAGCCAAGTACTTAAAATGTCCATAACATCTTATTCCCCAAGTGCCTGTTCCATAATTATTTTCTAAAAATTGCCCCCCCGGAATTATATCTGAGATTGCTAAAGTTTACTTGAAAATCTCTCCTAGTACTCAAAATTTAAAAAAGGCCTTCGTGCCTTCAACCCCTCTAAAGACACAGAAATGCCTGGATGCCTAAAATCCCCAAAATATGAAGGACCTGTCAGTGTCTGCTTGTAATAGCTTGAGACACTGAGTGTGAAGTCTCTCCCCTGTGGATGTACCCTTATGCCCCAGCTATGATACAAGGCACCCTACATGACAGAAAATAGGCTCCAGACGGTGAGAATCTGTTACTCTGGAGGCTTCTTACAAGTAAGTGAAATGTACATTTTACATGACAATGACACCTTATTGGGACGGCTTTAACGCTTTGTAAATTATCCTTAGAGATCACAGCCCGGAAACATGTCTCCTGCAGCATAGCTTCTTTATTTAATGACAAACAGATTTAATTTTATGCACAGTGGATACAATAAAACATTCCCATATCCACATTTTACACGGCCGGGTAGGAGGCTGATGTAGCTTTGTTTGGCACTGGCTGCTGGAGCCT
This sequence comes from Discoglossus pictus, assembly GCA_027410445.1. Taxonomy (NCBI): domain Eukaryota; kingdom Metazoa; phylum Chordata; class Amphibia; order Anura; family Alytidae; genus Discoglossus; species Discoglossus pictus. Next base: position 115,439,699 of record CM050165.1, on the reverse strand, counting down.
TACTGCAGTCCAAAGGAAGTATAAAACCATATGAAAGTCAGAAGAGTGAATGCAGACCTCAGAAAGAAACCAGTCTTGTCAAAACCGAAAATACAGCCATCCCTCTGGGGTGAATGTATGTAGTAAGTACAATAATCACCCACAACAATGAGATAACCAACTGACTAGAGGATGGGACAGGAAGACTGTTTGACAGTTAAAAAACAGTAACTTCAATGTAAATTTACAGTAAGAAAATATATTTTTAAATAACATTCACTTATAGCTTTAATGATACCATATTTCACTGTAGGCTTTTAAAAGAGCTCTCTCCTCTCTCACCCTTCTAGTACATAGACTTTGGATGCCATATATTGTTGCAATATACCAGTAAATATGAATATTTGTTACATTAGTGCTCTATTGAAGATGTTAATAGCTGCTTATTCCTGTTGTGCCAAATTTGTAATCACTTTTGATATACTGCTATTATTATAGTTAAAAATGAAATTGCTTCATTTTTCAGTCTGCATTTTGGATACATGCCCTTATGCTTACAGTAAAAAGTAATTTAAAACAAGTTTAAAACTCTGAGGTTATATTTTCCAAATTGACATACATATTAATAATTAAAGTTTGCATTATCTAGTTAGATACAGTGTATAAATGAATATGGTTAAAGGCCACTTTACAAGGAAAATAACTTTGATTCTGACTAAGAGCATAATCAAGCAAGTCATAAAGTTCGTTTTTTGAAGTAAAATAGCTTTGATGCCACTGCTAGACCTCAGATCCATTATATATTGATGTTAACAGTGGACACAACACAATCACGATCCTCACACTCATGTTGGGGTTAAACAGCCATAGCTTCTTTATTGACCACACAACCTTTATAATATTGACAAACAATGAGAGGTGCTTGACCACCCACTACTGGCATTCAAGGGAACCCCATGTTCCCTGAGTGCTCCCAGCACAAGACCTTATACTGCTGTTGTTACCCACTGTAGGCAAGCACACCCGCTCAAGCGCAGTAAGACATTATGCGCTCTCTACTGAACAAAATCGACTCCCAGCAAAGGCATTCCTCTAACACTCTCTCCGCCCCTTCCCAGAACCAGAATTCACAACTACACCCAGTAGGGAACACACCCCTATCACAGTGTCCCCCGTCCATCCCGCGGAGAAGCCATAGTCAACGATATCTGTTCCTCCAAGCCACAATTAAGGTTCATTTAATTGTGGTGCACTCCATCTCTACAGTAAAATCTTCCATAGTTGGGGCCCTCTAGATTTTTGTGCCAAATAGACACTAGTCCTGTTAACCTTCTTTCTATAATTTTCTAAAATGGATGGATTTATTACAGAATCATGTAAGGGAATAGTTGAATCAAACAAGCAAGATACCTTTTTATGGCTATAATCAAGTCCCTTAAGGGCATCATACCCAGATTGTTTCCCCCGCAAGGATTACTAGTATTTCAGGGGGGGGCACCAACCTAGCATACTGGACCATCTCAAGTAAAATCCCCTCCCACTTCAAACCTCTCTTACCGAACCACTGAATCTCTAATAACTCCTTATTAGCATGAATAACATAAATGAAAATAGCCAGTCCCCACTATATGCTTTAACTTTTGCAACGGCAACCATGTAACACATGCCCCCCAGTTCCAGGAACTTTAATCCACCCAAACCTTACAATGCATTCACCCATTCCAAGAGTAAATCAAAGCCAAGACTCCAAAGATGTTCCAGACACGGAGTCGGTTCAACCTCGGTAGCCAGCACATTGTCTCTAAAGCTTTGCCATTTCCCTCTGGACATTGCATCAACGCTAATGTTCTTGCATCCTCTACAGAAGGTATTCCTTTCCACACACCCCAATACCAGATGACTAGTAAAGCATACAACCAGCACAGATGAAGATGTCATATTATTCATGGCCATAACAGCCATCATGTTATTGCAGTTGAAGATGACATGTTGATCTCTTAACTGCTCAAGAAAAGCCATGTTCTTCACCAAACCCAAACCACTCCATTTTTGTGGCTATGACTCTGCACACCATTGACCTTTAAAGTATGCACCGAAGCCGAAGCCGGAGGCATCAGTGAAAAGATCAGTGTCATGTGTAGATTTTTGGTTCAGGAACAGTTTCCAAATTTCCAGATCTTCTGTAATTTATCTTGTTATCCTTATGATATATGATCCCAGCTGCTACCAGAGATAAACGTCTGCTAAAAATTCTTCCCATGGGAATGACCCTCCAATCAAAGTTCAGCTTTTCTAACAAAGACTGCAGGTCCCGAAGGATAACCTTTTTGCATGACCCAACCCTTGCAATCGGGCAACGCAAGTCCTCCATTTTTCCTGTAGGTAACGATGACTTCAATTTCATTGATCCAAGAGAAATCCGCAAGAATTGAACTTACTGGGCCCACCGTCTTGTCATTGGCCAATGGAATGCCAAAATCTTGAGCAACGTGTAAAGCAAGCCATTGATTAATATTATTAAATTTTATGTGTATCACGCCAACATATTCCGTAACGCTGTACAGGGGAAGAGAACAGGGAAAAATAAAATATTAACAACTGCAGACAATGACGGGCCCAGTTTTGAGCTTAAAATCTTTGTAGAAAGTGCTTTTTTTCAAACAAGATTGAAACTTGCCACTTACAATCTAAAGGGAATGGAAGAGACAGAAACCTGGGGAAGAAAATATAAGGAACAGCAGGGGTCAGGAAGGAAGTGGCAGTTTGCTTGGGTAGGTGGGTGTACAAATGGAGAAAGGTTTTTCATTTAGTGGGAGAGGGAGCTGTCATTTGGAAAGTCAATACAGGTGAGTGGCTTTAGTATGTTACATGTTATTTGCCCCTAGTGGGGAAATTACATGTTATTTGCCACTAATATAGCCTTCAAATGGGAAAGTCAGGTGACAGTAATTTAACTACTTTATAGCTGCAATAATTGGAGGTGGGTGGAAAGTGGTTGAAGGAGCCAGGAGCTGTTTGAAGGCATCACTTCTTAAAGGGTGGTTGGTAGCAGAATACAGAGTGGGTGAGAAGCAGCCAGGAAATGAATGAGGGCCTCTGAGACTAGAAATGGAGAGACAAAGGATTAGCTGGGTAGGAAATGAGGGAGGGTTTTAGCCTTACAGATTGGGGGAGGGTCGGTGGTGGCTGGTGACTTTCCAAGTTGGTGGGGTGGAAGACAGAGACCTTGGCATCTCCCCTTACATTGACTCCACCCAACATTATAAACCCATCCCCTTCACAAACGTTACCGCTATACGTGCTGCCCACTTACAGAGACTCCACCCATTTGTTTTGTTTTTCTGTCACTTCACTTGGTTCTGGTTACTATTCTTATGCTGGGAAGTGCCTGCCTTTTCTTGACGAGGGTGAAGAGGTACTGGTTCTGCTCACTTTTCTTATGCTGGAAAGTTCCTCCATTTTGTTGATGACATGCAATAAATAAAACCTGCATGAATACATATTAAATCAGGATGTAGGCCCCCCGGTCTATCTGCTCCTCTTTCTCTCTCCCTCCATCTATCCCTCCCTCTCTCCATCTCTCCCTCCCTCTCTCTCTATCCCTCCCTCTCTATCTGTCCCTTTCTCTCTATCCCTCTCTCTCTATATATGTATTCCTCTCTCTCTATTGATCCCTCTATCTATCACTCTCTATCTATTCCTCCCTTTCTCTCTATCCCACCCTCTCTATATCCGTTCCTTTCTCTCTTTCCCTCTCTCTCTCTCTGTAATGATATAGGAATCACAAGGTTGTGGAGACCAGCAGCCTAGGTCAGCAATGATCCAATTCAGCAACTTGTAGGTGAAACAGGAACAAGGTTTATTGAAGTGATCAGGAACCACACAATAATCTGGCAAGGATACAGAGACAGGAAGTGCCTTATATAGGCCAAGAACCAGACAGCTGACCAGACACAGCTAAAGAGAGTTGTCACTGATTGCATTGCTTTTAGAGTCAAGGTATCAGATCTAAGGCAAATCTGCAAGAGGCAGGCTGGTGTACCGGCAGGAAGAGGTCCAGCAACATGCAAACCAGGGTTCGAATCCCAGCAGAGTCAATTCCTCACACTCTCTCTATCTATTGCTATCTCCCTCTCTCTGTCTATCCCTCGATCTATCTATCTATCTATCTATCTATCTATCTATCTATATTAGTGATGTCGCGAACATCAAATTTTGGGTTCGCGAACAGCGAACGCGAACTTCATCAAATGTTCGCGAACAGGCGAACATCGGCGAACCGCCATAGACTTCAATAGGCAGATGAATTTCAAAACCCACAGGGACTCTTTCTGGCCACAATAGTGATGGGAAAGTTGTTTCAAGGGGACTAACACCTGGACTGTGGCATGCCGGAGGGGGATCCATGGCAAAACTCCCACAGAAAATTACATAGTTGATACAGAGTCTGGTTTTAAGCCATAAAGGGCATAAATCACCTAACATTCCTAAATTGTTTGGAATAACATGCTTTAAAAAATCAGGTATGATGTTGTATCGATCAGGTAGTGTAAGGGTTACACCCGCTTCAAAGTAACAGACCAATCTCCCCGTTTAATGCACCGCAAACAACCGCAAACAGTCCCTTTGCACAACCGCAAACTCCCCATTTGCACAAGGTTGGATACCAAGCTAGCCATGTCCCATTCCTTGTCCTCACTGATGTCATTGAAGGTCTCTTCCTCCACCCAGCCACCAAAGGTCCCCGAAAGTTGACAACAAGCCCCCATGGGACGCCTGCTGTGTTTGGTCTTCCACCTCCTCAAAGCCACTTTCCTCCTCTGACTCCTCTTCTTCAGGCTTCCACTGCCCAGCATGGAAGATTATACACAGGTCAGAGTCTGGGGGCTTCCACTGCCCAGCATGGAAGATTATACACAGGTCAGAGTCTGGGGGCTTCCACTGCGCAGCATGGAAGATTATACGCATTGCATCTGTCTGCGTTATTATAAGGTGTGTACTGTTAAGTAGTACTATTCCTATCGGTTTAATCCCTGTTACGTCCACTATCAGGGGACGTGTATATGGCATGGATTTTTGGAAGTGGGAGATGGAAAAAGATGCCTGGTCGGTGCTCCCACTTCAAATTTGAGCCACGTATTCCATGCTTGGCAGCCGTCACCAGGTTTACCTAATGCGCAGTGTAGGTGATATACCTGCCCTGACAATGCTTTGCAGACCAGGTATCAGTGGTCAGATGGACCCTTGCCCCAACACTGTGTGCCAGAGATGCCATTACTTCCTTTTGCACAATCGAGTACAGGTTGGGGATTGCCTTTTGTGCAAAGAAATTTCGGCCGGGTACCTTCCACTGCGGTGTCCCAATAGCTACAAATTTTTTGAACGCCTCAGACTCCACCAGCTTGTATGGTAAAAGAGTTCAGACAAGCCAGCTGTCAGTTGCCGGGCAAGGGGGTGACTTTGTGACATTGGCTTCTTACGCTCAAACATGTCCTTGACAGACACCTGACTGTGGGCAGATGAGCAGGGACTGCTCAGGGCGAGACACAGAGTGGCGGATGGTTGAGAGGGGGCAAGCAGGGCAGCAGTGGTTGACGTGGCTGAGATGCTGGACCAGGAGGAGGATGGCGGCTTTGACTTTGTGTGCTGCTTGTACTCGTGTGTTGATCCCATAGGCGTTTGTGATGTGACATCATGTGCCTTCGCAAAGAAGTTGTACCTAGGTGGGTGTTGGACTTCCCACGACTCAGTTTCTTTTCACACAGGTTGCAAATGGCATCGCTGTTGTCACAGGCAGACACACAAAAAAATTGCCACACTGCTGAGCTCTGCAATGACAGCATTCTGGTGGTGGCAACAGCATGCGTTGACTGGCGTGCTGTCTGGCTGACCCTGGGTGCCGATGCATGCTGTCTGACTGTGCCACTAGCTACTTGCGTCGACCTCCCCCTGCTTCCAACTCGTCTCCTCCTCCTCTCTGTCTCTCCATCTGAACTTTCCTCCTGTTCTTCTTCTCTTCTAGCGGGCACCCACGTGACATCCACGGATGCATTGTCATCGTCAACCGCTTCACTTGTATCTGACAACTCAACAAAGGAAGCAGCACCGGGTACAATATCATCATCATCAGACCGTACATCCATGTGTGTAATGTTTGCGCATCACTCATTTCTTCCAACGGATGTGTAAATAACTCTGCTGACGGATCAAGTGAAGCGGCTGTGGTGCTAGTGTTGGTGGTGGCAGCAGGCGGGTGAGTGGTAACTGGAGAGGTGCCCGAAGCTAAGCTGGAGGAGGATGGTGCGTCTAGGTTCCGAGCGGAAGCTGTAGAAGATTGGGTGTCCTGTGTTAGCCAGTCAACCATGTCCTCAGAACTTTTCAAGTTCAGGGTACGTTGCCTCTGAAAACTGGGCATTATTCTAGGGCCAAAGGGAATCAAAGCACCACGACCACGACGGCCCCTGCGGGGTGGCTTGTGCACTGGCAAAAGTTAGCAGAGTAGATGCAATAGGCTTCACACACACGCCTGTAGGCAGGCAACTGATATTCAATCTATTACAGTCAAAAAAGTGTTGTTTTATGTCACTGAGCACAATATAAGCTGTGAGCCTGACACAGGCTGGCAACTGAAATTAGATTACAGGAAAAAAATGGTTGTTTTCAATGTATGTTACACCACCAGGTATGAGTAGTGAAAATAAGCACAATATAAGCTGTTAGGTGTTAGCCTGTCACACACACACGCTGGCAGGCAGGCATAGATTACACACAAAAAATTATAAAATAAAATAAATGATGTTCAAAGTTTCCTCAATGATAAAGTATAGGGGGCAAACCTAAAAGCGCATGTGTTCGCCGTTCGCGGCGGACGAGAACATGCGAAAATCGCCGCGAATAGTTCTCCGGCGAACTGTTCGGGACATCACTAATCTATATCTGTGTATCCCTATCTGTGAGCTGAAAACATAGCAAGATAATATTAGAATTTGTAATCCAAAAATGAGATTTTCATTCTACAAGACAGTAGAGAGCTCAGTTTCATAGAAAAAGCATATCCCAGACATGCTAGAATTAAGTTACATAACTGAACTGGATTTCTATCCATATATTCATATCTATCTATCTATCTATCTATCTATCTATCTATCTATCTATCTATCTATCTATCTATCTATCTATCGTACCCTTGCTCTACATGTCTATCTCTCCCTCTATCTATCTATCTATCTATCTATCTATCTATCTATCTATCTATCTATCTATCTATCTATCTATCTACAAACTGTCTGTCTGGCTTGTATGTGTTCCTGGCTCCTAAGTGTTAACTATTTTTGACCACCCTGAGTATACAAATATTTACATATATGCATATAAAAAAAACAGAACTCTTATATGTGCACACATACAGGAAGTTAGACTTGCAGACACACAACATGCAAAATACACATATAAAGCATTTTCACAAATAAATACAAGTCATGAGTTTTTACATCTACTTATACGCATACACACAGAGCATGCAATATATTTACACACAAATGCACACAAAGCAAGCTGTATATACACATATTTACAAACACAACATGCAGTATATTCAAATATGTTCACACATAAACACAGTATGCAGTATATATACATATAATTACATATATACACACAGCCTGAAGTATACCCATATATGAAGATACGACATACAAAATATTTATATATTTACACATAAACACAGCAGTCAGTATATACATATAAATACACACATACACAAAATGCATTTACACACATATTTGCACACATACACACACATACAGCATGCAATATATAAATATCACATATATAGTTGTGCGCGTACGGGTTGTTGCGAAGCGAGGGACGCAGTTCCCCGCAAATGCGGGTCCTCGCGAAGCGAGGGACCGCATTTGCAGTGATGGAGCATCCCAACGTCGGCTGTGTTAACACACACATACACACACACACAACTTTTTAACAAAAAAAACCTCAAAGGCCCCTCACACCCGCTTACACCCAGACACACACAAGCGAGACTTAACAAAAAAACAGTAAAAAAGGCCCCTCACACGCTCTTAACACACATACGCACGACTTAGAAACAAAGACACTGCGTCGTACACGTAAAAGCTAACCGCGTCTATCGCAAAAAAATACAACAGCATCGCAACAACATACGGCCGCATCGGAAAAAAAAATGGCTGCGAAAGACCCATTCCAACCGCTGCGCATCAAAACATCACAAACACAAGAAAAAAACACAACGAACACATAAAAAGCTTACTTACAGCAAGGGGGGGGGGGGGGCATCAGGCACCTCCAAAAGTTCATTTACACGTCCATTTAAGAAAAAAAAATGAGATTAAACGGCCGAAAATCGGCTAAGCAAGAGAAAAAAAAAAAAAACGAAAACGAGGCTTCAGACGTAACTACACTGCAGTAACCCGCAAGAATGAAACACATACTATGCGGAACGTAACACAGTCCCACTTAAACACCATTTTGAACACTACTACGCACAAAATGGTGGATGGAACGCAAATTGTAAGCTGGAACGCAAATAACGCATGCGTATTGCGTGCTAACATTCTGAGGCACTTGAAAGTCAAAAAAAATACTGCCCACTTTCCAGAATTTTCTACAAGGTTATAAATACTGCCTAATTTCCAGAAACTTCTACATTTCTCCTCAGGTGATGAACAGAGTGACTTCAGAGTTAACTGCTGCTCTTACTTCAGAAGAGAATTGTTTCCTAATTCACTACTTTACTCTGTGCAAATTACAACTGAGAGGTAAGCTGTAATATATTACATTTTATTATCAAGACAGGACAAAAAAAAAATGAACTATTAAAATGTGATTTCTGTATAGTGACATGTCATACGCACATTTATGTCTATCATGTATAGTCACATGTCACATGCACATGTATGTGTGTAGGCCCACAAAAAAAATAAGGTTCATTTTACAAAAAAATAAAAAAAAGTATTTTTATATCAAAAAAGCCATTTATCTATAGTAACATGTCACATGTACATATATGTGTATCATGTATAGTGACATGTGACACGCACATTTATGGGTATAATTAAACAACTACATTTAAATGACATTAGAAAATAATAAATTTGGAATGTTAAAATATGAGTCATGTATACTGATATGTGACACGCACACATATGTGTATCACATTTATGTGTGTTGGCCAAAACAAAAAATAAGGTTCATTTAACAATTAAAATATGATTCATGTATAGTGATATGTCACACGCACAAAAAAAAATTACATTCAACTCTGAAAATGTGCTTCATGCATGTGACATATGTGTGTAGACACCGCAAAAAAAAAAATGTTAATTGAAAATAATTACAGAAGTATATTTAAATGACATTAATTTACTGCAATTCAATATATAACCTAAAGCTGAATCTTTCTACTTCTTTTAATATTCAAACAGACTCTGCATCAACAGCGTCACTCAACAATTTGCACCGTGCATTGTGACCCACAATCCCTTTTAAAGAACAGCAACAAAGAAGAACAGGTAATATATAAAAATACGTTACATGCTGAAAAGGCCATGCTTTGCTACATTACAAATAAGAAATATACAATTAACCATTTCACTTTCTTTTTCAAACAGACATTACAAGAAGACCGGCGGATTAAGATTGGCAGGAGGGGACCCTCTGTCATTCGACACTTCCATCAAGGTAAAGTATTAAGTATAAAAAAGAAACGAACCATGAGCCTCATTTAATTGCGAGTTGGCCAATTGAATAGGGCTCTATATAAGCACATAACATATTTTTTAGACAGAACTTTTTAGTTACTGAACTTCTATCCAAAATCAAGGTCTTCACTAACTAAAAACTTCGGTCAAAAAATATGTTATGTGTTTATATAGAGCCCTATTCAATTGCGAAAATTGCAATTGAATCAGGACCTATAAATGTTTAATGGCCGAGGGCCTCATTCAAATGTGATTTGCCCATTTCAATAGGGCTCTATATAAGCACAGAGCATATTTTTTTACAGAAGTTTTTAGTAAGTGAAGACCTTGCTTTTGGATACAAGTTCACTAACTAAAAACGTATGTAAAAAAATATGCTCTGTGCTCATATTGAGCCCTATTCCATTGCCCAAAATGCAATTGAATGAGGCCCTCACAATATAACAAATGCAGCAACCAAAGGCCCTCATTCAATTGATATTTTGGACAATTCAATAGGGCTCTAATTAAGCACATTTAGAACCCTATTGAATTGGCCAAACTGCAATTGAATGAGGGCCAAAGTATGCAACATATGGTACACACAAAGTGGTACACACAAAACAGGATTGTAACAAACACATAGCAAACTAAATTAATATTCTTTTTCAATGTTTAACAACCTATAAGCCTTACAAAAAACACTACATAAGCATACCAAAAGTGGTGCCCATCAATGAGGATTGTACAAAAACTCACACAAACACATAGCAAACTACATTTATATTCTTATTTCATGTTTAACAACCTATAAGCATTAGAAAAAAGCCTAAATAAGCATAACAAAAGTGGTGCGCACCAAACAGGATTGTACGCAAACTCACACAAACACATAGGAAACTAAATTAATATTCTTCTTTAATGTTTAACAACCTATAAGCCTTAGAAAAAAGCCTAATTAAGCATACCAAGAGTGGTGCGCAAAAAACAGGATTGTACAAAAACTCACACAAACACATAGCAAACTAAATTAATATTCTTTTTCAATGTTTAACAACCTATAAGACGTACAAAAAAGTCTACATAAGCATACCAAAAGTGGTGCGCATCAAACAGGATTGTACAAAAACTAACACAAACACATAGCAAACTACATTTACATTCTTAGTTAATGTTTACCAACCTATAAGCAGTAGAAAAAAGCATAAATAAGCATCAACTAAATTGGTGCGCACCAAACAGGATTGTATAAAAACTCACACAAACACATAGCAAACTAAATTAATATTCTTCTTTAATGTTTAACAACCTATAAGCCTTAGAAAAAAGCCTAAATAACTATACAAAAAGTGGTGCGCACCAAACAGGATTGTAATACAAATACATTCAAATAAAATAACATTTTCATTTTTATTTTATAACAGATACTGCGTCAAGAACATCGGACCAGGAGTTTCAACTGAGGACCAGACCAGCGGACGAGGACTTTCAACAGAGGACTACACCATCGGACGAGGACTTTCCACAGAGGACCAGACCATTGGACGAGGACTTTCAACAGAGGACTACACCATTGGATGAGGACTTTCCACAGAGGACCAGACCATTGGACGAGGACTTTCAACAGAGGACTACACCATCGGACAAGGACTTTCAACAGAGGACCAGACGATTGGACGAGGACTTTCAACACAGGACCAGACCATTGGACGAGGACTTTCAACACAGGACCAACAAAGATTCTGCTTGAAATCAAACTTCAACCAAGGTACAGTATAACAAGTAAAAAAAGAGAAAAATAAATTAATATTCTTCTTTAATGTTTAACAACCTATAAGTGCGTACCAAAATATTGTCCTGTGGATTCTATTTAGGAATCCTTGAACAACCAACCAAGGTTGTACAGAAACACCTTTTATGCAGCCTTTATTTTAATTATTATTGCCACATACTAATTTTAAAAAATTCAATCTTTATTTGTACATTTAAAATGTTGTTAAAAATGCAACGATTAAAACAATCATGTTAAACCCAAGGTGTTTAATCCTTTGGGTTTTTTGACGTCCAGCAAATTATTAGAGGTTTATTAAAGTTTTATTTTTGTTATTATTATATTCTTTGCTTTGATCACAGCTTTTTTATTTAATTACTTTATTATGCTCAAGTCAATAAAAGATTTGGTTTTTAAATTCAATTGTATTTGTGTAATTTTGGTTATGTTTCCTTAGTCAAATCCTTATCAGGTACCCTGGATTTTAATTTACATAAGATTACATTATTTACATAAGATTAAGATAAGGTTTTATAATCCTTTTGTATATTGTATAGTTTTGTTTATTCATACAGCACTTCTCTGGAGTATATGTTGTAAGTCCCTTTGCATTTCTTTTGTGTTAATCTTTTATCCTGTTGATTTATGTTAATTCAGAGTTCTATTACTTAAAGTGCATTATAATTCAAGTTGTGTTATTCAAAAATTCTTATCTTAAAGTGCTTGTGCTATTTGACTTAGTGCTTATTTCCTCTTATATTACCCTTTTACCTCGTGACTGTTAATCTATCACAGTCACTACTTTACCTTATTCATTTATAGTGCTAATGCTGTGCTATTTTTAAAAAAAATATACACTCCTGATTATGCTGTTTCTTAAACTATATATTACCTTAATGCTTCTGTCTATTGTTTTTTAGAAGGAGGTTATGTCCTCCTTTTTCTTCCGTTTTTTTGCTTTAATTATGCTTTTACTCCTTTTTCCTTTTTCTTTCTTTTCTATTTCCTTATTCTTGTATATTACTCTATTGTTACTATATTGAGACTTTGTGGTGAATGAATTGGCTTTCTATCTTTCTTTTAAGTTAGTAGTGGACCTGGAGCTTTAGAGCTGTATCTATCATGCTCCACGCTATATTGGCGTGGTCTGCGCTGTGATCGCGCTTACTGATGACGTCACAATCTCCCGACGCGCGTTTCGTGAGGCTCTATCAGTCTCTCACTCATCAGGGGCCAGGAAACAGCATAATCAGGAGTGTATACTTTTTAAAAAAATAGCACAGCATTAGCACTATAAATGAATAAGGTAAAGTAGTGACTGTGATAGATTAACAGTCACGAGGTAAAAGGGTAATATAAGAGGAAATAAGCACTAAGTCAAATAGCACAAGCACTTTAAGATAAGAATTTTTGAATAACACAACTTGAATTATAATGCACTTTAAGTAATAGAACTCTGAATTAACATAAATCAACAGGATAAAAGATTAACACAAAAGAAATGCAAAGGGACTTACAACATATACTCCAGAGAAGTGCTGTATGAATAAACAAAACTATACAATAGACAAAAGGATTATAAAACCTTATCTTAATCTTATGTAAATAATGTAATCTTATGTAAATTAAAATCCAGGGTACCTGATAAGGATTTGACTAAGGAAACATAACCAAAATTACACAAATACAATTGAATTTAAAAACCAAATCTTTTATTGACTTGAGCATAATAAAGTAATTAAATAAAAAAGCTGTGATCAAAGCAAAGAATATAATAATAACAAAAATAAAACTTTAATAAACCTCTAATAATTTGCTGGACGTCAAAAAACCCAAAGGATTAAACACCTTGGGTTTAACATGATTGTTTTAATCGTTGCATTTTTAACAACATTTTAAATGTACAAATAAAGATTGAATTTTTTAAAATTAGTATGTGGCAATAATAATTAAAATAAAGGCTGCATAAAAGGTGTTTCTGTACAACCTTGGTTGGTTGTTCAAGGATTCCTAAATAGAATCCACAGGACAATATTTTGGTACGCACTTAAGTAATAACACCTAGGCCTAAAAAATAAACAAAGATCATTTTTTTGAGTATTATAATTAACAACCTATAAGCCTTAGAAAAAAGCCTAAATAAGCATACCAAAAGTACTGCGCACCAAACAGGATTGTACGAAAACTCACACAAACACATAGCAAACTACATTTATATTCGTATTTAATGTTTAACAACCTATAAGCATTACAAAAAAGGCTAAATAAGCATAACTAAATTGGTGCGCACCAAACAGGATTGTACGCAAACTCACACAAAGACATAGCAAACTAAATTAATATTCTTTTTCAATGTTTAACAACCTATAAGACGTACAAAAAAGCCTAAATAAGCATACCAAAAGTGGTGCGCATCAAACAGGATTGTACAAAAACTCACACAAACACATAGCAAACTACATTTAGATTCTTAGTTAATGTTTACCAACCTATAAGCATTAGAAAAAAGCATAAATAAGCATAAACTAAATTGGTGCGCACCAAACAGGATTGTAGGAAAACTCACACAAACACATAGCAAACTAAATTCATATTCGTCTTTAATGTTTAACAACCTATAAGCCTTAGAAAAAAGCCTAAATAAGTATACCAAAAGTGGTGCGCACCAAACAGGATTGTATGAAAACTCACACAAACACATACCAAACTATATTTATACTCTTATTTAATGTTTAACAACATATAAGCCTTAGAAAAAAGCCTAAATAAGCATACCAAAAGTGGGGCGCACCAAAGAGGATTGTAGAAAAACACAGAAATAATGTCATTTTTTAGTTAATACAAAGACATTCAAATAAAATAACATTTTCATTTTTATTTTATAACAGATACTGCGTCAAGAACATCGGACCAGGAGTTTCAACTGAGGACCAGACCAGCGGACGAGGACTTTCAACAGAGGACTACACCATCGGACGAGGACTTTCCACAGAGGACCAGACCATTGGACGAGGACTTTTAAAAGGGGACTACACCATCGGACGAGGACTTCCAACACAGGACCAGACCATCGGACGAAGGCTTTCAACACAGGACCAACAAAGATTCTGCTTCAAATCAAACTTTAACCAAGGTACAGTATAACAAGTAAAAAAAGAGAAAAATAAATAAATATCTTAGCTTTGCATCGATGTCAACAGAAAATAAAATTTAAGATAAACCACCAGTAACTATAACTTTAAAAAAAATATAACTAACACATTTTTCATCTATCTCTTATTTGTCTTTTAGGGCCAATAATCTTTAACAGTAAATACAAACTTCAATGTAGCCTGAAAAAAAAAATTGCATAGTCCAAAAAAGTCTCAAAACACAGACTCTATACAATTTGTCATTCTAAAATTCCAGTCATAGACCCTCATTTATTTGCCATTTGACAAATTGAATAGTGCTGTAAATAAGGACATAACATATTTTTTAAAATACTTTTTCAGTTACTGAAACACTTGCTTTTGGATACATGTTTACTACATAAAAACTTCTTTAAATAATTCTCTGATGGCCTTATTTAGACCTCTATTCAATTGACCGCATTGAAATTGATTAAGTATAAAATGTAAACACACTGTTGATAACAATGAAAACAAACTTAACATCTCAAAATAAACTAATGATACATTATTTTATTTTTACAGATTAACATGGCTGATAACCAGAGTAAACAAGAAAAGAAAAGACGCCAAGCCAGAGAACGACGACAGAGAGCAGACAGCCAGCAGACACCGGAGAAGAGGGAAATTCGACGAGAAAAAGAACGCAAAAGAATTGCAAGCAAAAGACTGTCACCTGCAGAAATTAAAGATATGTCAAAAAAAGCAACAAAGCAAATAAAGCATTTACAACCTGTTGCTCAAACATCAGATGACATTTTACCAGAAAAAATACAACAGATACCAAAAAAAGCAACAAAAAAAACAAAGCATTTGGAACCGGTTCATGAAACATTACATGACATTTTACCTCAAACAATACAACATATACCAAGAAAAGCCACGAAAAAAAACTAAACATTTAGAACCTGTTGTTGAAACATTATATGATATTTCACCTGATGAATATGAAAGTCAAAATCCTATATGCTTTGCAAATTGTCCTCTACTCAAGTCTTTAGCAGTAGAGGTTCATAGTTGTGGGGACATGACTACTCAATGTCAGTTTTGTGAGGCTTATTATTTTAAACAGGAGAGACCCAGAGATGGCCAATTTATTAGTTGCTGTCAAAAAGGCAAGTTTAAACTTCCAGAAAGGAAAGAATTTCCTCTCTATTTACAAAACATTATGACTGAACCTACTTTTCCAAACTACAAAAAATTTAAAACAAACATAAGATCCTACAATAGTGCCATATCCTTTGCATCCATGGGGGCAACATTAGCTGCTAGTGTACCAGGACATGGTCCTTACTGTTTTAAAGTACAAGGACAAATTTATCATCATACTTCCCATTTACATCCAGAGGAAGGAGATCAAAGAAAATTCGCTCAACTATATGTCCTAGATACAATGGAAGCTGTTGGCCAACGTATGGAAGAAAATAAAAAATGCTTACACAGTGTTTTTATAGAGCTAAATAACATTATGGACAACAATCCCTACAGTAAAGCTTATAAAAAATTGGCAGAAGTAGAAAATGAACAACTACTTCATGCACAAAGACATCAATTACCAATGCCGAAGGTTAATATGGTGCTTAAAAGAGACAGACATACTGATAAACGTCGTTATAACTTGCCAACATCAAATGAGGTTGCAATGGTGTTTCAGAAAGCAACCGTTCATTAATATGAGTATCTTAAGTCCAAATTTAGATCCAATGACATATCCCATCTTTTTCCCACACGGAGAAGCAGGTTGGCAACCAAAATTAACTCTTCACAGTTACCCAAATGTTAAAGCCAGAATCCGAAATAATGTTTCTATGCTTGAATTTAAAGTAGCTCAAATTGCCATTCGCAATGTATTTAATCCAATTTTATGTGGTGGAAAACTAACACAACAATGGATTATTGATTCTTATTTGCAAGTTGAGGCAAATAATTTAAACTTTCTCAAATATCAACAAGATAAACTCTGTGTAGAACAATATTCTGGATTAATGGACTATGTTGCTGTCGTGGCTACAAGCAGAGACATGACAGCTGGCAAAGCCATCATTTTAACATCTTCCTTTCAAGGATCTCCTCGAAATATGAGAGAAAGATACAATGATGCTATGGCTATTGTCACTAAATTTGGCAAACTCGATTTATTTCTGACATTTACATGTAATCCACAATGGCCAGAAATTACACAAAATCTACTTCTTGGACAAACTGCTTCAGATCGACCAGATTTAGTAGCCAGAGTTTTTAAGATTAAATTAAATGAATTAATTCGTGACTTCACTATAAATCAGTTATTTGGCAAATGTCTTGCTTATGTATATACCATTGAATTTCAAAAAAGAGGCCTTCCACACAACTTCTAATAATACTTCAAGAAAAAGATAAATTAGATACTTCGGACAAAGTGGATGCAGTCATTGTTGCTGAACTACCAGATCCAGAACTATATGGTAGACTATATGAGATTGTTACTCATCGCATGATTCATGGACCCTGTGGTGACCTTAATCCACAATCACCATGTATGGAAAATAATAAATGTTCCAAAGAATTTCCAAAAGATTATAGAGACAAAACCTATGCCAATTGTGATGGATATCCACTTTATAAAAGAAGAGAAGGAGATTGTGCCATTATTCGTGGAAAAAAAGTGGACAATAGATATGTAGTACCCTACAATCCACATTTACTCATGAAGTACAACGCCCACATCAACGTAGAAGCCTGCACTTCCATCAAATCCATTAAATATGTCTACAAATATATTTACAAAGGTTACGATGCAGCTACTGTAGTCGTCAATAGTGCAGACAACCCTGAAAGTAGTGAGTTAGTACATGATGAACTTGCATCTCATGTAGATGCTCGCTATGTCAGTGCGCCAGAAGCTATGTGGCGGCTTCTAAAATTTGAAATGCATAATAGATCACATGCAGTATATAGGTTAGCAGTACATTTGCCACAACGACATTTAGTCTATTTCCATGCTGGAAATGAAATGAATGCATTGGCCCAAAGTGAAGATCGTCACACTACACTAACTGCATGGTTTGAATTAAATGCCACTGATTCTGAAGCAAATGAATACTTATATATTGAAATTCCATATCACTATGTTTTTGTGAATGGATTTTGGAGACCAAGAAAAAGCAGAGGCAATAAAATAATTCCAAGAATTTACACAGTCAGTCCAAGAGATGTTGAACGTTTTTGCTTACGGATATTACTTTTAAATGTTCCTGGAGCACAAAGTTTTGAACACTTAAGAACTGTTAATGACATTGTATATGAATCCTTCCATTTAGCTGCTAGACATAGAAACTTACTATCTGATGATACAGAATGGGAAAGATGTTTAGAAGAAGCAGCACAATGTCAAATGCCACGACAGATGAGAGAACAATTTGCTTCTCAAATGCTCCAAATGCATTAGCTTTGTGGGAGACTTTTAAAAGTAATATGGCTGAAGACTTTATGCGACAATACAATGAACCCATTGCACACTTAAAAGCGTTAATGGAAATCCAAGAAGTCTTTTTAACTCATGAATTAAGTTGTGCAAGTTTTAATTTGCCTGATCCAGGTCTTATAGATGACATAAACTTTGAAGACTATGACATTCAACTACAAGCAGAAAGAACAGAAGAAAGACTTGCAACTTTAAATACATTACAATTGCAAGCATTTAATGACATTAAAAATGCAATAGATGATCACATGGTGACAGAGCGTTATTTCTATCTTGATGGACCTGGCGGATCAGGAAAAACCTATCTTTATAATTTATTAATGAGTTCAGTACGAGCACAAGGTCAAATAGTAATGGCGTTTGCCACTACTGGAATTGCTGCACTTTTGTTAGAAGGTGGAAGAACTGTTCATAGTGGATTTAAACTGCCAGTGCCTATTTTAGAAACTTCTGTGTCAGATATACGCATGACATCATTACAAGCAAAGAAATTGAACAAATGTAAATTAATTATAATAGATGAGTCCACAATGATGTCATGCTATGCCCTCCAATGTATTGACCGTTTGCTTTGTGAAGTCATGGATAATACTTTTCCATTTGGTGGAAAGGTAATGTTGTTAGGTGGCGATTTCAGACAAACATTACCTGTCATTGTACATGGAAATCGAACTGACATTATTGAAACATGTATAAAGTCAAGCACACTATGGAAACATTTTACCCATCTTCAACTGAAACAAAATATGAGATCAGAAGGCCAAATTGATTTCAATGATTGGCTTATTAAAATTGGAGAAGGCAGAACAGAAAAAATACAACATTTACCTGACGACACTGTAGAGATCCCACCTCATATGATTTGTCAACTAGATATTATATCGGCTATATTTGAAGGGAGTATAAATAACCAGGAATATTCCGAGCTTGCCAACCAAGTCATACTAACGTGTAAAAATAAGGATGCATTAATACTCAATAATGAAATCTTAAAAAAAATGAATGCACCACAACGAAATTATCACAGTGCTGATTCTGTACTTGCTGATGACAATGAAAGTCAGTCCAACTTTTCGACTGAATTCATAAACTCACTAACTCCTTCTGGAAGGCCACCACATATTTTGCAGCTAAAGAAAGGTGCAAGTATTATGTTACTGCGAAATATGAACCCCCAAAAAGGACTATGCAATGGGACAAGATTAATTGTTCAACAATTAAAGGACCATTTTATAGATGCTGAAATTTTAACTGGGACCCATAAAGGAGAGAGAGTTTTCATACCAAGAATAGATCTAGCACCAAGTGAAAGTAGTCTCTCTTTTATACTTCAAAGAAGACAATTTCCCATTATTATGGCATTTGCCATGACCATCAATAAATCACAAGGTCAAACATTCAAATCTGTGGGTATTTTCCTGGAAGAAACAGTATTTGCACATGGTCAATTGTACGTTGCATTGTCACGGTGCAAAAATCCACAGGCTATTAAACTTTACATTGAAAAGAATGAAAGTCAAGGTGATTTATTAGAAGATGGACGTATTTTTACTAAAAACATTGTCTACTATGAAGTACTATAACTTTGCAGTAAAGAAACAAAACACTAGCAAAACACATTTAAAAACATAAAAAAATAATAAACAAGAAACAATTTCAGTCATAATTTATGGAACAAATCTTTATGGATGATTCGACTTGCCATGATTACTTGCCTTGTAACTATATATATGTGATAATTATGTTAAAATGTTAATTAACTATGTTACTGTTTGTAATGTTACAAGTTGGAAAACAAGATTTTAACTTTCTTTACTTCAACATATTACAAAGTTCATGTTAACAGCTCCACCACGTTTTAAGGCACAATGTAAATATTGTATTTTATGTTAATATTACTCCCTGTATTAAGGTTTATCGACAGTTCATGTGGTCATGAAGGAATTTATTTCATTGAGTACATTTTACAGAGAGTTTTTACTGTTTGCCTTCCTTTGCATTCAATGTATATTGAAGTTAACAATTATTTGGATACAAATTGCATGTTAAAAAACCATTGCCTTAAGTTTTAAATATTGAGTACTTTGAAGTAAAACTGTTTTTACATTCAAATGTTAATACTTTCAATACAAAATTATGTTACAATCTTTATTCACTATGTTACTGTTTATACTGTTTCAATTTGTACAAATCTTTTTTACTGTTGAAAATGTACATATATAAGAAACTTGAAGTTTCAAAATATATTATGTCAAGTTTCTTACTTAAATATATTACAAAATTCATGTTACAATTGGGTACATTTCAAGCTGGGTTTTTACTGTTTGTTTTCATCGGGTTTAAATGTAAAATATTGAAGTTAATAATTCTTCTGATACAAATTGCATGTTAAAAAACATTACCTCAAGTTTACAATACTGATTAGTTTAAAGTTAAACTGTTTTTACATTCAAATGTTATTAATTTTTATACCACATTATGTTACAAAATGTGTTCACTATCTTATTGTTTATAATGTTCAAAGTTATATAAATGTTTTGTCAAGTTTCAAAGTTACACAAATAATAAAGTTAAACTTTCACAAAATACAATTTCAAGTTTATTACTTACATATATAACAAAGTTATATTTGCTTTTATTGGGATTTCATGTATATTGAAATTAACAATTTTTCACATACAAATTGCATCTTAACAAACCATTGCCTAAAGTTTACAATAATGATTAATTTCATTTTCAACTGTTCTTACATTAAAAGGTTAATACTTTTAATACAAA